>CM076579.1:39480073-39948819 GCA_034641835.2 Pinus albicaulis | reverse complement strand
ACCATTCTCTTCAGGCAATTGAGTAGGAATCAGCCACCCTGGTAGTGGCCAACGACGATGGTTTTGTTTCAGATGCTTCAAAATCCCATCTGATGCATCTGGAATCTGAGAGGACCCGCATCTTGAAGGACAAAGAAGAAACTTGGCGCCTTAGAAGCAAAGCCACTTGGATTCAGGAAGGAGATGACAATACTAAATTTAATCACAAAAATTCAAATGGTAGGCGGGCTATTAATACTATTTGGAACTTGGAAGATGATGTTGGGTAGAGGGCCTAAACCTTCCATCAACTGGCCACTCTCGGCACTACACACTTCAGTAAGTTATATAAAGACCCACAGACTGCCTCCTTGGCTAATATCATCAAGGTAGCAGGTTTGTTTCTTCGGCTTGTTGATAAGGGTGGTGCTTAGGATCTCAATCAATCAGTCACTATGGGTGAACTCAAGGAGACCATGAAATGGTTTCAGAAGGACAAGAGCCCAGGTCTAGATGGCTGGCCCATTGAATTATATTTGGGTTTTTTTGATATTCTCAGGAATGACATTCTTCAGGTTGTGGAAGAATGTCGAGTCTATAGTCGAATGTATGATGCTTTTAACGCCACCTTTATTTCCCTCATCCCCAAATCAGATTCCCCCCGCAACTTCAATGATTTCAAGCCAATATCTCTTTATAACTGTATATACAAAATCATTGCTAAAATTATTGCCAACAGACTTAATCCCATTTTATCTAAGCATATCTCGCCTGAAAAATTTTCCTTTCTTAACCATCGTCAGATCCATGATGCCATAGGCACTTCTCATGAGGTCCTGCACTCCATCAAGATAAAAAATCTCAAAGCTCTTATCCTTAAGATTGATCTTGCCAAGGCCACACTTTCACCTGGGTCTGGTGGGAAAACATCGCTTTGCCAAAAAGATGCTATGGTTGGGGCATGAAAAATCTTGATGCTTTTGCTAAAGCACTTGCGGCAAAGATGGGTTGGCAGGTTCTCACCTCTCAGAATATTTGGTCTTCTGTGGTCACAAAAAAATACATCAGGCCTTTGCACCTTTTGGATTGGATTCGCAGACCAACTTGGAACAAGACACACATCTCCTCTATTTGGAAAGTTGTCCTCAATTCCTTTCCTTTCATCAGAGATGGTTTGACTTGGAGGATTAGATCTTGGAATATGGCACGTGTTGGTTTGGATCCATGATCGGGATGTGGAAATGCTCATTTGCTACCTCCTGAACTCATTAATTTCCTATCTTCATTGGATATCCATCATATAGCGCAGATTGCTGACCCAAATAACTCATATATTTTTTTCCAAGGTTGGAAATCGATTGAGCAATTTAACATTCTTGATCCTTGGAGACCGGCGTGGCAATCGTACATATCCGCCCTCTCTAAATCCCACATCTGCATCACTGATGGTGATGACAAGCTTATCTGGTCTCATGCCAGGCACAGTATCTACTCTCCCAAGGAAGGATATCCTATTATCTACTTGAAGCATATGCCCCATGAAGGTTCCTGGTGGTGGAGCAGTGTCTGGAAATTAAAAGCACCTCCTCGATCAAAATTATTTATGTGGTGTGTTCTTCAAAACAAGGCTCCAACAAGTGATAATATTCTTAAGCGCTCCTATCATGGACCCACTTGGTGCATTCTGTGTAAACAGGATTCTAAATCCATTTACCATCTATTCCTTTTATGCCCCTCCTCCATCTCTTTCTGTAGCTTGATCCTCTCCAATTTGCATGTTGCTACCAACTGGTCTGGCTGAAATGTAAATGAGGCTTGATAGTCCTGGTGGAGTTCTTATCTCCCTCATAAAATCCAGAACCTCCCTCTCCTAATATATTGGGGCATCTGGCTCTTGCAGAATAAATCTATTTTCAAAAACTATGCCCCAACTTGGACCTGGCTTCGGCCAAGATCATCTCCTTATATAACCGCCGCCCATACGATGATCAATATCGTCCTCCTAGAACAATCACTCCTGAAGTGATTGAAAACCTTCATCCTTGGGCATACTTTGATGGCTCTGCTCAACAGATTGGTTGCGGGGGGGGCTATGCTGTACCTAAATGATGATCATTATTTTAAAATTAAGATGGGCCTGGGGAATGGCACAAATAATTATGCCGAGCTTATTACTCTGAGGCACCTCCTTCATTTTTCCATTGAAAAGGGTTGCAATCATTTACAAATTTTTGGCGATTCAAATATCATTATCAATTGGTTCAATCAGATATCAGAATTTCACGGGCCCACAATATGGAATATTTTGGAGGAGACCTGGAATTTAAATCTCTTTTTTACTCTATCACTTGTCATAATATTTACAGGGAGTAGAATCATATTTCTGACACTCTATCCAAGTAGGCCGCGAACTAGCCTTGGGGTCTTTGGTTGATTGAGGAGTAGCTAAGACAAGACTTCTTCCAATACTATCACATGCCATATATAGATCACTTTCATGGGGGGGGGGGGGTGAAAGGCCCTGATTTGCTATCAATCATTATTCAACATCAGAATTTTGGATATTTTATCTAACACTTATCTGTATATATTTTTTTATAGCAGAATATTGTATATGATTATATTTATCAACACTTCATTTGAGGGACCTCTCTCGATAGTATTTTTTGACTCGTGACTTTAGTCACCTTTTTAATGCATATGCTTCACAACATCTACAATATGTAATTTTCTCAATATAATGAAAGTTACAATTTTTCCTTGGGGAAAAATGGTTTCTTTGAGATTTTGTTTATTGTGTGTTCTCCTCTTGTCTTCTGAAATTTCATTTTTTTAGATCTTTAGGGGCTCCCCCCCAGATCGAGATTAGTGGTATCAGATTCAGGTTACGGTTCCATTGGAATAAGGGTTAAAGTATATTTCAATTTCAAGTTTTTGCAGCAATATTCAGCAAACTTCATGCAAGTTCCACAAACTCCACAGAGCATTTTATAAGGTTTAAACTAGTTGATTTGAAATTATTTTCTGATAGCTTGAATGGGTTTTTTAAAAAATTTGATTTTGTTTCCCGATTTGAGAGATATGAATAATTGAAGTTACACATGTTTGGAACGTTGCGTGACCACACATACCATGAGTTTCTAGAATCATTTTCTCACTCCACATGTCATCAAAGTTTAAGTGTATTATATGATTGGAAAAATATCTTCAATACATAAAATAGGTCTTTGATGGAATTTTATTTCATCCCCTGTAGCAGAAGTTATTAGCAAAGTTGCAGCAAAAGGTATATAATGTGAAAGAAGCCTTTACAATATCTCATTGGATAGGAGAATCTACCAGACAAACCACCATGCTTTTACCAAGTAGACTAACAAGCATCACGGTTATGGGTCGCCCACAAACCCAAGGTTATGGGTCAACCGCACAGAACCCTTGTCATCAAAGTCCATTTTCTAGTTCGCACATTGTTAGTATCATATTTGGTCACAAGAATTAGAAAGTATATTTATCCTTGGATCTTCATTTGTCATGGTTATGGGTGGTCATCCACAAACCCACGCTTCAAAAAAGTCCATTTTCTAGGCCGCACAATGTCAGTATCACAATTGGTCACAAGAATTATAGGGTATATCTATCCTTGGATCTTCGTTCATCACGGTTATGGGTTAACCACACAAAACCCTTCTCTTCAGTGTCTCTTCATATTCAAAAAAGGCTTCTTAGGAGAGAAATTCACACAATGGGGTCCATTGCTTCTTAAGGGGGAAGGAATGATCCGAATAAGAAGTGGCATCCACCCATGGTATTTACCCACCCATGGAATTTACCCGTGATATTGTAACTAAAAAAGGCTATAAGTAACAAGTCACATTTTGTAAAAGGACATATTTTCCACCACATTGTAACTTTTACAATTATTCAATGTTTTAATAAAAAGTTTCTTTGTGGTTTTGTTTATTGTGTGTTCTCCTCTTTTCTTCTGGCATTTAATTTTTTTACATCTTGGGGGCCTCCCCCAAAGGTCTGAATCATTCTCGTGTTTGAAAACAAACCAACCTTGTCATTTCCTTTGTTAGGTGAAGAAGTGATCAATCATATTGCTGGGAAATTGATAGTGACCACTATGCATCTGGTAGTTAACTCACGTTATGTTGTCACAATTGTTCGCAGAGCTTCAAAATATATACATGGAGTCGTAATAGTAATTTCCAACAATTGATGTAAAGAGTTGTTGTAGTTTTACCACTCTTGGCATGCTGCAACATCGTGAGCATGTTGTAGTAGCAAGTGTGATAAGGTGTTGCAACATGATGTCACGTTCCCTATTTATTAAGCATGGAGCTATCATTCTCGCTTTCCTAATTGTCTCCTTTAGACTAGAAAGAGGGGAAAATTGCTACGGTGGCTACAAATTTTTCCCTAATTCTATTTGATATAATCATTATTAAAAGGGGAAAATTATTATTTATAAAAAGGGAAAGATTCACTTGTAGGAAATAAGTGGCTTCATCAATAAAATAATAAAAAGGGAGATCTATAATATTAGATAAGATTTGAAAAAGCCTTATAAAAAGGGAAAAGAAGGCCATTTTTCATCATTATGATTTTTTATTATTCTCTTGATGATTGATTGGGGCTCAAGTGAGTCTAGCACGAGGGTTTCAGGGGGAGCTCTCTAGCTGGTTTTGGTGAACTTCGAGTGTCACCCTAGTTGGTTATCAACTAATTTCGGTGGACTTATAGTGCCACCTTAGTTAGATTGTGGGGAAACTCATTAATATTTTTCCATTGTATTAATTTGCATGTGGATTTGGAGTTGAAATTCAGAGGGTCAAATTTACATAAGGGATGAATTATCTTACAGGAGGAAAGGACCAAATTCATTTTTGGAGAAGGATTGAATTCTAATTATCTTGAGGTAAATTTCTCCTCATTCTCTTGTGCTAATTTATCTTTAATCTATTATTGGAGGAGGGCGAATACTAAGGGCCGAGTTGTTTTTTTTCATTTGCTGGAGATGCTAAAGAGCCAAGGAGGTCGGGTTTCTTATTGTTGAAGGACCGAGTGCATGTATTTGTTAGGGATGTTGTATTACCCATTTCATTTATTTGGAAGGCCGAGTTTCACTTCTTGGTGATCGATTCCTTGTCACACCGAGTTCAGTTGCTTATTTGTTGAGATAGAATAACAACATCAGAAAATGATGAGTTTATTGTTATCTAGTGACAAAATTGTTTATCTATTGGAAGGTCAAGTTGCTTGTAATCGTAGGAGCCAAGTTCATATTTTATGGAGTGCTAAGTCTATTTTATTTAGAGGTTGAGATTCTTCATTAAAAGGTTAAGTTTGCTGAAGAGGGAAATTTATTGAGGGGCCGATTACATTATTCCTTGTGGCTGAGTTACTAAGACTGAGTAGATTATTTTGGAGGTCGAGCATACTTCATCAGGAGGCCCAGATGCTCATTGAGTTAGTGATCAACTTGGTAGGCCAAATTATGCTAATTATTGGAGTCTGAATTGTGAATTTTTTGAAGGGGTCAAGTCTCTAATTCTGTAAGGTCGAGTATATTCTCAAAGGGGTCAATATTATTCTCTTTTGGGTCAAATAGATCTATTTCCAAAGTGGGAATTCCAGGTTCATTCATTTTTCTTGAATTGAAATATCTCCCATCAAGTTAATAAAATATTGATTTTTCCCTTCATATAATTTCCATTGTGTCAATTTATTACTTTGTCTACAAAGTGTTTGACGAAATATTTGTCTAGTAAGTGTTTAATGAAATCTCTCTCCACTAAGTACTCTAAGAAAATCATCAAAGGGAAATTTTAATATTCATTGGATTGCACTAACATATTAAGCTTTGGTACATTAAAGTGGTATCAAAGCATGATCTTGGCTAGATGTGGGGCTAAAGCCAAGTGATGCACCAAGAAGGAAAAATAGAGAGCTAGAATTAGAAGGGGAGGTTGAAGGAACCATGGGAGACCAAGATAGTCCGAATGAGCTAGCCACTGCTATAAAATAAATAATGAAGAAGCAAAAGAAAATTCTTGATGTATTGGAGCAATTAGCGAATACTGCCTTGAGAAATTAGAACCGACAAGATAGTATGGAGAAAGGGGATCTCATTGAGGCGAAGGAAGCCACATGCATGCTCACACTAGCATGTAGACTCATACCTACTTGTATGATGGGTATGGAAGATTCACTATGCCTCCATTCTTATATGAAGCAATGGGGGAGCAAGATATAATGACAACATACACAAAAACATTTTTAGTTGCTTTGGAGGCATATTGTGCTTTGGGCCCCCAAGTTCGGGCATCTCTCGCTTTCAATGAATACGTAAATTGGAGGGACAAGAAAAAACTGATGTGGTTCCTCAAAAACAACAATCGTAACCAAGGTATAAAGTAAGCTGCGGGGAAGATGACACTTCCTAATTTTGTTGGGTCATCTAAATGCTTTGTTAGGACATGGGTGCAAAAGTTAGACACTTATATACAACTCAACCATATGAAGTAAGGAGTTTCTATTAAATTTTATGCCCTACATTTGGAAGGGGATGCCCAGGAATGGTCGTGTCATGATTTGATCACATTGGGGCATGTGGGAATTACATCATATATAGTGTTAACATGAAGGATCATTGAAATTTTTGAAAAGAAAGATATAGAAAATTACTTCAATGAGTTAGCACAACTTCGACATACAGGAAATCCTAAGAGTTATATATCATAGTTCTTAAGATTGTCCATGACGGTGCTAGAATTATTAGATGCGAGATGAATCATGTTACTTGTTGAGGGGTTGCTTGAACCTCTACAAGGGATGGTGAAGTCTTACAAGCCTGCTTCCTTGTAGGATGCATTTAGTAGGACACGAGACTTACAAGATGCAGTCCTGAAGACAATGATTCTTACTAAGACAAACTTCCCACCAAAGGGTAACAATTATGGAGGATCAATTGTTCTATGAAAAGTTGTTTGAGTGTGAGTTCATATTGAAAATAATTGTTTATCTAGGGAATGTGATTGGAGGAGAAAGGGTGCAGGGACACTAGGAGAATATTCAAGCCATCATAGAGTGTCAAACTCCCAAGAACGTGATGATATTGAAGGGATTATTGGGCATATTCACATGTTATAGAAAGTTTGTTAAAGGATTCTCCCAGTTGGCAGTGCCTCTTGTAGATATCACAAAGAAAGAGGCATTTTTTTGGATGGACAGAACACAAGGAGCCTTTAAGCGGCTTAAGAGGGAGATGAGTTCATGCCCTATATTAGCATTACCATATCTTACACAACCATTTGTTATGGAGTGTGATGCCTCAAGAGAAGGAATTGGAGCAAACTTGATGCAAAATTGCAACTCTATTGCATATGAGAGTAGGAAACTTAGGGATTATGAGTGGCTATACTTGGTGGGAAATATATTCAAGGTCAAGACAAATCACAATAGCCTAAAATTTTTCTTGGACTAGAAGGAGTGGAATGATAGGAAACAAAAGTGGGTTATAAAGATACAAGCTTATGATTTCGATATTGAGTATGTTGAGGGAAATAATTATGTGGTTCCAGATGCTCTATCTATGAGGCTAATGGGATTTTCCTTCATGAGTACTTTGAAAAATTGGATATCTCATCTCTCAGTGGAGTATTTGAAGAACAAGTTAGATTCAGAGATCTTAGATGGCCATTTGTAGGATGACAAGTATATGTTCGTCAATTACCTCATCTACTATAAAGACGAGATATATTTGGTGCTAGAGTCATAGCTCAAGAAGAGGATCATACATGTGACACATGATTCTCCATTAGCAAGACATTTGAGTTTCGTTAAAACATATAGGGTTGTTCGAGAGAGATTTTCATGGAAGGGTCTCAAGGAAGAAATTTGTAGAAATGATACAAGATGCATGTATATTACCGGACTCCCCTGATCTAACTGTTGTGGTGGATTAGTCGCACAGGTGTACGAAATTGCACCAGCTTAAAGAGTGTGGTCTACTCTTCAAACTATTGGTAACAGACAGAAAGTGGTAGAGCTCAAAAGCACATGATTCAGTGAAAAAATTATGCGAATATATGCTCTAAATAAACTAAAACTAAAACACAAATATACAGAAGCTATCAAAGAGAGTCAAAACGATAATAATACCAACGGCGACTCAAAGGCCTCTTCTTATTAAACATTTGAAATGGAGAAGAAATTTTACCCACTTGGCAAAGGGCATCTAGGCAATGGCTCTAGGACCCGATGCAAGTATGTTGCCTTCCAAGCTCTGCCTCTGATGCAGTCTCCCTCTCTCTTTGCCATGGTGGAGTAGGATTGTTGGGTGGCCGACGATCGAGTCCTCTTTAGCTCCAGCGTCGGGTCACACACTGCTGGTGTTGCTTGGGCAACTTTGGCCAACATAACAATGTGATCACCATTTCTTCATCTCTTGGTGGCTTTATATAGCGGAGCTTCAAATCCTCCTTCCCTCCCTTGGTACATGATGGATGGTGACCTAAGGGAGAGGTATGATTCCATTGTGTGCTCAAATATTCCTTTGTGTGCTCACATAGTGTTTAAGGAGGTGCTGGTGGCTGTCCTTAGGTAGCTTCATATAAGGAGTAACTGTCCTTTACTTGGTGTGGTCTCGAAAAGTGACAATTTTTCATTTCCAGGAATGCGTGCTTATTGGGAAAAAAGGCGCTCTTCTCGAAGGATTAAGCGCGAAATCTAGCATTTATGACTAGTTCAAATCTGATTTTCTCAAAACCTTAGAGATTTTAAATACTTTCTTGATTCCATAATGTGTTCCTACTCTGTAAATACTTAGGCTTGACATTAATTAATGCCATCTTCTGCTATATGATTTTCCAGTGTTAACAGTTGCCCCCTAATGTGTGAGGTCTAGGAAGAATTGTATAGTCGAAATACATTATAGTTTCTTTTCTGTATCGTGCGCACAGAGAGAGAGAGAGAGAGAGAGAGAGAGGCCTATGTGAATCTTGGAATTAACAACACCTTGCACCATTTCTTAGATGACCAAGGCCTAAGGGGCCCCTGCAAGCAAAATAAAATATACAACATATATACAAAATTTCAACGAGGCAGGCATGTCCCATGCTCGTGATGCTATGGCTAGTTAAACAAAATTGACAAATACATGTGCTGTCTGTGTCACTACTGTGGTAGTGATGTCGGTAGTTGTTGAAGACGACTGCTGACGCCCTCAGTGGCATTTTTTCTTTGACGATGGGTGGAATGTGGTACCCATATGTGTAAACTACATATGTACTAGTATGGACCTTCCCATGTAAGCATTGTTGACAAAGACGCTTATGGAGGCACGGGTCTTCAACGGATATGATCAAAGTGAAATGGTTGTAAGGTACGATACCATTGTGACATGAAAGATTTTGCTGTAGTCAAATGTCAGGAGGATCGATGACATCTGTGGACAATGATGTCTCCCATAGTGCCACCCGAGGATACCCCTTTGCATGGGGAGGGGTGATGCAAGGTACCGCTTCCTTTTCGGAAAAGAATTGTTGAGGTCGACAAAGAGGAAGTCTTAACCGAACCATGGGTCGCCGACCTAAGGGGTCAGGGACTTAGATGTGATGGGTTCAACATAGGCATTTTGGTGAGAGGTGACTGAAAATGGATGATGGGGATTCAGTGGCCTGAGGTCGGAGTATAATTTAGTATCTTGGCGGCAGTCATAGGTATTTATAAAGGGAAAATCCCTAGAGTCAGTAGGACTTCTAGGGTGGGTGTGAATCGGCTATGAATTTCGGGATGGTGTGTGCGTGGGGGTGAAATAATCCGAACAAGGGGAATGAGGGACTGCTGCCATGGGGGAAAAGATGACATGTGAGGGTGAAGAGGCGAAGGGCATCGTTGGCGGTGTTTGTACACTTACCAAAAGAATAAAATAATGAGGTTTGGTTTGTACAAAGCACAAAGACGGGTACCCCAAAACATGAAAGGGTTCACTCAATGAAGGTGCGAGGACGATGTTTGCTGGGGGTGGGGGTCCCATTGGTTGGTCTCATGTGCGAGGTTGATGAAGAAGTGTTGCAGATGGGATTATGCTTATGGAGGTTTGGTTGGCCATATGCGATGCACAAAGGTGCGCTTTCAATCTGCTTGTACAACCTGATCGTCCGAGAAGTGGGTTTTTTAGTTTGAATGGTAAACTTTACCTTATGCATGATGAATGGATGGGCACGAGGTGTTTCCCGGACTGAAATGGTATGGCCATGGCGTCACTTGTGATGTGATATATGGTCTACTTTAGGTGACGAGCGCCATGGAGGGGAGGCTCTACCAACCAACGCGTACGTTTATCATGTGCAGGGTGAGCTGATGATAAACAAGATCGGGTATGAGGATCCTATGGTTTATTTCTGATGGAGAAATGATGTCAGGATATGCAAAGTTTTCTAGGACTCTATCATGCTGGGGGTAGAATGATACCTCCTCCGGGATTTCCAGTGGATGGTGTTTTAAGCAGGCTGCAGGTTCTTCCTGCAAAAACAACAGCTCAAGTGAAAGCATCTTCTTTTCATCAAATATTGTTTGAAAGACATGAGCTTTAAAAAGGAAGATGGGAGAGGGCATACCTACTAGCGCTGAAAAAATATTTTTCTTGGAAAGCGAATGTGTGGCATCGTTTTCGTTCGTCATGGCATACTGATGATGGTGCAACTTACAATTTGCGGAATGAACCTTATGATCTCCTGTTATGGACCTCTAAAGTTATGGAAAAGGGCGATAAATATGGGATTATGGCCCTAATCCTATTCATTTGTACTTGCTGAGTTTTGGGAGATCAGAGGTGCTTGCAGAGCCTTTCTTGCCGTTGCAGTCAGCTCGTGTACCAAGGATTAGCGATACTATGCCAAGGTAACTTTCATGACGTCCTGCATTGTAATTTCTTCAGTTTGGTGGTGCCGGGGGTCGTACAAATTAGGTTTGTATGGCCTCTGAGTAAATTTTGCCCTAGATTGTGCAGGCGATCTAGGAAAAAGAGCGCCTTGCATGTGCACAATTATGAGGGACAGTCGTGCGAGGGAGCGCTGTTCCCTACTTTTTGCGCGCAAAGGTGCGCTTGTGGAGAAGACAGGCACGTGAGGGCGCGCTTGTCTGAGGGACAGGCGCGCAAAGGCCATAGTGATAGGAAATTTTGGTTTCTTGCCTGTTTTTGATGTTTTTGTCTGTACTGATGGGTGCCTGTGTTGCTTGGCAGGTTAGTGTTGAGAGAGCGGGATTGGCCTGAGATCCGGACCGCTCTAGCTGCTGATGCTAGGACGCGTCGTCATTTGGCTGCATGGGGCCTTCTGAAGTTCGCTGAGAACGAGTTCCTTCGGTCTCAGGACCAACTACTGCATTACATTATACAACATTGGCATCGGAGGCGCAATATGTTCGTATTGCGGGGGACGAACCTGGTGATCCGTCCTCAGACGAAAATTTACTTTGTGACTGGGTTACTGCCTCAGGGTGAGGCTCTGAGGTACCCAATCTCTGCTGGGAGAGTGAACCTAGATAGATTCCAGAGGCGGCATTGCAGTGATGTGCCTCTTACTGAGGGGTGCATCAATATTGCATCAGTGATAGATGTGGCAGAGCGGTGTGCTTTGGTAGTTATTGTGCGACTGGCAGGGTTGTTTGCTCCACATCGGGAATCTGGCCCGCAGGTTGGAGTTTTACGCTGACTGTGGGGCGGGCACTTTTTTGATTTTTCCCGCTTTTGTTTTGATGGGATGGTGTCGCAATTAAACAAGGTTCAATGTGGATCTAAGTCATTTGCGTATGCTAGCATCCTATGCAACATTATGTACGAGAGGTTGGTGTTGCTGATGCCGATGGTAGCAGTGCCCATTGGGGGGCCATGGGAGCCACAGATGAGGAGGTGGTCTCCGGTGATGCTGCAGGGCAGTGGTGGTATGGTAGGGTGTTACTGGAATGCCATGACAGAGGCTTATTTTGAGGCCAACCCACAGATGTTCTTGCCATACCCTTATGCAGGGATGGACTTCCAGGGTGACCCAGACATGGGTCTCCCTTTTGGTTATGTTTGGGGGCCTGTAGGTATGTGTTATATATATATATATATATATATATATATATATATATATATATATATATATATATATATATATAATTTTATTTTTTAATTTTTAATTTTAATTTTAATTTTTTAATTTAATTTAATTAATTATTAATTATTTATTTTTTTTGCATTTGTTCGAGTATTTATGTCCTTATGTGTTTTGTTCTTGACACTGACATTATTTCCGTTACTCGTTCAGATGTTGGCGAGGTGGGTCGCCCAGTGGCCCGACTGGTGGGTCATGACCCTCTGCTACGACCTCGAGGTGGTCAGGGCAGAGGTGATGCTGGTGGACCAGGTGGTGGTGCCAGTGGACCTAGTGGAGATGGTGCTGGCCCTTCTGGTGAGGGCAACAGCTTAGCTGCAACAGAGGTTGTGGCTGAGCGAGCTCGTGCAGATGCGGCTGAGGCGCGCATTGCAGTACTTACGGCTCAGGTGACCGCTCTTGGGGACTTCCCGGGTCGAGTGGACCGCTTGGCCCAGGGTATGCCTGCTCGAGGTTTTATGGATGACTTCGAGGAGGTCTGGTTAGAGATGCTGATGGCCTGCGAGAGGGGTTATCGGCCCACTCTTCATCGTGTAGCGATCGTGGTGGCGACAGTAGCTTCGGTGGTGGCACCAGGAGCGATGGTGGGTCTAGGTGCTCCTCTTGAGGGGGCACCCCCCTAGAGTGGTTTTGTACACAGGGAAAGCACCGGTTATGAGGATGCTTCCCTTATTTTTGACGACTTATGTATCGTCGGGTTGGCCAGCGGGCCAGCGATACTATTTTTTGTACTCAGATACACATATTTTTTGATATATATATGAGAGATATTTTTGCGACTCTAGATGGTGTGATATTTATTTCGGTATATATATTTTGGATATGCTGATGGATATCTATGTTTTTGTTTTTTATGGATGATGGTTTATTCGAGATACATTCCAGTCTAGGATATTGTTATCTATGCGATCAGCTGTTTGGTTTTGATTCCTTGATACATGTGAAAATGTAATGTAATCAAATTGTCTGCTTAATATTTTGGCACACAAATATTTTCTAAATAGGTGTGTGTCTCTGGTCTCAAATGTTCGGTTTAGCTGTGATACTACTAACTGGGAATCTAGGTAGATATGCATATGGTGAATGTCCCGATGGAGGGCGTCGCACATAATTCCAATGACGGCATCATATTCTGCCTGATTGTTTGTTGTTGATTCGATGCACGCGTCATTTGAACACAACAGTGATCGATCGGAGTGGTATATGACCCAGGTGGCTGCAGCTAAGTTTTGAGACCATCGCGATGCTCCATCAGCAAACCCGAAATATGGTTCATTTTGGTGATCCATGTTAGCACTTTGAGTGTGTTTTTTACGTGAGTTTTCGGGTCAAAAATATTTTGGTGATTGGGTTTTGTGTACTTTCACTCTAGGGTAAGGGCCTTTGGGGCCCTTATGGGTAGAACTTCTTGAGGTAAAGGCCGTTAACGGGGTTAGTGAGGCCAGTCCCGTCCAGTTTTGTCAAGATGTATGCTCCCTGTTAGAGGCAGTGTTCGATGATGTAGGGTCTTTTCCACAGGGTTTCGAACTTTCCTGGCCCTAAGGCCTCTTTTGCGACATCATAGAGAAGGAATAATTCTCCCTCGGTAAATGAGCGAGGTTTGATGTGGCAATCGAATGATTCTTTTACCCTTTTCTTATGGGCCTCATTGTGTTGCAGCAAATGTCACCGAATTTCATCAACTAGCTCTAGTTGTACTAGGCATTGCTCCAAAGGTTGGGTGTCATCAAGGAGTTCGATAGCAGCATGCCAATTTTGGATTTTGCGGAAATCAATGCAAAAGTGCAAGGTACCTTGGTTTTTCATGATAGGATTATGATGGAAATCCTGGAGCAGGGTTGAGGCAATGATCCTTTCACCAATATGAGCAGATACAAATCGTATATGGTGGATTGTATCATTGACGTTTGGTGGGGGAAGAATCTCCGTAATGGGATTCTGTATGGGCTCAAAGTTAGGTTCCCCCTTAGGATAGTCAATTTTCAGTAGGTGGAAATTATGCCTACCATAGAGGTACCTAAATGTTTCCATTAACGGACATGTCTCTGGTGCGTGATTCAGGTCAGTGCAGATCATGCATGGTGTTACTGAGTCAATGGAGTAGATAGTGTGTGATTCAATGCTACTCGTTGTTCCTGATGTGGATGCCTGGAAAGGGTCAGACGTAGATGAGGTTGTCTTCTGCCTCCATTTCCATATCGTTGGCTTAGACTTGTCTTCCTTTTTAGTGGAGTGTAGACTCAACGCAACTCGTGCCACTGTCAACTTGGGGAGATGTATACACTTAAACGTATGGTGAAAGTGTGAGCAAATTCGACAATAAGTGCGTGTGATCTTCTCTTGATTGGAGAGAAGTTTCTATGGGAGAGAAGAGACTATGCGGAGACCTTTTTCTAGGGGCTCGAGTTCTCCGCATTGGTTGACTCGGTGGTCGTTTCGATCACATAGGCCACATGTTATCCTAGGCTTGGCTAAGGTTACTCTTTAGTGTTGTGTTGACTTGTCAGGCTTGATACACCATTGCGAAGGTGGGGACATTGATCCAGCGATGTACTTTTTATGCCATTCTCGGATATCGTCTTGTCTCTTCTCTATAGCATTAATCATGTCGATATTGGGACGTATCTACAAGGCATAAGTACAATGTCGATCGTAATGATTAACCTGACATATCAGGCAAAATATCCCTGATATGAAAGTTCTGTCTAGTTCAATGCGAGGTCTAATGGAGAACCAGTGCCGGAAGGCTACTAAATCAGCGCAATGGACGACTACATGGTCCGTATTTTTGCATAATGTACACGCTGGTCATTTCTACGAAGTGTCGTTGGGGGTAACTAGGGGTTCCCTGCTAGGCCGTTCTTCGGCTGTCAGTAACATGATAGATCCGCTCATCTCATCTGCTTGGGTCATGGAGCTGCCAGTTGACTCGGCATCCATATCGTCTTCTTGTGAAAGGCAGACTATGGTTGAGTGGAGGCTAGCAAGGGCTATCCGGAAGCGAGGTATGTAGTGTCAATCCTCCAAAAGGTGGTTGTCGGTGCATAATGGGCATGTGAATTGCGCCGCCCGTAGCCCTACGTAGTAAACCCTTTCGATTGGATACCATCTGTGAATGAGTTCAAAGTTTGCGCACTCTTCGAGGAAGTGGCCACGTTCATCGCATAGCATACAACATATGATGGGCATTACTAGGGGCCATTCTACAATCCTATGTTCCTCTTGTAAGTATAGGATGGTGCGAGGCTCGTCATTGACCGACTGGATGGAGGGATCCTCTTGATAGGGTCGCTCGACCGCATGTAAGGTGTCCCTATACCATGGTATCTCCGGACAATGTTGGGTATAGTGCCCAATATAGGTGCCACAGAGAGAGCATGCGTGACTGGTACGCAGCAGTTTGCCTTAACCTTTTGAGGTAGGTTCATTTTGACAGGAACGCAGCATCAAGATGTCTGCTTCAGAGCCAAGGAGTGGTTTTAACTCGTCCAGCTCTGAACATATGTGGGTAGGATGGCCTATAACATTGCATATGGCGCAGACTGGTGATTCCCTTTGAATGGCAGGGGTAACCATCTTCTTCCCTCTGTTTGTGGTTTTCTTGGTCGTGATAACCGGTTTTGCAATGGGAACTTCCTTTGCAGGGGCGGTCTCGACCATTTCTTGGGTTGGTTGGGGCTCCTTGGGGCTGAGGGGCTTTAACCCTATGGCAGTAAAGTTGGTGGCTCCTATTTCGGAAGGCGGAACAAGGTACCAAACTGGGAATGCCAACAATATGTTGGGTAACACCAATGTTTCCAAAACCTACTGGGAGATGAAGCTAGCTAGAGGGTAGAGGAAAGGGGTTTGGGATAATGCCTCAGGGATAATGGGAGGATCTCCTAGTAATGACCCTAGGAAGGATGACTGTTTGAATTGGCCAGGGCCATATTCTTGGTACCGTGAAAGACCATCTGTGGTTGTATCTACATAGGGTAGAATTACATTCGTGTTGGTTAGGGGATGCTTCTTGTTGTGCGTTAGCTGGTCAACAGTAATGATGTGATCCTCATGGGGGGAAATCATAATGCGGAAGACGTAGGAGGCTATGGTGGACATGGCATACATAAAACTTCGCCCGAGGAGTATATTGTAATCCAAGTAAGCGTCCAAGACTTAAATGTCTATGAAGATTGTCTTGCCGGCTAAACAGACCGGGACATTTTGGTAGAGGCCGACGAGTGTCAAGGGACGACCGTCGTAGGCTCGAAGCGTTATGACCGAGGGTTTTAGTTCAGGAGAACCCAACTTCTGCTAAATTTTTTTTGACATGATGCATGTTGATGCACCCTCTTCTATGACACATCGCTGAATAGTGATATTCTATACTGATACTGGTATTTGGAATGCGACCATGGAAGGAAGCCTATGGGTGGCTTTTTCTAAATAAAAATCCATCATGCGTGTATCGACAGGGTCGATAGTGCCTAATGCGGAAAGTAGGGCTTTCCGTTGCTTTGGGCACGACTGCAGTAATTCCAATGTGGACATAGCAGCGGGTGATTGAGCTAAATCATCCACGATGCTATAATTATGGGCCGCTTTGGAGTAGTTACCTGTTCGCTTATTAGGTCCCTTTTCCATCTTTGGAAATGGTTCTATAGGCATCTTTGAAATGGTCAAAGGTGTAGCCGGCGCACTAGTACTAGCCCCTGACATATTGGAGTCTGGTGGGGTGTCGTAACTGCGATTCCGTGTTTGGAAAAACATTTCTTCCCTAGTCATGTAAATTTCATGGCTATTTTTCCTGGAATCGTCTGGGTTTTGTTGTTGAGTGCTAACCGTCCCTTGGTGGGGGAAAGGTTCTTGCATCACAGCAGGTTGATGGGAAGATCCTCCATGTCCTCAATTACTCTAAAGCTTTTTTAGCTCAGGGAGATCGGGACAATGGTGAGCATAATTCCCGTACTCACCACAAATTGAACAAGAATGGTTTGTTCGCAGAGGTGGCCTTTTGCCTTATCGTTGGGCATTGCTTGGCTCCTGGTTTTTATTACGGTTAGAGTTACCTCCAGCCTCGGATCGCTGTGGGCACTGTTGGTTGCTACCCCCCTTTCCAGGGTTCCCTTTGGGCTTGTTAGTTTATTTTTTATTAACCATGTTAGGAGGGTAGTTCTCCTAGTTGTACTGGTGTGGTTGATTCTAGGACATCTACACAAAGTTCACATGTGCATTGGTTTGCATAGGTGCGTCGTGTGCTTGGGACTGAGCATAACGTTGTCCCTTGTTTGCACCTGGCCGTGGGGGGGGGGGGGAGCTCTTCCGTCAGTTTTTCTTGCTGCGTACTAGGTCCCCTTAGCCGAAGGATAGGGTCCTCCATGGTGATACGCTTGGGCCCTACTAGTCAAATCTTGATGAGGCATGTGATGACTTTGAAATCCGAGTTGAGACATGTTCTGGGTAGAATTATGTGCGTAACTGGGATTGGAACTACTGCTGCCTAGGTACCCTTGGGTCATTGACCCAATTAGTCCGTCTGCAGAGTTCGACGCGCCTTACAATTCTTGATAAGTTTGCAGGTGCGGGGCATTAGGCAGGATATTGTAAATGTATCCTGACTGCATGTAAATCAGTTCAAGCTTCTGGGATTTACTGATTGCATCCCCTTCGGATGTGGGGTATTGTTGTGCCACATCCTTTGAAATCTCCATCTTCAGAGTTTTCAAGAATAAATCTAAGAGGACCCGATCGTCGAGTTTAGCTTTGCATAAACTGCGACGCCGCCTCCACTCATGAAGATGGTCAGAGATATTGACGGCGGGGGTTTGTTTAAAATGAGTTAGTAATTCCATTCTCGGATCATGGTGAATGGGTATCTGAAAATAAGTGAGGAATGCGGTAGCGGGGGCACTAAAGGTTCCATGTGAAGCGGGAGGTTACTCCACGTACCATTTCGCAGCTACTCCAGTAAGAGTGCGTTGAAATAGCCTCAATTGAATAGTGTCGTCAATGATACTATTCGATGAGCACCACAGGTGAAAGTTCATTATATGATTACCTAGGTCTTCCACTTGCTTGCCTTCAAACTTTGGTATATCCGAAGGGAGCTTCGTGGGCATGGGAGGCCATGAAGGACCATGTGCAATGGGGTCATTTGTGAGCTTGGTTAAATCGGGTAGATTTAACGCAGCTAAGAAGGGTGACTGGGAGGTTGGCACCATGACAACGTGTGAAGACACAAAGTTCTGGTTAGAACGAGGGTTAGTCTGTGACGTACCCTTATGTGTGTTCAGCTAGCTTCTCGAATGGGATGTGCTCCTCTGCCCCCTAGGGGTCGAGGGGAAAGTGGTGTGCGGTGTGGTGTTGGGAGACCAACTAGGGTTCCCAACTATGGTTTCTCTGATGAAGGATGAACCAATGATGGTGGTAGCGTTCCGTCTTTGATGCCTAAATGGTGAAAGACCTAGAACCCCTCCCTGCAATGGGGGGAGGTCCAAAAGACGCCTAGATCGATGAGGTTCCGTTGGGACCGTTTGGGTGTTGACTAGGTTAGGTTTTGGAAAACATTGAGGGGATAGAGTCTAGGTCAAAGAAAAATTATGGTCACATACATAAAACAAAGAAAAAATAAAATTATTTTCCCTTTAACTTAATCTATGTGATTAATCAAGCAAAAATATGGTTTTTGTTTGTTTTGCGCATGATACTCAAAATCCTAGAAGAACTATGCATCCTCACACACTCAAAAGTAACTGGGCCTTGAGAATATTTCTTGCAAGTGCTGGAAAAACATCTCGTAAGAGCTGGCAACGCCCCTAGTCAGCCGAAGAGAATCCACCAAGGTAAGGGTAGAGGGTCTGGCGCTTGCCTACCCCATCACCTATAGGGTAAAGGATGCCCTAGTTTTGGCCACTAAGAACCACTGTCCCACATGAGTGTTCGAGTCTTGGGCTTCTTGGTAGTCAGCTAATAGTACCGAGTATCAGCCGGGTCAGGTAGCCCCAACTGATACCGCACGCATTGCGCCTAAGACTAACCCCCTTTGAATCAGGTCTTTGTCGCACTCGGGTTTTCTTTTCCGTGGGCTGATAGGTGGATTTTGAAGCTCCCTAAATACACAACTTCTATGTTTCAATATGAAGTGTGATCAAGGTGGCTTATTGGATGCCTACCCCCTTGATCCTAACTTAATCTATAAATTCTTTTGTGGCCCCTGTGGGGAGAATTTAGTGAGTTTGTTTAAGTTAGTTTTAGGTGGATTTCTTTTCTTAGTGGGTGAGTGTGTGTGAGCATAAGGTGAACAAGATCATAGTTTGAACATTTAGATATCGGTGATCCTTTACAAAAAACCCCTAGTTAAACTACATTATCTTGTTCCTAGCTCAAAATGGAAAATGTGTGCAGATAATGGGCCGCTTTCAAATCTTCCTAGTTAATCTATGTGACTAACTAAGGGAGATGGCGAATCTCAAAAATAGAGCGTTCATATGCTTGCCTAGGATCACCGGAGGGTGCAAAGGCAGCAGAGATTACTTGCTCTAATCGGCGATTCAATCCTAGTCCCGCAATTTCCTAAACGCAAAAATTGAATTAAGCTAAACAATTTCTACACGAGAAAATAAAACTAGCTTACTTGGACTAGTTAATCTAAGTGTGCATACCAAAATTTGCAAAACATAAATTGTTCGGAAAGCAATGGTTAATTTTCCCCCTACTTAAACTATATGAATATTTTTTACAAAAAATCAACTTAAAGAGAAACTAACTCTATGCCTACAGAAAGCAGCAAAAAGTGAGTTCTCAGAAGCTGTGGGGTATCAACACAAGTGCTGGAAGATACATTAGGGGCTGCCCAGCACACTTACAAGAAGAAAAATGTAGAATATAGAGAAAAAAATATCCTTCTGTATTTTGCGCAGGAAAGGCTCTGACAGGTGCAATTTCCTGTGCGTAGGTCAGTCCTGAACGCACGCACTGCGCGTCTATGAGAAGAAACTGCACTCAAAAATCCTGCAAGTAAAAAAAATTAGGAGCTCCATTCTTCAGTCTGTCACTCCACTGAATCTAGGGACTGTAAGATGGGTCAGAGTACTGTCAGCTCCACTCTAGCATAGACAAAGGGTCTCCTGCAAAAGATGGCACAACCACATAAACTTGGAACACATTAGTGGATTCGCCAATCCTTTTGTGGTGGATTAGTGGCACGGGTGTACGAAATCACACCAGTTGAAAGAGTGTGGTCTACTCTTTAAACTATTGGTAACAGGAAGAAAGTGGTGGAGCTCAAAAGCACACAATTAAGTGAAAAAAGTATGTGAATGTATGCTCAAAGTAAACTAAAACTAAAACACAAATATACAGGAGCTATCAAAGAGAGTCAAAATGATAATAATACCAATGATGGATCAAAGGCCTCTTCTTATTAAAAGTTTGAAACAAAGAATAAATTTTACCCACTTTCTAAAGGGCACCTAGGCAATGGCTCTAGGTCTCGATGCAAGGATGTTGCCTTCCAAGCTCTGCCTCTGATGCAGTCTCCCTCTCTCTCTACCATGGTGGACTAGGACTAGGATTGTTGGGTGGCCAATGATCGAGTCCTCTTCAGCTCCAACTTCAGGTCACACACTGCTGGTGTTGCTTGGGAAACCTTGGCCAACATAACAATGTGATCACCATTTCTTCATCTATTGGTGGATTTATATAGGGGAGTTTCAAATTCTCCTTCCCTCCCTTGGTACATGATGGATGGTGACCCAAGGGAGAAGTATGATTCCATTGTGTGCTCAAATATTCCTTTGTGTGCTCACATAGTGTCTAAGGAGGCGCTGGTGGTTTTCCTTAGGCGGCTTCATGTAAGGAGTAATTGTCCTTTGCTTGTTGTGGTCCCAGAAAGCGACATTTTTCCATTTCCAGGAATGCGTGCTTATCGGGCAAAAAGGCGCGCAAAAGGCGCTCTTCTCGAAGGATTAAGCGCACAATCTAGCATTTATGACTAGTTCAAATCTGATTTTCTCAAAACCTTAGATATTTTAAATAATTTCTTCATTCCATAATGTGTTCCTGCCCTGTAAATACTTAGGCTTGACATTAATTAATACCATCTTCTACTATACAATTTTCCAGTGTTAACACCCAGTATGGGTAGAACTATCCAACTTATAACCCCTATGGATATAATCCTCTGGGACAAAACATATGGGGGCATAATTTCTCTCAGCCTGGGTGGAATGTTAACACTAGTCCTTATCAATGACCTCCAATGCCTTTTAATCCTCAATTGTCGTTTCTCGCTACGTTGGAACTGCATGATGTGTCAAAATTGACTAATGATCCAATTCTTCATAATCTGAATTAGCCTCCAGTTGCAGCCAAAATTCCTGGCGATTGTCCTAAGTTTGAGGGCAAGTCCGGAGAAGACCCCCAAGCGCACGTTATGACATACCATATTTGGTGTTCCTCTAATTCTTGGGTTGACGATTCCATCTGACTCTGTCTTTTCCAACAGACTCTTACTAGTGCCACTGCAAAGTGGTACATTGAATTATCTCGTGGCATTTTTCAAGATTTAAACTCTTTAGCCATGGCATTTCTTACACATTTTCAGTTACCAGTTCGGTATGATACTGGGACGCCCCTCCTCACATCCTTGAAATAGGACCGAGCTACTCATATCTCGAATCATATTCATGAAGGGAGGTGTCGTCTTCACTTTATCAAGTTTGATATTCTTGATCAGCTTCTAACTGATTGGTTCACTACCTCATTTTTCAATCAAATCGCTAAAGACATAGTTATGGGGGCATGTATAACTGAATAATAGGCCATTGCTCGTGCCCAGTACCTTGATCTTGTGTACTCTCAGTCTGGCACGTTGTATGATATCTTGCCCGATGCTCCTCGACCTGGAACTTCCAAAGCACCAGCGACGCCATCTGTCGCCAGTATCATCGATTCCGTGTCTTAGACCTCTCGGAAGTCTTCTCCTTCGAACCCTGGGAAGAAAAAATCTAATCCTTCCAACAATATTGCTTCTCAGCCTACCCTGAATTCTGGTAAAACCACAGAATTCAATGTCGTTCAGGCTAATCCAACGAATAAAACTTCCAAGGTAAAGAAGAAGAGTAAAGGTAAGGCCAAAGCCGATACCCCGAAACAGGATTCTCAAAAATCTCGTGTTGATGATGGTTCACAGCGTAAGCTGAAGTATCCTTGCTTGATTTGTGACGAAGAGCACTGCACCAAGGACTGTCCTCGACGGGTCGAAGTGAGTATATTTCTCAAAGGCACCCAGGGAACCACGATTGTTCTCAAAGAACCTTTTCCATCACTGTAGACCCAGATGGTAAAGAAACCTCAGTCCTCTACCCCATTTGGCTCTCAGATCTTCATGATCAATGGTTCTGCATTTGTTTCTATCGCTACCCGGTTGAAATATTATACCAAATCGCGTCAGGCAGCGAGGAAAGAGATCACTAATGGTCCTCCTCCTTCGCCTGCTTCTGGACCTCTTCAAATTGAAAGGCCCAGTACTGAGCCCATTATACAGCCACCTTCCAAAGGTGTACTCCATAAGTCTTCTTATAATCCCAACACCTGTGCTGCTCAACATTATAGTATTGTTGAGGATTTGGCTCAGGTGCCATCTGCAATGTCTGCATTAGAAGTACTTCAGAGTTGTCTGTCTCAATGGAATGCTTTGTTATATGCAATCAGCGGGGTTGATCTTGCTTATTCAAGCCTTATCACTTTCGACTTGGAGAATTTTGTCCCACGTTTTCTGCACTAGCTTGCGCTTATCATACAAGTTGACATTAATGGACTGAATATCCATCGTTCAGTTGTGGACAAGGGTACATCTACGTGAGTCATGTCGTCTGCCTACTAGAAAGCCATTGGTTCTCCAGCTCTGAATTCATCGCCAAATTCTCTTGAAGCATTTGATGGAAGGGAATCTAAACCTCTTAGTGTTCTCGCTAGTTTACCAATTACTCTAGAAGGGAAGGTGGTTAATGGTGAGGTTTAAGTAGTTGACGCCAAGCTCAATTACAATCTTCTCCTAGGTTGCAGTTGGACTCATGCTATGTTATGTGTTCTGTCCACTCTCTTTTGTTTTGAAATTTCCGCACAAAGTTAAGATTGTTACTATTGATCAGTTATCATTCTTCACTTCTTCTTCCGAGAACAACATTCTGTATCTGGATCAAATTCCTACTCCCTACGATATCGTAGGGTCGAGTCTCTTCAAAGATCCTACCCTCATGGGTATTTTTCCTCTTCCTCCACCCAACACTGTTCAGATCAATATGATCTCTCGGTCTGACGACATCATCCCTTCGCCTAAACAGATCGATTCATTTGGAGATTCGACTTCGTTGAGTCTGATCGAGATCGACTATTGTGAACTTATCTCAGTTTCAGAGCCTCCGCCTCCTGATCATGCTCCTTTAGGCATGTCTCTCAACACTTATTCTCAATCCCCTTGGCTCGGTGATTCGGATTCGCCCGATCCCTTCAAAGAGATATTTCCCTCCGATGAAGCCATTCTGGAAACTATGTCTCTCGAGGATCCTTCGTGGGACAATATTCATCATCGTTCCTCGTTCATGCCTTGCCTCGGGGCCATGTCTACGTGTCTTGAGAGGTTTTCATCTCAAGTTCCTTCTCCTCCACTTCAAATACCTATTCTGACACATGAAGTTTTTACGAAGGGTAAATTGAGTAATATTACTCAAATGATGCCTATCGACATTTCCGTGAAACCGAGAATTGTCGAGAACATCCATATCGGGGTCACCTGTTCTTCGGATGAAGTTCAGGCTTATACTAGCCTTTTCTACGAGTTCTGTGATGTCTTTGCATGGTCTTATGAAGAGATGCTCGATATCGATCCCAGTATAGTGGTGCATGAGATTCCTACCTACCCTGGTGCGAAGCCTGTTCGCCAGCATCTTCGTCTTGTGCACCCTAGAAAGCTTGCCGCCATTAAGGGTGAAGTTGAAAAACTTCTCAAAGCTGGTTTTATCTATTCTATTCCCTTGAAAGAATGGGTGTCCAACATTGTCCCCGTAGATAAGAAACAGGGTACCATTTGGGTCTGTGTTGATTATCGTGACATAAATCGGGCCTGTCCTAAGGATAATTATCCTACTCCATTTATTGATAAAATCATTGATGACTGTGCGGGGAGTGAGATCTTTTCCCTCATGGACGGCTTTTCTGGCTATAACCAGATTAACATTTTCCCGACCGATCAACATAAGACTGCCTTTATCTTTCCCTGGAGTACTTTCACATATAAGAAGCTCCCTTTCGGTTTGAAGAATGTTGGGGATACATTTTAGCGAGCAATGTAATATGCTTTTCACGATATTAAGCACATTGCTCAACCTTATATGGATGATATTCCGGCTCATTCAGCTAAATTTAAGGACCATCCTGACCATCTCCGTCATATTTTTCTTCGTTGTCGACGCTATAACATCCGACTGAATCTGCATAAGTGTGTTTTCTACGTCGATTTCGGTAGACTCTTAGGGTTTATCGTATCCAAATACGAAATTTGCCTCGATCTGCTCAAATTTGAGGCTATAATTAATCTCCCCTCTCCATCCTCATTACATCAGCTGCACAGTCTGCAAGGGAAGGCTAAATTTTTATGTCGTTTTATACCTTACTATGCTGAAGTGTCTAAAGGATTCACACGATTACTAAAGTGGGGCATCCCATTCCTTAGGGATGCAATCGCCCAGAAGTATTTCGATGCGCTGAAGACATTGCTTTTCAACGCTCCTCTGTTGCGTCCTCCGAACTATCATCACGATTTTTCCCTCTATTTAGTCGTTGTTTTTAGTATGATTGCCATGGTTTTTTTTCAAGACAATGATGATGGTGACGAGCATGTTATTAACTATTTCTCTCCTAACCTTCTCGATACTAAAACGCGCTATGCACATGTCAAGAAGTTGGCGTTGGCTGGCGTTCAAGCAGTTCAACGTTTTCTTCATTACATTCTGTTACGTACGGTGACTGTGATTTCGGACTGCAACCCTATGACCTATATATTATCTCGGAAATTTATGGGGGGCAAGTACTCAAAGTGGATTGTTATCCTCCAAGAGTTCGATTTGGAATTTGCTACTGCCAAGTCGACGAAATCATTAGTCTTCGCTGATCTTATCTGCTCCCTCCCCTCTAACTCTGCTCCGTCTGGTTCCAAGGAATGCATTCCAGATGACACGCTTTTTCTGATTAGCACCCTCGATCCTTGGTACAGTGATATCATCGTATATATTCAGAATTCTACCTTCATATTTGAGTTGTCGAAGGATGCTCACTGACGCATCCGTCATCAATCGCAACCTTATCGTATAGTCAGAGATACACTCTACCACATCGGAGTTGATTCCATTCTCCTCCGGTGTTTGACTCTCGAGGAGGCTGAGAAATTTTTGAATGACTGTCATAGTGGCGCCTGTGGCGGTCACATGTCTGGTTATGCTACCTCACAGAAAATTCTTCGTGTTGGGTATTTATGGCCCACCATCTTCATGGATTGCATTGTTGATGTTCATAAATGTCATGACTACCAAATCTATCAGTGCAATATGCGTGCGCCGCCTTCACATCTCCACCCTGTCATTACCGTTGGTTCTTTTGCGAAGTGGGGCATCGATTTTATGACGTGTTACCGTCACTCGGCGGGGGGGGGGGCATGCTTATATTATCGTAGTCATTAACAACTTCACCAAATGGGCCGAAGCAATGCCTACACTTACAGCTGACGGTAAGATAGTAGCTCAATTCATATTCAATCACATCATTTCTATGTTTGGTGTCCCTCAAGCCATAGTTACCGATCATGGTTCCCATTTTTGGCATTATATGGTGGCAGAGTTGACTTCCAAGTTGGGACTGTGTCATGACAGCTCAATGTCGTACTGTCCTTAGACCAATGGTCAGGTCGAAGCTGTGAATAAAGTTCTTGTCACCATGCTTCAACGTACGATTAGGATGCATAAATCAAACTGGCATCTCATGTTATTTTCGGCTCTTTGGGCATATCGAACCTCTGTTAAAGATGCGACTGGATTCACTCCATTTCAGCTTGTTTACGGTCTAGAAGCTACCCTTTCGATTGAGTGTGAAATACCTTCACTCAAGTTGGCTGTTGAATTGTTGTCAAACACTTCACCTGAAGAAGAGCATCTTCTCTACTTAGAAAGGCTGGATGAAACTCGTCGCTTTGTTTCTTTGGTCATTGAAGCACAGAAGAAGCGTGTCAAAGCTCATTTTGACCAGTCTATTTCCCCTCGCTCCTTCATAGAAGGAGACCTCATCCTCCTGTACGACCAAGCTCATGATAAGATGGGGGCAGGCAAATTTCAACCCATGTGGCATGGGCCCTACGTTGTTAAACGTGTTTTGTGGAATGGGGCCTATGAGCTCATTGATTACGAAGGTGATCCTCTGGATCAGCCTAGAAATGGGTTGTATCTTAAAAAATATTATGCATGAGTCATTCGTGCATGTTTTGTGTACATAGGTGTTCTTTTCATTTTTGTAAATTTTTGGCTTGGTGTGCTTTGTGAGCGTTTTCCAGCTTATTGGGTCGTTGCTTATTGTGCATATGTCTATTATTCCTTATGTCGGTTTCGTGGATGGTGCTTCCCGCAGTACCTAGAACCTATCTTCAGCAGCCTGGGTGATTTATGATCCTGCTAGTGAGTTGATAGATCTTCAAGGTATTTTTCTAGGACGAACTATAAAAAACGTCGTTGAGTATAGTGCTATCATTGAACTATTAACCAAGGCAATTACCCTCAGCATTCGTGCGTTGCTTGTAAATCTAGACTCACAGCTTCTCGTTCTTCAACTTAATGGACACTATTCAGTTAGAAACCATCACATTTTAAGGTTGTATTTACGTGTTCGTTTGCTGGAAAGACATTTTGATTACATCACATATCAACATATTCCTAGGCGAATGAATGCATTAACAGATACAATGGCTAACATTGTATTAGATATACATTTACGCAATTTGTAAAAATCATCATCACATGAAAAAGATCCATAACAGGAATATATATATATATATATATATATATATATATATCAAATGTTTGTTTTAGTGTGCATCATAAGTTCAAAAAATATATGTGTTTATGTCATTCATTAACAGATACAGTGGCTAACATTGTATTAGATATACATTTACGCAATTTGTAAAAATCATCATCACATGAAAAAGATCCATAACAGGAATATATATATATAGATATATCAAATTTTCGTGTTAGTGTGCATCATAAGTTCAAAAAATGTGTGTGTTTATGTTACATCCTAAGACACCATATCTCTCAAAAAATGCGGAAATAAAACCTAGGTGTCTACTCGACGAGACGCTCATGATAGCATGTCACCGCCCGTACAAGCTGCCTCAGCAAGCGGTGAACTCGGTTTGACACCCCTACAGTGTGCCTCTGGTATGCACGAGGAACATTGTCGAATCACGCATAGTCCAGGATCCCACAAAATATTCCGTCCAGGTTGTGCACGATTTCCTCCTCCTCACCTCCCTCACCATGAGGGGAAATATCAAAGTTGTGAGGGACTTGCCTCGCTATCGGAGACATACCTCTAGGTCTCTCTGGGCCAACATCTGCAAGAACATGGATTTAATGTAAGAACATACATAAAAAAAAATTAAAAAAATAAAAAATAAATAAAATAATTAATTAATTAAAAAAAAAATAATAATAATAAAAATAAAATAAAATAAAAAATCATAATAATCGTGAAAATAAAAAATGAGTCTTACCAAGTGCTTCATCCCAATCCTCTCCTTCTGGGAGTGGGAGATCTGTATCGCCAATGGAATCTGTGCCAGAGCAGGCCCAATCCTCCATGACAATCAGTTATTGGCGGAGCCAGTCAAATAAATTTAGTCTCCAAGACATCTGTTGACCACCCCCTGACCTTGGCATTAGAGTTTCCCAACGGGCCATCTGTGGTTCCTGTGCTGGTGGTGTCGGAACTATCACTTCCTGTTGCTGGAAGATTGGTAGTCATTCCAAGATTAACGATACCAGAATGGACCCGTAACTGAACTGCTTCAACTTGGTTTTCTTGCATTCGCCAATTTACGTTTCATGTTGATTATCATTGCCTCTGCCCAGTTGTAGAGGGTCGGTGTCAGACAATCTACAGCAAAAAGTAGTTGTGTCTTTGTAGCTTCGTGCGGTGCTTGCAATTCTGCAACTCATGTGATGGTGTGCAACACTACTTTTAGTGCCAAGTCTGGTATAGTTTGGATATCCACTTTTCCGCTTCCCAAACCTTTTCGTGCCCCAGGACATACCCTGTTGATCACCATACTCATGCTCTCCATCATGGGTCAGGTTTTGATCAAGATTGGTACTGCTCCCCTCTACGACAGCCCTGTTATGAAGTAAATGTCTGAAACTTCAATCTTGAGTTCCTGATCACAAAGAATGATTTTTTCTTGATCCTCATCCCAAATACTGATTAAGTATTGCAGCAACTCTGGTTGAGCTCTGAGGCATGGTGTCATGAATAATTTCTTGAGTCCCCAATCTCTGAGAGCTTCCATGCATCTTTCATTTTCCATGGCAAGCTCATCTTCTTCACTGTGTTCTCGTTCTTTCCCTTTGATCACCATTTTGCTGCTTCACACCTACAAACATGTTCATATGAATATCATTAGCCAAATTAAAATATTTTGATTGGTGAAAATGGGCCTACTTACTTGCATTATAAGCTTAAAATTGTCTGCGCGGTTGGCGAGACTATTTTAGAAGCAGCCGCGCCAACTACGTTCCCTAGTTCAAAATATTGGGTGATTGGCACGAGTCCATGCCCAATACTCGTGCCAACCGCCGGGCCCTGACTTTTACAATTTCCCCCACATATTTCCAAATTTGGAGTTGTAGGCAATGAAACTACAATCAAAATGCAGGGAGGAATGATAGCTCTTACTTGGAACTGACGGATTCGAGATTGGTCTGCTGGATTGCCCGCTATCGCCACCGCAAAATCACAGTCTGAAAAGGGTAACTATTGCTCCACAAGAGGTAAAAAGTGAAAAGTAATTCTTTTTTACCATTTTTGGAATTTTATAACTTTTTGAAACCCTAATTAGGTTTTAAGACATATTTTTTGATTATTTCATTATGTTATTTCAAGAAATGGGTTTTACGTGTGTTTCTTATGCAGTGACAGTTTTTTTATGTAACAATGATGAAGTAACGATTTATATTTTATACTTTTTCAGACTCCGTAAAAACATGAAAAAGTCACTGATGGAGTCATCTGTCAGCTCTTCTTTTACTCTCTAAAATTGAAAATATTGTCGAGACTCTTGTCGTTTTGAACTCGATACATGGCTGCGAAATGATATCTACCCAGTATATGTTTACCCCTTTTTCAGGCTAGGATAGATTATTTACGAAAAAGGAATACCTTAGCCTTTCGCGACTAAGAGGTTCTCTTAGACATCGTTTTCTACCTTTTCAGATCTGAGGGACTATTTAAGAAAAGGGACCTGCTGAAGTTTTCTTTTCTGCTTCTTTTCAAACTCTCTAACCATGAAAAAAAGTCGAGTTCTTCCTTTGTCAGACTCATTAAATCCTGATGACATCGGAAATCGTCACCATGACATACCCGAGTTCCTCCTTCCTAGGGCTCTTAAAATGTGCTAGGATGGATTTTTCCGAAGGAAAAACTTACAGTACAAGCATATTCTATCCCCCTCAAGCTTGTTTTTCAAAAATAATTGGGGTACTCGCCAGAAATGGTGGGGGAAAATGGAACCAGTTTTTAGTTCTGTCAGCAGTATGTCGCTCTTGAACATGACACTCGTCTGCATTCGTGTCGGGTTGGGGACATCTCATTTCGTCATTTTTTCCTCCATGGGTTTGGGTAATGTGTTTTGGCCTCTCATCTTCTATTTGCCATGTTATCATGACCTCAGATCCCTTGATGTCAAATACTGCCAAATCCAGAGTCGTGTCACTGATATGTTCAAGAGAAGTTTTCCTCTACAATTTTCAACCTTCCTCTGATCCTCTATTTAGTCCTGATTCATTATCATCATGTTCCTCTATCTCATGTCGATGATGTGGGAAACATTATGGCCCTCCTTCGACTGGATCACTTCCTGTCGACTTCAGCTCATTATCCAAGAAGTTTATCTAGAGGCTCCTTGTCGGTACATTGGAGCTTGCATCCCTCAATGGAAATTTCTTCGCATTCGACGACAAGTCCACATCATTGGCTTTCGATTGCGTGATTCTACGGGTGTTCGACACCAGATCACTGTTCACATTTCGTGGATTGCACCTGTTGTACCTTGAGATCCATTGTCATTATTGGAGGTTTCTCTCGTGCCTATTAACAAATTTCATCATCGGCTAGTGATCAGGTGACTTTCTTGCATGTTCGACTTCAGCTCACATATTCACATGCTTGAATTTGTACGTGTTCAAGTCGAGATTGAGTGCAAGACCCTAGGTTTTGTCTGATAAGATCCAGGCTGTAGGATATTATGGTTTATCATGACTTTATGCATGACTCTTTTGATTGGATGGTTGTGACCATACCTGAGTCTATTTATTGATCCTTGTTTCTGGATGGTTGCCTCCATACCTCAGATCTCAGTTCTTATGTACTCTATTTTGGATGGCTGTGCCCATGCCACATGTTCATGTATCAGAGATATCAGTTATATTTTTAATTTCAGGTCTTCTGACAGCGGTGTTTTGTTCAATCGCGTTCTCATAAAGCATTTCACCCCTCCCTCTCTCTCAGACCTCATGCTTTAGGGGGCATCGGTTACACAGCATTTTGTCACCGTCCCTGCAATCCCCATCCCGCACATTGGAGGACCATTTCTATGACTAATACAAAGTGTCATGCCTTGCAAAGACCATCATTGCATCCCTTGCCATGAGGACAACATTCCTTATGTTGACAATTTCCTGAGCAGACCATCAGAAACACATGTTTTTGCATTGGCGTTGGTAGACTATTTTGCCCTCGCACCAATGAGGAAGATTGACACTGGGCCCTGTGCCCATTGGTGCTCTGTCCCAGTTAGCTACCTGCACCAAGCTATTTTTGGAATGTTTTTTAAATATAGAGGTGAAGTTTCTATCCTAACAACTTCGTGGGTGAGTCAGCCTGAGTGGTTCAACTGAATAACTATGACCACCCTCCTTTGGCCTCTTGTTTCCACCTTTTGGGGAAACCTCCCAAAGGATAAGACCTCCCTTCCACCATTGTAGGGATCTCAACCTCCTCCTTTCCCTCTATAAATAAAGCTATCTCCCATTGATACACTAGCTGAACAATCATAGTTGAAAGGCTGAAGAGAATTGTTGAACATTTTGCTAAAGAGATAGATTAGAAAGAGACCTTTATCGAGAGAGAGCTTAGGCTTGTGTCCTCACCTTGTCCCATTTCCCGATGATCCTTTGAGACGCACTTCGACTGAACCCGCTGAAGGAGGCTGCAACGTCAAGGCTCCGGTTGTAATCTTTTTCTTTTATTTATATATACATGACTATTGTCTGGTTCCCATATTGTGTTAATATGGTTTAATTTACGCAATGTGTTTAGTCCTCCTTGACTGACTAGTTAGATACGAATTCAATTATTGTCTTGTATATTGATCTTGTCTTTGATCTTTTTGTAGGAATACGAGTACCATTTCTTAAGGACCATGACCTGTCAGGACATAGATCAAGAAGCTGCCACTACTATAGCTGCGACAATCGCGTTGGACTCCAAGTAGGACAATCTACCCCAACCTATTTCATTTATTAGCTAGGAACCTACACCTTAGCTTATTCCCTTGTTGCTAGACCCACTCTAGGGCTAGAGAAATCGTCTTTGTCCGTAGAGAGGATTTATCTTTCCAACACTTATATAAACATATAACAAAGTTTAGAAAACTGGAACGGGTCGCCATGAGGAGGTTGGTTTGCAAGTTTACTTTACATGTTAAACTGTCTTTGGACATATTAATGCCTTTTTTAAATTAGTAGATTTGTTGTAGCTTATAGAAACACAAATATAAACATATAGTAAGTATATTATAAAAAAAATCTATCTAATATTTATGATAAAGTAAAATATTGAAAATAAACTTCTATAATTAAAAATGTGTCATATTTTTTTTTTTTGTAAATTAGACAAATACTATTAAAAAAGCATGTGATACAAAATGGAGTTACAGTCAAGAGAGGCTAAATAGCGGGGAAGCCAGAAATGATGAACTATCAACCTCGATCTCGTTAAGTAACCAAGAGAGAGACAAAGAGAGCTAAGAAGATAAACATGGGAGCCATAAGTGACAGACACAGAAATCTACCCAGAATGGGTTGAATTCTTAATATGACATTTCTTTCCTTTTTTTTTAAGCTTTAACCCATTCGTCATAGGGCGGATGGGCTAAAACCACTTGAAGACTGTTGTTGACTAAAGGAGTAGTCTCCTTATCCAAATCTGAGGAGGAGGACTCATGAGAACGTTTCTTAGCACTCGCAGAAACATTGGGCCCTCTAGGGTCCGCCGAGAGCATGTCCTGTTCCTACTTGGCAACCTCCTCATTTGCTTCGATCTCCTCCTTATCCGAGCCGAAGGAGTCAATGTCATCCATGGGAGGTGGTTCACAGGGTTTCCAGCTTTTAGAGTTTGATTTTGATTGCTTCTCTTCTTTTAGGCGAGGAACGTAGTACAGGAGTTCTGAAGATGCCCTGTTTGATGGCAGTGATGGCATCGAAAAACCATATTCTCATAGTCCAAGGTATGGGTCTAGTGGAAATCACCAACTTTGAGATTTATTTGATCAAGTATGCATTTACTTATGTCTATTTCAGCACATATTCTGCCATAGGTGTATATGCCTGTCTCCCCCTTGGAGGGATCCGTTGCCAGAAAGCGTCCCAGGGTGTTTCCAATACCTTGAAAGACAGAGAAGTGACATAGAGGAGCAGGTAAATTTGGAAGCTTGATCCAAATAGGAATCTTGGTAATGACTTTCGTAGAAGGGTCGAAATCTGGGAACCAGGGTGTGAGGAATAGCCCTGCTTTTCCCCAAAACCAAGGGCCGCCTATTAAGGCTTTTTTATAATCTTCATTGAATGTAAATAGAACTATAAAGAAACCCTTTGAGAAAAATATGACCTTGTTGTTATTGGTCCAAGTGGAGTAAATCCACTGGTAGAGATATGTTGAGCGAGGCCATAATCCATTAAATCGAAAAATGATGGCAGATTCAGAATATGTTTGAAACTGATTTTCGAGTGCCTAATGGGGAATTTCTATAGATGGAACATCCTCCTTTTTATCAACCAAAAATTTCTTGGGAACCTTAGAGGGTTGTGTAGCTTTCTTGGGAGGTTGTGCATGGATATCATCCTTGTAAAAGAAATCTTGAGCGGAAGGGGGTTGCCTGACTGCTCCTCCTCGCAGTTGAAGGGTTAAAACCACAAAAGCATCATTTTCAATATTATAAAATGAGAGCAGAAGAGAGTCCTCTAGTTGTTTACCTCCATAGAGTAATCGCTAAAAGGCGGAAGGAATCCCCAGCCTGTGTTCGAGAGCATGCGAAAGGCTCTTCCCCAAATCCGTGGATCGAGCCCAGAGAGTCATGGTTTTTCCAGTGAGATCTGAATCTGAAAGGACGGTGATAAGAGATTTTGGGATCCCTGGCAGCCAATGCGCATCCGGGAGGTCAGATTGACAGGTCTAGATTTCTCACTGCTACCTGTTGTACTGTACAACAACCCTCCCCATTTTTAAATTTTTAGAAGAAATTTCATTTAGAAATAGGTCCCCTTTTTTTATCTTTCTTTCTAGATAGAAATAAAAGATTTAGAAAAAATCCGATCATTTTTATTAGAAATAAAAGATTCATCGATAAAAGGACATATCGCATATTTTTATTTACAAAGTGTACAACCTTTAAAAACTTTCCGATCCAATGAGACACAAAGCTTTTTATCATATCAAAAATATTATATAAAGTCTTTATATTTAACAAAATTTGATATGTACACTAATCGCAAATCGGAAAATCGGAGAAATCTTTAAATTTTGTTTTCACTTTGTAAAACTCCAATGCGATGGCACACAATCGCAATCGCATTTCGGATAAATTTTTAAAGTGTTATGTTTGTTTTGCATACTTCCGATGCGATGTGATTCATCGCAATCACATTTTGGAAGAATTAAAACATTATATCCATTTGGTTGAAAAACTTTGACGCTGCGGACCCCACCTCATCGCAATTGGATTATCAGAGAAAATCTTAAACGATTCATTCCATTTGAAAATCCCTAATGCGATCTTCGCAATCGAAATTTGGCATAAGTATTATTTTATTTTCCTTTTAAAGGAATCGCGATGCGAATACAACTTAAATATTCATATATTATTATTCATCACATTCCAAAGATTTAAAAGGTAATGTATTTACAATTATTTCGAAATATGCCAATCTCTGATTGTATGTTGACATTAATTCAAAAATCAAACAAATAATAACTATTTGTTTTGTTATTGAATGCATGAATGTGACTCCCTAGAGGGCATTTAAGTTTTAAACCACGGATATAATAAATGCAAATCGGCGAATAAATCTCGTTGTATAGTTGTTTTCATTATTGCATTTTCACCTTGGCTGAAAGATTTTCTTTGTTGCAGAACAATAGAACGTCCAATTCTTCCATTCGTAGAACGAGACAAACACTGCCCGATACTGAAATGTCGAAAATATTCAGGAAATCGAAAGCCGCAATCGCTGCAAAAGCTCCTGTATTCACTATGCCGCCTAAAAAGAAACCAGAAAAGCTTAAGCTAGTTACAGATACCTCATGCCAGGGACATGGTAAGATGACATGGGAAAATGTATACAACTTACTTGAAAAGGAAAACCATAAATTTGTTGAAGCTAAGGCTACAGTTCCTGACGAAAATGACTCAGATTCTTATTCTTAAAATCTTCTTGGTGCATTAGCAAACTCATTTATGCACGGAGTTGCAACGCGGGCAAACATTTTTCCATATTATGATGTTATTAGATGGGTAATTGATAATGTGGGTATCAAAGAAAGAACCTTTGTTTCAGCTTCTGGAGCAATATTCGGGTCATTCAAACCAGAGGACATCAAAGCTATGTACCACCTTCCAGACCCACAGAAAATTTATAACAAATATTTTATCAAATAATTTGCTGCGAATCATGAAAATCAGTCAGAAGCAATTAAAGAATCGAGAAGGGTTCCTGAAAAGCACAGACACGAGGCATCAGGTATGTACTCTGTGGAGTCTCTTTTGCCTCCATACTGTTATGTTGCAGCAATGATGTGTAGATTGTTTGGAAATGATAACTCGGCTAGGTTTTCTATACAAATGGTGCCATTAATACATTTTGTTGTTAGTTCCAAGATAATGGATTGGGCTGTCATTCTTTCTGATAAGATAGCCAACATAATTCTTGAGTATAGGAAAGACAAAAATTCAGGAAATTCCACTCCTTTTTATTTTTGTTCTTATATCCTAGATGCCCTTTGTTTCAATTCTGAATTCCCCTTATTAGGATGGAAATGGACCCCTAAAGATCTTGTTCCAATTCATATATATCACAAGTTCTTATGGAAGGGGCATTTCAAAAGCCATGTTTACAGAGTTTGTCACGGTTTTCTTAATCTGATTTATCAAACCATTTTTGGTTGATTCCCTCCTAGACTTTCCGACAAAGCTAAAGTTGATTTGTCCTCAATTGGAGATTGGTTCGGAGAGGAAAAGTTCACATATATAAGAGTTTTAGGAAGTATTGTAGAACCACACATACTTCCTTTGTATGTTCCAAACAAACTGTTAGCACAGGAAATTTCTTATCAGCGGACAGTAGAAGGCATGTCTAGAACTTTGAAGAATAGCAAGAAGCTTATGTGGCATACTTTTCCTTTTAAATGTGGTGACTATACTCTCATTAATTTTGTCCATGCTGAAAAATAAGTTGTTAAGCTAACCAATCTCAAGCTTTCAACAATCCCAGGGAGGCAATATGATCCTAGGAAGGTGGCATATGATTTTACTACTTCTGTTTCAATTGCTCGATTCGAACATGAACCAGATATGTTTGATGATTTATTTGTTTCTGTAGATAAAATGTCCCAAGTTTTTTATTTGGCCAAGTCCAAACTTCAGGCCAAAGAAACGAATAAATTTTTGTTATTTAGAAGTCAGAGGTTACTCAAAGTTCCTCTGGATCAGTTGAGAGTTTCTATACAGGAATATGAATCACAACAGAAGGAAACAGGGAATACAACTAGCAAAGAAGTAATAGGAACTAATCCTGTTTTACAAAAGAAAGATATTAGCAGCAAAGTTGATACTAAAAAGACAAACAACTGCTAAAATTGATGTACAACAGTTTTCGGCCCAGGCAAGAAAATAAAGCACAGGTACTGATGCCAATGTGCATATTGAAAAGGGAGGCACAGACAATAAGAATATTGAACAGGCACCAAAAAGAGATATAAACAATAATCCAAATTCTCAACTTGGAGGAGACGAAGTTGCTAAAGAAGTAGTTGACACTACTAAACTTATAGTTTCTCCTCATTTGCTGAGCCAATATGAAAAATTTGCCCAGCAAATAGGACAACAGAATAATCCCCAGGTTAATGATCAGAAAGACCAGGATATAGAAATCATTCCTGAAAACCCCACAGGTGAAATCATGTTGAAGATAGAAGAAATCCCCCCTCTAGATATATTTTACAGTCCTAAAGATAGAGCTGTTGTGAGAAAACAGAGGAAAAGGAGGAGAACTGATCAAGATGCACTTTTGACATCGCAGGTGGAGTATATGAATATTATTTATAAGAATGCTGAGGTGAATCCATCTGAGGATCTCACCAAAGTATCCCAATATGCAGGTGCCTATAGTGTTGCTACAATAGACAAGGCCTCTAAAGTTACACAATTAATGAAACAAAAAGATGTGCAAATAGCCATGTTAGAAGAACAGGTTACAAAGAACTAGCAGAAAATCATTTAGTTAGAACAGCGATTGCAGGATAGAGAGCTCAAATCTAAACAATTAGAAGACCAGCTTGATGTTGAAAAGGAAAAGACTGATCAGCAGACTTTAGAAAAGCAACAGCAGCTAAATCAAGAAATAGAAAAATTACAGGCTCTTCTACAAAATGAATAGACTTCAAATATTGAACAAGAGAAGATGTTTCAATCTAAATTAGACAAGTTTAAGAATTATCCTAATTTGGATCAATTCAAAAATGAAGCTTTGGAGACAAACAAGTTATTGTCTCAACAATTAAATGAATTTTTTCTAAAGGTTGCAGAAGCAGAATCCCTATGTGAATTAACATCTTCCTTGGTAGATGAAGGAGTCAATTTTAAAATTGAATTTGATCAAGCTGATGAAAATATCTCTAAATTTATTTTATGGCAAGACTCAGAATCAAAAAGAAAAGCAAATCTTCCCAAGATTATGGAGAGACATAAAGAAATTATTTTTGCAGAATGGGAACAGCGTTTAATCAAAGCAGAAAGAGCTACATCCAGAGCTAAAAGCATAATGAACAATGTAACACAGCTGGTGAATGATAACCTATATAAAATCAATTTAATTTTAGATTGTACCCCTGGCCAATTACCTAGGGTAAAAGAAACTGATCACAGATGGAAACAAGAGATAATTAATAAAAATCAACAAATTGGCCAACTACAAGGAATATCATGGGATACAATGTGGACCTATCTTATCAAGCCGCGTAGTCAACAAACAACAATAAAATTTCTTTCAAATGCCATTGATTGCATCATTCCCGAATTCTCTGATGCCACATATACAAGGCGGTTGCACTCAAAGCTTAGTCATCCAGAAGAAGTGAAGGAAATGCTCGAAATCTGCCATATGGGCACATCAAACACAACAGATAATCAATGAGTCGGTTCACCTCATGATCGCATTTTTGTTCTAGATTTTTTATTTAGATAGATTGTAGGAATAGTTTTAGTTATTTTTTTAAGTACCTTTTAAACCCCTTTCATGCATTTAGAAAGGGGTCCTGAATTTGTAATATTTTGACTTGGAGATTACATTTCTGTACTCCATTGACTCTTATATTTTTATAAAGGATCACATCTAGTGATTCTGTACGAAATTGTCTTTAAGAATTGCATTTTTGTATCTTGGAGTTGATTTTGCATTGAAGTTGCTAGATTTGGATATCGGATTGTATTGGAAAGTATCAAGATGGATATGGTATTTCTATCTATTCACTGTTATTTTTTCTTATGTTATGTGATATTCTCTTTTAAATTGTTGTTGTTTATGTGTATTCGCTTTACAATATTTCTTTATACATATCATTTCTGAGTGTGTAGAAATATTTATCTTTTACAATATATGAAAACGATATATAATGATGAATGAAATATGTTATTTTAACTCTGTTTAATTTCTTAAACAAAGTTATCTTTATTTGTTACTGCATATTTCAATTAAGCTATAATACATTTTTCATGATTATTGGTTAATTGAAACAATTTAAAGTTGTATTCACATTTGATGCCCTGGTTAGTTTTAGAATTATCTTATCAGTTTTAAGTTAGTTTAAATAGTTTTATTTCAGTGATTTAGTCTCATTTTCCCTTCATTCAATCATTCCATTACTAACCCATTTAAATTACTAGGAAACTGGTCCTATAAATCCAGTCGGAGCCACCACAACAAATGGAAAAGGAGTTGTCCTAAGGTCCCGACCGGGTGGTTATCCCCCAATATTTGAAGCAGCAATTTTCGAGGCTTCAACATTTTTGGCGCTAGAAGGAGGGCCAAAGCTATGAATGGCAGATAAATCCAAATCCGAAAGCCATTCTAAGAGCACAACACCCTCATCACCTTTAATTTCTTCCACCTCTCAAATCACTAGAGAATAAATTGATAAAAGCATTCAGACACCCACTACCAAAGTCTCACATCAATCAGATAATCTACCTCCTAAATCCCCTGAAGTTGAAGTTTTAGTCCATAAACTTCAAGGATTCTCATTGTCATTAGAAGAATCAGAATTATCTGAAGGTAGTGTCACCTCGCAGTTTGTTTCTTCTGGACCTCTCACTAGGTCACAGAGTGAAAAACTTGGAATTTCCCCAAAATAATTTCCTATACCTAGTAGAGTCAAAACAAGAAAAACTCCATCGAAAACCGAAAGTGGTACTAGTTCTTCATCGCATATTCAATCATCTGTTTCCCAAGCTCCAAATCAGAAAAGTGCAATAGTCTCATCATCATCTGCTCAAACTACATCTGTTCAAACATCAATTATCTCTTCCAATACTTCAATTGTTACTACTCATACACCAGTTATCACTTCTAGTTCTTCTACCATCATTACAACAATGGCACAAGCAGCACAAAGACCATCGACTAGACTAGGAGCTGTAAATATGGCTGCACCTTTGCATGATCTACCTGATCATCCTGAAAAATGGCTGCCAAAATTTAGTCCAAATACTGGTATACCAGCCGAAGAACATATCAATAATTTTATGCTTGCTATAAATCTAAATCAAGTAGAGCATGAAGATGTTGTAGTCAGGTTATTTCCCTATACCTTGCAAGGAACAGCAGGATCCTGTACTTTTCCTTACCTTCTGATTCTATCACAAATTGGGATATGTTTGAAGAGCAATTTTTAACTAAATATGGAGATGATAGATCAATTGCTACCATAATCAACGATCTCTCCAATCTAAAGACTCAACCCAAAGAACCCATTAAAGATTTTAACTCTTGATTTAATAAACTCTTGAATAAGTCCCTACAACATCTAAACCTAGTGAACAGGTTAGAAGTGAATGGTACATTAATGCTTTGCCCTCAAACATAGAAATTTTTGTAGATAGAGCTGCAAAACCGACTTTAGCTGAGAATATGAAAGAAGCTATTTCAGTTGAAAAACGAATGATTGCTCTAGATAAGAAAAATGCTATTGAGGAAAGAAAATCAAAGAAATTCACTTTTAAAGATGATTCCAAGAAAAAGACACCAAGATATCCCTATGACATGGAAGGTTTACAGAAAGTCCTTAAAACCATGTATAATGAGATGGTTGAGATCAAAAAGCAAGTAGCAAAGACTTCTATAAAGAGACCATTTAGAAATTTCAAGAGAAATCAAGCTGAATCAAAACCTCCCAATGCAATCTCCAATGCAGAATCAGAAGATGAAGAAAACGAAGAAACTCCTCTAATGTCAGATGAAGAAGATGAAAGGGAAGAAATAGCTGAACTAAATGGAATGTGGGATTTCATTCTCCCTAATTTGGATAGTGAAATGGAACAAGAAGCTATGCCTGTGAGTACAAGGAGAAAATCTACATCAGAACCTGTTCAAACTGTTCCAAAGAAGAAAACTACAACTCCGAGTACTAAAGATAAAACTCCCACAAAGAAAGCTTCTCCCTTACCCACTCAGAATCAGCCATCATCTCCCAATCCTCCCACACCATCATCCAAGACTCTCATGGTATCAGATACGATGGATTATAATATTGTTGAGGACATGAAAAATACTAGAGCGAACATCGTATTACATGAACTCAGAAAACTTAAACATCAACAAAAGCTGCTATTAAAAGAGTTAAATGCTACACCTATTGCTCCTCTACCAAGTGGTGTAGTAGCTAAAGCAGCTAAAGGGACTGGTAAACCACCAGACAAAGTAGATGCAACAGACACTGTTCTTATTGGAGAATGATCAAATTCTCAGACACCTCCATTTATGTTGACTTATGAAATCTACAATAAGAATTCGCATAATTTTTTAATTGATTCTGGAGCATCCTCTAATATAATGCCTACTTCAGTATGTGCTAAATTGAATATCGAACCACAGAAGTCTGCAGTTCACATTGTACAATTGGATCGCTCTAAAGTTCAAGTTGTAGGAGAAATCAATTCAGTTACCATTAGACTAGCTTCCGATCCTAGGATTGTCTAAAGAATTTATATTCTAATTGCAGATATTCCAGAATTATATGGGTTAGTCTTAAGCAGAGACTGGTCTACGAAACTTAATGGCTATATCTCAACTGATTTTTCACATATGTGGCTTCCATACATAGGGAAACCAAATCAAATCAAAATCGAGCGAGAAAAACATATGACGCACACTGTAACTGAATTTGAACAACCAAACGAACCTGTAGCTTTCAACAATAATATTCTTGGAGGTTATTCTGCTGAGTCATTTCTTGGAAATTTTACTGCACCACAATCACCTTTTTCTGTAAATACTTTTGTTTCTCAAATTGAAAATTTTTCGCAATTTGATTCTTCTATAATTATTAATATTTCTAATTCATTTGTAGATAGAACCATATTTTGGTCATTATATTTTGATGGATCAAAATCTAGTGATGGAGCAGGAGCAGGATGCATCCTAATTGATCCAGAAGGAGAGAAAACCATGCTATCATGTAGATTAGAATTTGAGTGCACAAATAATACTACTGAATATGAAGCCTTGATTCAAGGGCTTTATAAGGCCATAGGGATCAATGTAAAATACTTGAAAGTGTATGGAGATTCCGAAATTGTCATAAGACAAGAAAGGAATACCATCCATTGTCTTTCAGGACATCTCAAACATTATCAAACCCTAGTACAGGACCTTACCACTCAATTTCTAGCATTTAATATCTCTTCTACTCCTAGAAATCAAAACACATCAGCTGACCTGTTAGCTAATGTTGTGTCCAAACTCCTTCCTGCTGAAGATTGCAGTCCTGATAGATTTTCAGTAGAGTTGATTTTTCGCCCATCTGTCCTAGACAATATTACTAACTGGAGAGTATTCTACCATAATCAATATATTTTGAATTTCTTAACTTCTGAGAAATCATATGATGAACAAATTATTGATGAAGATGATCATGATCTGCAAATTACTTCAAGAAATAATGAAAATCTGATTCCTAAATCTATTGTTAAACTTGAGGATCTTTATGATATTAAAGACAGATTCAAGAAAGTTACTAAGGCTAAACTTCAAAGTTCAACTTTGAAGTTTGAATTAGTTAACCTTGACTCTGATTCTAAACCTCAGAATGTTAATCTAGGACTCAATTTAACTCCAGAAGAAAGATCTGCTTTTATTAAACTTCTAAGTAAATATAAAAATGTTTTCGCTTGGAGTTATGAGGATTTAAAGATTTATGATACTTCTGTAATTCAATACACAATTCCAATGCTATCTGATGTTAAGCCTTTTCAACAAAAGTTAAGAAAGATTCATCCAAATCTTGAGGATCAAATCAAAACAGAACTCAACAAACTTTTGAAATCCAAAATAAATTTTCCTGTAAAGCATTCCAATTGGGTTTCCAACATGGTACCTGTCAGGAAGAAAAATGGTGATATTAGAATCTGTATTGATTTCAGGAATTTAAACAAGGCATGTCAAAAAGACAATTTCCCGTTGCCAACCATGGACCAAATTCTCCAAAAGGTAGCTGGTTCTGAACTCATGTCCTTCCTTGATGGATTTTCAGGGTATAATCAAATTTTAGTACATCCAGATGATAGGTTGAAAATCGCTTTCAGAACCAAAGGGGGAACTTATGCTTATCAGAAAATGCCTTTTGGTTTAGTAAACGCAGGAGCTACTTTCTAGAGAGCCATAGACATAGCATTCAAGGGTCTGATTAATAGATCAGTTTTTATTTATCTTGATGACATAATAGTTTATTCAAAAAAGAGATCAAATCATCTACATGATCTGAAACAAATATTTGAAAGATGTAGAAGGTTTGGTATTTCCTTAAACCCAAAGAAATATTTCTTTGCTCTCGATCAAGGAAAACTCTTAGTGTTTGTTGTGTCAAAAGATGGTATATATATCGATCCTGACAGAGTTAAAGAAATTTCTAATATTTCTTTATCTCATAATAAAAAATCCATGCAATCATTTTTAGGTCAGATTAATTTTGTAAAAAGATTCATTCCAGATTTTTCTCAAATTGTTTTACTTATGCAGAATATGATTAAGAAAAATTCGGTATTCAAATGGGGATATAATGAAAAAGAAGCCTTTGATGCAATCAAGAAGGCAATCATTGATGCACCTGCATTAAATACTCCCAATTTTTCTAAATATTTTATTGTGTATACTTTGGCAACCAAAACATCCTATGCTGCTATTTTAACACAACTCAATGATCAAAAAATTGAAGCACCTATTTCTTTCTTCAGCTCGAATCTGCAAGGAGCTTAGCTGAATTATTCCGATGTTGAAAAACAAGCCTTTGTTGTATTTAAGTCAATCAAACATTTTAGGCCTTTTCTCTTAAAAACACACACAAAGGTTATTGTCACATTCTCTGTAGTAAGACAATTACTAATTCAGAGAGAAGTAGGAGAAAAAAGGGCTAATTGGGTAACATCTTTGCAAGAATATGATATTGATATTAAACCAGCAAAGATTGTTAGAGGACAATGTTTTTGCAGATTATTAGCAGGAGCTCATAACATACCAGAAAATCAAGATCCAGAAAATGTTGTTCAAGTAAGTTAGATAAGTGTTACAGATTCTAAATCTCAGTATGTTGATCTGATATTTTACTTGAAAAATGGGTATGCTCCTTCTAATCTCAGCTATAAGAATAAACGTGCTTTAAGATTGAAAGCTACTAAATATGAAATCATTGATGATGTGTTATTTAGAAATAATTATGATTCAATCCTATTAAGATGTCTTGAAAATACTGAAGCAAAAAAGGTATTGCAGGAATTACATGATGGACCAGCAGGAGGTCATTTTGGAGGTGATACCACAGCCCACAAAATCATCCATGCTAGATATTATTGGCCTACCCTTTTCAAAGATACACATGATTATGTGAAAAAATGCAAAATTTTCCAAACTGCTAGTGGAAGACAGAGGAAGCCAACTTTTCTTTTGCAACCAGTAAACATTGAACAACCATTTGAGCAATGGGGGCTTGATATTATTGGTGAGATAGTACCTTGTTTTTCCAAACAGCATAAGTACATCCTCACATCAACAGATTACTTCAAAAAATGGGTAGAAGCAATTCCTCTAAAGGTAGCCAACTCTGATGCAATTATTGATTTCATCGATCAATTCATCATTACCAGGTTTGGTGTACCTAATGTTCTGGTCTTTGACAATGCATCTTATTTTTCTGGTAATAGTATAGTGGAATTTTCAATTAAAAGAGGTTTTAAATTGAGATATTCAGCAAATTATTATCCACAAGGTAATGGTTTAGTTGAATCCGCTAACAAAAATCTCATCAAAATCATTAAAAGGACCATTGATCAAAATCAAAAGAACTAGCACAGGTCTTTAATCTTTGCATTATGGGCTGATCGTATTACTCTTAAAGCTTCTATAGGAACTTCACCTTTCAATTTAGTTTATGGTAAAGAAGTTGTGATACCATCAAATCTAGCTCTTCCATCATTAGCCCTAGTGCAATTCATTGAAGAAAATCCTTCCTCATCCATTCAGTTGAGATTTGATCAAATCCTTAAATTAGAAGAAGATAGAGAAAAAGCAAAAGATATTCATGAAAAACATCAACAGCTTGTAAAATCTTCTTTTGATTCAAGTTCCATCAGCTCAAAAAATTTGTCAATTAGTGATCTTGTTCTGAAATGGGATAAAGCACATGAAGAAAAATGTAAGCATACCAAATTTCAGAAAATGTGGCTTGGACCATTTCAGATTGTTGAAAAGATAGGCTCATATACATTCATACTCCAAGATTTAACAAGAAAGAGAGAATCTCTTCCTGTAAATGGGCTTGTCTTAAAGAAATTATTTTCATAAGGAGGTAACCCCTTCTTACTTGTACATATTCCTTTCTGCAATTTTTATTTATTTTTTGTAAATAAAGGTTGTTAATAGTCTTTGATTGACTTTTTACTATTAGAAAATTGTCTTGGAAGGAATGTTATAAATACTTATTTTGTGTAAATAAGAATTTTCAAGGAAATGATTAAAATTTTTGATAGTTTAAAATAAAATGTTAAACTTTGAAAATTTGTTCAAAACATTTGCATGATCTTTTGAAACCTTAAGGAAAATGTAGATCATTATAAGTTTATTAAGCAGAGAAAGGTTATCTCTAAGAAGTAAAGACTTTTTCAAGATTTAGCAAACAAAAACTCTAGGAATTTTCATCCATTTATTCTTAAAGATACAACTATTTCACCCCATCCATTTTGGTTGTGATTTTTTAGAATGTAATTCTAAGAAACTATATGACAAAATTTAGGAGATAAGAGGTATCATCACGAGCCTACTTACCATGATCATAAAAAGTAACAAAACTGACATTACCAATACTACATACCAAAATAAGGTAATGGCTTATAAAAGTAAGAAAAGGGGTCTCATCACGAGCCAGCTTGTTCAATTTAATTACAACTAGTGAATGGCATTGTTACTAACTGGCTACCAAACCAGAACAATGGCTCTTAAATTAAAAAAATAAATAAAAGACAAAAAACATGAGACAACATGTCTTATGAATTTATTTTTAAAGAGTCATAATCTTAGTTGGATGGGATAATGAATGGTTGATGGTTAAAAGGTAACCCTGTCGAGACTATGAACGTTTACTGGCAGCAAAGGCAATGCCTATGACAATAGAGTATATTACAAAAGCTAAACTTGAAGAAATCCACTTACTTTATTATTATCAACCAATCAAAGCTTAAGATAACCCAAAAATGTTTTTATCTTTGAGGAATTAGAAAGAAATTGTAAGTGATTTTTATTCTTTTTCACAGTTAGATTTTATTTGAATTATACTAAGTTAAGTTTTCATTATCTTTAGAAATTTTTACTTACTAGAAATATAGTGTTCATTTCACTTTTTCAGAGATAATTGTTTCTTCCAATAAATCGCCAATTGTTATACCGTACAAAAACCCTCCCCGTTTTTAAATTTTTAGAATAAATTTTATTTAGAAATAGGTCCCCTTTTTTATCTTTCTTTCTAGATAGAAATAAAAAAAATTAGAAAAAATCCGATCTTTTTTATTAGAAATAAAAGATTCATCGATAAAAGGACATATTGCATATTTTTATTTACAAAGTGTACAACCTTTAAAAACTTTCCGATCCAATGAGACACAAAGCTTTTTATCATATCAAAAATATTATATAAAGTCTTTATATTTAACAAAATTTGATATGTACACTAATCACAAATCGGAAAATCGGAGAAATCTTTAAATTCTATCTTCACTTTGTAAAACTCCGATGCGATGGCACAAAATCGCAATCGCATTTCAGATAAACTTTTAAAGTGTTATGTTTGTTTTGCATACTTCTGATGCGATGCGATTCATCACAATCGCATTTTGGAAGAATTAAAACATTATATCCATTTGGTTGAAAAACTTCGACGCCGCGGACCCCACCTCATCGCAATCGGATTATCGAAGAAACTCTTAAACGATTCATTCCATTTGAAAATCCCCGATGCGATCTCACAATCGAAATTTGGCATAAGTCTTATTTTATTTTCCTTTTAAAGGAATCGCGATGCGAATATAACTTAATTATTCATATATTATTATTCATCGCATTCCAAAGATTTAAAAGGTAATATATTTACATTTATTTTGAAATATGCCAATCTTTGATTGTACGTTGACATTAATTCAAAAATCGAACAAATAATAGCTATTTGTTTTGTTATTGAATGCATGAATGTGACTCCCTAGAAGGCATTTAAGTTTTAAACCACGGATATAATAAATGCAAATCAGCGAATAAATCCTGTTGTATAGTTGTTTTCATTATTGTGTTTTCACCTTGGCTGAAAGCTTTTGTTTGTTGCAGAACAATAGAACGTCCAATTCTTCCATTCACAGAACGAGAGAAACACTGCCCAATACTGAAATGTCGAAAAGATTCAAGAAATCGAAAGCCGCCATCGCTGCAAAATCTCCTATATTCACTATGTCGCCTAAAGAGAAACCAGCAAAGCTTAAGCTGGTTACAGATACCTCATGCCCGGGACTTGGTAAGATGACATGGGAAAATGTATACAACTTACTTGAAAAGGAAAACCATAAAGTTGTTGAAGCTAAGGCTACAGTTCCTGACGAAAACGACTCAGATTCTAATTTTGAAAATCTTCTTGGTGCATTAGCAAACTCATTTCTGCACCGAGTTACAGCGCGAGTAAATTTTTTTCCATATTATGATGTTATTAGATGGGTAATTGATAATGTGGCTATCAAAGACGGAACCTTTGTTTTAGCTTCTGGAGCAATATTCGGGTCATTCAAACCAGAGGAAATCAAAGCGATGTACCACCTTCCAGACCCACAGAAAATTTATAACAAAGATTTTATCAAAGAATTTGTTGCAAATCATGAAAATCAGTCAGAACCAATTAAAGAATGGAGAAGGGTTCCGGAAAAGCACAGACACGAGGCATCAGGTATGTACTTTATGGAGTTTCTTTTGCCTCCATACTGTTATGCCACAACAATGATGTGTAGATTGTTTGGAAATGATAACTCGGCTAGGTTTTCTATACAAATGGTGCCATTAATACATTTTGTTGTTAGTTCCGAGATAATGGATTGGGCTGTCATTCTTTCTGATAAGATAGCCAACTGAATTCTTGAGTGTAGGAAAGACAAAAATTCAAGAAATTCCACTCCTTTTTATTTTTGTGCTTATATCCTAGATGCTTTTTGTTTCAATTCTAAATTCCCCTTATTAGGATGGAAATGGACCCCTAAAGATCATGTTCCAATTCATATATATCACAAGTTCTTATGGAAGGGGCATTTCAAAATCCATGTTTACAAAGTCTGTCACGGTTTTCTTATTCCAATTTATCAAACCATTTTTGGTCGATTCCCTCCTAGACTTTCCGACAAAGCTAAAGTTGATTTGTCCTCAATTGGAGATTGGTTCAGAGAGGAAAAATTCACATATATCAGAGTTTTCGGAAGTATTGTAGAACCACATATCCTTCCTTTGTATGTTCCAGACAAACTGTTAGCACAGGAAATTTCTTATCAGCTGACAGTAGAAGGCATGTCTAGAACTTTGAAGAACAACAAGAAGCTTATGTGGCCTACTTTTCCTTTTAAATGTGGTGACTATACTCTCAGAAATTTTTTCCATGCTGAGAAAGAAGTTGTTAAGCTAACCAATCTCAAGCTTTCAACAATCCTAGGGAGGCAATATGATCCTAGGAAGGTGGCATATGATTTTACTACTTCTGTTTCAATTGCTCGGTTCGAACATGAACCAGATATGTTTGATGATTTATTTGTTTCTGTAGATAAAATGTCCCAAGTTTTTGATTTGGCCAAGTCCAAACTTTAGGCCGAAGAAATGAATAAATTTTTGTTATTTAGAAGTCAGAGGTTACTCAAAGTTCCTCTGGATCAGTTGAGAGTTTATACAAGAATATGAATCACAACAGAAGGAAACAGGGAATACATCTGGCAAAGAAGTAACAGGAACTAATCCTGTTTTACAAAATAAATATATTAGCAGCAAATTTGATACTGAAAAGACAGAAACAGCTGCTAAAATTGATGTACAACAGTCTTCGTCCCAGGCAAGAAAAGAAAGCATAGGTATTGATGCCAATGTGCATACTGAAAAGGGAGGCATAGACAATAAGAATACTGAGCAGGCACCAAAAAGAGATATAAACAATAATCCAAATTCTCAACTTGGAGGAGAGGAAGTTGCTAAAGAAGTAGTTGACACTACTAAATTTATAGTTTCTCCTCATTTGCTGAGCCAATATGAACAATTTGCCCAGAAAATAGGACAACAGAATAATCCCCAAGTTAATGATCAGAAAGACTAGGATATAGAAATCATTCCTGAAAACCCCACAGGTGAAATCATGTTGAAGATAGAAGAAATCCCCCCTCTGGATATATTTTACAGTCTAAACATAGAGCTATTGTGAGAAAACGGAGGAAAATGAGGAGAACTGATCAAGATGCACTTTTGACATCGCAGGTGGAGTATATGAATATTGTTTATAAGAATGTTGAGGTGAATCCATCTGAGGATCTCACCAAATTATCCCAATATGCAGGTGCCTATAGTGCTGCTACAATAGACAAGGCCTCTAAAGTTACACAATTAATGAAACAAAAAGATGTGCAAATAGCCATGTTAGAAGAACAGGTTACAGAAAACCAGTAGAAAATCATTCAGTTAGAACAGCGATTGCAGGATAGAGAGCTCAAATCTAAACAATTAGAAGACCAACTTGCTGTTGAAAAGGAAAAGATTGATCAACAGACTTTAGAAAAGCAACACCAGCTAAATCAAGAAATAGCAAAATTACAAGCTCTTCTACAAAATGAACGGACTTCAAAGATTGAGCAAGAGAAGATGTTTCAATCTAAATTAGACAAGTTTAAGAATTACCCTAATTTGGATCAATTCAAAAATGAAGCCCTGGAGACGAACAAGTTATTGTCTCAACAATTAAATGAATTTTGTCTAAAGGTTACATAAGCATAATCCCTATGTGAATTAACATATTCCTTGGTAGATGAAGGAGTCAGTCTTAAAATTGAATTTGATCAAGCTGATGAAAAGATCTCTAAATTTCTTTTATGGCAAGACTCAAAATCAGGAAGAAAATCAAATCTTCCCAAGATTATGGAGAGACATAAAGAAATTATTTTTTCAGAATGGGAACAACATTTAATCAAAGCAGAAAGAGCTACATCTAGAGCTAAAAGCATAATGAAAAATGTAACACAACTGGTGAATGATAACCTATATGCAATCAATTTAATTTCAGATTGTACCCCTGGCCAATTACCTAGGGTAAAAGATACTGATCACAGATGTAAACAAGAGATAATTAATAAAAATCAGCAAATTGGCCAACTACAAGGAATAGCATGGGATACAATGTGGACCTATCTTATCAAGCCGCATAGTCAACAAACAGCGATAAAATTTCTTTCAAATGCCATTGATTGCATCATTCCCGAATTCTCTGATGCCACATATACAGGGAGGTTGCACTCAAAGCTTAGTCATCCAGAAGAAGTGAAGGAAATGCTCAAAATTTGCCATCTGGGCACATCAAACGCAACAGATAATCAATGAGTCGGTTCACCTCATGATCGCATTTCTGTTCTAGATTTTTTATTTAGATAGATTGTAGGAATAGTTTTAGTTATTTTGTTAAGTACCTATTTAAACCCCTTTCATGTATTTAGAAAGGGGTCCTGAATTTGTAATATTTTGACTTGGAGATTACATTCATGTACTCCATTGACTCTTATATTTTTATAAAGGATCACATCTGGTGATTCTGTGCGAAATTGTCTTTAAGAATTGCCTTTCTGTATCTTGGAGTTGATTTTGCATTGAAGTTGTTGGATTTGGATATCGGATTGCATTGGAAAGTATCAAGATGGATATGCTATTTCTATCTATTCACTGTTAGTTTTTCTTATGTTATGTGATATTCTCTTTTAAATTGCTATCGTTTATGTGTATTCGCTTTACAATATTTCTTTATACATATCTTTTCTAAGTGTGTAGAAATATTTATCTTTTACAGTATATGCAAACGATATATAATGATGAATGCAATATGTTATTTTAACTCTGTTTAATTTCTTAAACAGAGTTATCTTTATTTGTTACTGCATATTTCAATTAAGCTATAATACATTTTTCATGATTATTGGTTAATTGAAACAATTTAAAGTTGTATTCACATTTTATGCCCAGGTTAGTTTTAGAATTATCTTATCAGTTTTAAGTTAATTTAAATAGTTTTATTTCAGTCATTTAGTTCTATTTTCCCTTCATTCAATCATTCCACTACCAACCCATTTAAATTACTAGGAAATTGGTCCTATAAATCCAGTCGGAGCCACCACACCAAACGGAAAAGGAGTTGTCCTAAGGTCCCGACCGAGTGGTTATCCCCCAATGTTTGAAGCAGCGATTTTCGAGGCTTCAACACTACCCAAGACTGCCTGTTCATATTTACCATTTTCTTTTGTAAGAGAATAGCCATAACGCATAGATCATGGGGCTGTGCTCTGGATCAAGGAAGCATTGACAAGAGGGGTTAGGCCAGACCGTTCATCTTCTTCTCGCTTATGTACCTCACGCAAGAGATCGTAGTGTTCTTTGGCTTCATACCGGAATGGAGATCTGTTCCTTTCCGAACATCTGGGAAGTCGTTGGCCTTCTCTGCCTCATTTCCGTACCATATGCTTTCAAGGTTGGGCCTTCGATAAGACAATGGCTTCCTTGGTCGCAAAGTGCCCAGATTCGCACAGCTACGCTTTTGCATGGCAACGATGGGAGTTTTTGCGCAGATGCAGACCCCTTCATTCTGTTGATCGCTTCTCTTGCAAGTGATAGGGGGTGCGGAAATGGGTATTGGAGGGAATATTTTCCCATCCGGTGCATTGTTGTTGATCAGGGGCTGTCCATCGAATTTGCAGTCGAGAGGAGCAACATCCACTTTTATCTCTGTTGCAGCGAACGCAGCGCCAGCAAAGAACAATGAAACCCTTGTGCTCTCCATCGCTTCCATGTGTTATATATTAATTAATTAAATATTTTGAAATGTATCTATACTTATGTTTTTTAAAATATACATTTAATTATATGTTAATTAATTAAATGTATATGTATTTTGATAAGTGTTCATAAGTAGTGTTTTTGAGTTGATTTATATTGAGACGTTCTTTAACAGCGAGAGCCAATTACCAATTAAGTAATTGCATCGAGAGACGTTCCGGAGTGAATTGATTGATTGCATTGAGTGACGTTGTGATAATGTAATGTTAACATTTTGAGTTCAGTTAAAATTAAATTAAATTAAATTAAAAAATAAAATACATTAAAATACATTAAAAAAAAAAATTATATATAGTTTTTTTATTTATGATTATAAATATTCTTAATTTATTGTTTTTTTCTATGGTATAATTTATGTTATATTTATATTATTTCTTTCTTCTGTAGTTTTAATGATTAGAGACTAATAATTAAACAAGCTAAATTATTAATTTTTTTCTATGATTATAAATATTTTTAACTTAATGATTTTTTTTAGTGATTATAAATATTCTTAACTTAATAGTTTTTTTATGATATTTTTTTACTAGTTTTTTTCCATGATTATAAATATTCTTAACTTAATGGTATTTTTTTCCATGATTATAAATATTCTTAATCTAATGGTTTTTTTTTTCTTGGTATTTTTCTACTTGTTTTAAAAACTAAAAGACATTCCATTACTATAAGCCTATTTAAAAGGTAATTACTTAAAAGACTAATAAATTTTCCTATTTATTAAACTAGCTAGATCACTATAATACTCGTGAAGTTTGCTCATGGTTTTTTTTCCACTCTTGAGATTTGCTTATGACTAAAGACTAATAATTAAACTAGCTAAATTACTAGTTTTTTTCTATGATTATAAATATTTTTAATCTAATGGTTTTTTTTCCATGATTGTAAATATTCTTAACCTAATGGTTTTTTTTCCATGATTATAAATATTCTTAACCTAATGATTTTTTTGCCATAATTATAAATATTCTTAACCTAATATTTATTTTCATGATTATAAATATTATTAGTTTATAATGGTTTTTCTTCTACTTCTTTAAAGACTAAAAGACATACCATTACTATAATCCTATTTAAAAGGGTAATACTTAAAAGAGTAATAAATTTGCCAATTTGCTTATGACTAAAGAATAACAATTAAATCAGCTAAATTACTAGTTTTTTTCCATGATTATAAATATTCTTAACCTAATGGTTTTTTTTTCAATGATTATAAATATTATTAACTTAATGGTTTTTTTCAATGATTATAAATATTCTTAATCTTTATTTATTCATTAATACCGATTAGCTTCTCCTCCTTGTCGTGAGGATGAACCGCAATAGTTGGTTCGAAATGATGTGATTAATTCGAAAGACATTTATCTACATTATAGATTACAAAAGTTTTAAATCTAACATAAGATTATAAAAATCCTTAACCTAATGGTTTTTTTCATGATTATAAATATTCTTAATTAATGGTTTTTTTTTCATGATTATAAATATTCTTAATTAATGGTTTTTTTTTCATGATTATAAATATTCTTAACCTAATGGTTTTTTTCTTGATTATAAATATTCTAAATTTATAATGGTTTTTTTTCTTCTATGATTATAAATATTCTTAACCTAATGATTTTTTTTTCATGATATTCTTCTACTTGTTTATAGACTAAAAGACATTCCATTACTATAAACCTATTTAAAAGGTAATACTTAAAAGACTAATAAATTTGTCTATTTATGAAACTTTTTAAACTTGAGATTTTCTCATAGTTTTTATGGTTTTTTCCACTCTTGAAATTTGCTTATAACTAAAGATTAATAATTAAACCAGCGAAGTTACTAGTTTTTTTCCCATGATTATAAATATTCTTAACCTAATGGTTTTTTTCATGATTATAAATATTCTTAATTTATAATGCTTTTTTTTATTTGCTTATGACTAAAGACTAATAATTAAACCAGCTAAATTACTAGTTTTTTCCAATGGTTATAAATATTTTTAACCTAATGTAAATGTTCTTAACCTAATAGCCTTTTTTCTCCACGAGTATAAATATTCTTAACCTAATAGTTTTTTCTCCATGATTATAAATATTAAGTTAATAACCTAATAGTTTTTTTTTTCTCCACCAGTATAAATATTCTTAACCTAATAGTTTTTTCTCCATGATTATAAATATTCTTAAATTAATGTAAATATTCTTAATTTAATAGTTTTTTTCTTCATGATCACTAATTTTCCATCTTTTTTTTCTTTTTCTAGGCGGATCACTAAATCACTATTTTATTTTGCATAACAGTATTCTTTTTTTTTTTTTAAACCATGATATTCTTCTTCTTTTTTTTCATTTTCCTAAGTGGATCACTAGATCACTCATTTTTAATTTTCCATGATATTCTTAATTTTCCATAACCACGATATTCTTTTTTTTCCCTTTTTCAATTTTCCATAACCATGATATCTTCTTCTTTTTTTCTTTGTCTAGGTGGATCACTAATGCAAAAACCATGATATTCTTTTTTTTCAAAACCATGATATTCTTTTTTTTCCTTTTCCTAGGTGAATCACTAAATCACTATTTGTTTTTTTCCTTTTTCTAAATGGATCACAAAATCACTATTTGTTTTCCTTAGGTGGATCACCAGATCACTAATGCAAAAACCATGATATTCTTCTTCTTTTTTTTCCTTTTCCTAGGTGAATCACTTGATCACAAATTTTTCTTTTTTTTCCTTTTTCTATATGGATCACTAGATCACTATTTTTTTTTTCTTAGATGGATCACTAGATCACTAATTTTCCATGACATGATATTATTAATTCATGGCTACATCCCTCTGCTTCCGAATCTCCAAGGAGCTTGAGTGGAAACAACTTAGAGCTAGAGGACAAGTTGGATTTCGACCTGAGTACTAGACTATTGACCACATCCTTACACTTAGGGCCATCATTGAGGCGGCACGACATCGCTCTTCAAAAGTCTATTGTTGTTTTGTAGACCTTCAAAAATATTTTGACTCGGTCCCTAGGGAAGCATTATTCCAGAGACTTGGAGATATTGGCATCTCACAAACCCTCCTGTCATCCATCATGCGCTTATATGAGTTGGTCCTTGGTCGTCTACGCACAGTACATGGGCTATCAAATTTTATCTGGAGCACTATTGGGGTAAAACAAGGTTGTTCCTTGTCCCCCACACTATTTGGGATCTATATTGACGAGCTGGAGTCCTTCTTGCATAAACACATCCAGGACAGTGATAGTTGCCTTCTACATCATGTCTTGATTTCTATCTTGTTGTCTGCAGATGACGTGGTCCTTCTAGCCCCATCCCCTGATGGATTGCAGAGGCAGCTGGATGCCCTGGCCCTTTGTAGTGATCTTCGACAGTTGACGGTTAACCTAAGTAAAACCAAGGTTACGATCTTCAACACGTCAAATAAGTTCCTTTGTGAACTCCATTTATTTTTCAGAGGAGAGGAGATTGAGATCACCAGCTCATACACCTATCTAGGGGTACTATTCACAGGACCTCGCTTTAGGTTGTGGCCTGCACTCCAGCCTCGAATCAACAAGGGATATGGATCCTTGGCCCTTCTCGAGAGACAATGTTTTCGGAATCATTTTTAGGACATATCGGCCAAGATGTCACTAATGGACAATCTTGTTCGACCCATAGTTCTATATGGTTTGGAGGTTTGGGGTCCTAGCTTACTAGAGTCTGATTGGTCTTCTGCAGAGAGAGTGCAGATCACCCTTCTTCATCGCATCATTCGATGCAAGCAGACAGTTCCTCATCCCATCATTCTTGCAGAGTTTGGAGCTCACCCCTTTCACCTTGAGACAATGTTTAGTATCATCTCTCTTCTTCACTGTGTTCGGGGTTTTGCGGATACAGCGAAGGGGCGAGACCGATATCCATACTTGGCCTACCTTTCGTCACAGTGCATTGCAGTAGCGGGTCCTTTGGCTCGATCCCGATGTTGGTATGGTGGAGTCTCATATCTCCTTGCTTCAGTTGGTATCAAGATAGACCTACTCCCTCCATTCAAGTATTCTTTGTATGCACCGAGCCACCTCCTACCAACCAAACAAGAGATGAATAAAATCATCCAAGAGGACATTTACAGGAAATATGTACATGTTATTTGGATAAACCCTCAGGATGGGTTATGTCCGAAGATGGTTTTCTATGCTGAGCACTTCATGTTGTTGAGAGATGGACTCATTGTTTAGCCCCTTTACACGCTTTGCCATTGGATGCATGCACTTTGGATTCCCTTGGGTCAGCTCAGAGTAGGTTCTCATAAACTGCGGATTGAGACTGACCATCAGATTGCCCGGTTAGACAAGATTTGCCAGTTGTGCCACCTCCAAGAGACTGAGTTGGAGGAGCACTTCATCTTTTGTTGCCCCATTTACTATGAGATTCGTGGGAGATTCCATTGCTTGTTCTGAGGGATCCAGACCTTATCCATTGCTTGTTCTGAGGGATCCAGACCTTATCGAGCTTCTTTTGATACCCAAACCAAAGATGTCTAGCCTTGTACATACAGGAGGTCACGAGACTTCGCACACAGATTCTCCAACCTCCTCCTAGAGCAGATCCTGCGCAGCGGATTAAGTCTTTTTTTACAGTGCTCCCATCAGCAAGAGGCACGAAGCGACAAGTTAATCACATTGTTGCCTCAAAGTCTAGATCAGTGCAGGCTAGAGGGACCATCCCCCTAGCACAAGGACCCCTGAGTCATTACCAGACCACATCTCTTACTAGCAGGCAGTTGAGATCGCCCAGTCATCAGCAACAATATCACTTCTTCTCGACAGCGGCATAACAGAGGCTCTAGATCCCCCCCTAACCCTCCCTCGGCACAACACTCCATCTTGAGTTTTTGCATTCGACTTCGAGTATTAGGAGAGAGATTTAGTGGACCATCATCTTGTGCCCTCTACACTTGGAGTCCAAGACTTTCCTCATTTTGGTTTTCAAGCATTGTGATTTTCTTGCTTTATTTCTTATTTCTTTCTCTTTATATACGAGACCTTTTGATACTCCTCCTTGTATCGACATCATTGTACTCTGTAGTCTCATTGACCTACTTTTGTGGTCATTCATTGGACATTAATATAATTTCATTAATATAATTTCTTAGATGGATCACTAGATCACTAATTTTCCATTTATTTTCTTTTTCTTTTTCCAAGTAGATCACGAAATCACTATTTTTTTTCCTTTTTCCAAGTGATCACAAAATCACTAATTTTCCTATAAAATCACTATTTTCTTTTTTCCAAATAATTACTAAATCACTAATTTTCCATAACTATATTCTTAATTTTCATGTATTCTTAGATCATTAATTTTCCATAACCATGATATTCTTAATTTTCATAATAACCATGATATTCTTAATTTTCATAAGCATGATATTCTTAAATTCATGGTAATTTTTTTTTTCCTTTCTTTTTCAGTTTTTTTTTCCAATAAAGATTCTTTATTTTAATATTCTTAATCCATATTCTTAACCCAAATCTATATTCTTAAACCATAGTTTTTTAATCCATATTCTTAAACCATAGTTTTTTTTCATATTCTTAACCCATATCCACATTCTTAACCCGTTGTTTTTTTTTTTTCTGCCTATTGAAAGGCTAATAATTAGATTTGAATCGGATTGAAAGACTAGAATTAGATTTGATATTAGATTTGAATCGGAGATAAAGCTGCCGGCAAAGCTGGTGCTGGTTTATAGATTTAATTGGCTTTAATTTATATAAATGGCTGAGCTAGTATAACGTCAAATTCCATTACTCTGCCTGCAACATGCCGGAATGAAAGCGAGTCTAGTATTCTAATCAAATCATTGGTAGCTATATAACATTGTACTGCAACATGCCGAATGAAAGCGAGGCTAGAATTCTAATCAAACCTATTGGAAGATATATGACATTGAGGTTAGTATTCTAATCAAACCTATTGGTAGGTATATGATATTGTACTGCAACATGCAGAATGAAAGCGAGGCTGGTATTCTTTTCAAACCCTCAAACCTATTGGTAGATATATAACATTGTACTGTGCACTTGTATGTACAGTCACCATGTATACATGTACAAAAATCACCCTATTCATACGATACCGGTATAGGTTTCAGATGTCTCGTAAGCTCCTTAACACACCATGGTATTCATAAAAATAATTTTGGAGTATCTATCCCAGCTATAGGTTTATGCCTCACAGAATGCCCAACATATAACAGATGCTTATAATTTCCGGATGCGTTCAGGAGGAGACGACATTACGCTGCCGTAACCTTTCGCGGAGCAATTTAGAGGCAGGATTCTCACCGTCACCAGAGGCAATCGCTTCCGCCCTCTCTCGGCGGCCTCTTTCCAGAATCTCCTCGGCTGTTCCCCACTCTACCTCGGGCGGCTTCTCAGGATCCTGAAAGTAGGCAATGCGACTCACGAAGTTAGTCATCACGCCGGTTGCCTGAGTGGACGGAACGCCGCTTCGAACCTGCTCGATGCTCTCCCTCGCCCGCTCTTCCAAAGCGTCTGACTGGCCAGACGCGGTAGGCACAGTAGACGATGGTGGCGATGCCGACAGCTCTTCCTTAACCTTCTCTTCCACGTCCTCCAGCGGCCCGCCGCTGGACTTGGTCTGCTTACCACCGCTGACATGCACTTCATCTTGTTCCGTGTAACCGCCGACCACTGAAAGGCGCCGAGACTGCTGGAAATTAGGGTTTGGCACAGGGATTTCGGTACGGTGTACACCAACCGACTTGGGTATCGACCCTCCCGTTGGATTCAAGTCGGCATTGGAAGTATCAGACGCTGAATCCTTTCCAGAAATTTTAGTGGTTTCCATTGAAATCGATTCCTCCGCAGTTCGCTTGGCTTCTTCTCGTCTTTCATCGGTTCCTTCTCGTCTTTCCTCGCCGGCATCTTTCTTCTCCTGCTTTAAAAGATTCTCCCCCTTTTTTTCCTGAATTCACAGAACGGCAAGCGGGTGAATTAAAACTCAAAAGGAAACCATACACGCGATCATTTAAAATTTAAAAGTAATTGACAGACAAAGATCCACAATATGGGAATTACAAAATATAAAGATCGCAGGGATTTAAAATTTAAATTAATTGACAATTACAAAATATAAAGAACGCAGGGATTTAAAATTTAAAGTAATTGACTGACAGAGATCCACACTATGGAGAATTACAAAATATAAAAATCGATTTATAGAAGATTTATCCACTCAGTGATTTAAAATTTAAAGCAATTGACAGACAGAGTTCCACACTATGGGAATTACAAAATATAAAGATAAATTTTCACTCAATGATTTAAAATTTAAAGGAGTTGACGGGAATTACAAAATATAAAGATAGCTTTTCACTCGATTTAAAATTTAAAGGAATTGACGGAGAGAGTTCCACACTATCGAGAATTACAAAAATGCAGAGGACTTATCCACTCAGTGATTTTAAATTTAGGGTAATTGACAGACAAAGTTCCACACTATGGAGAATTACAGAATATAAAGATCGCTTTGCAGATGAATTATCCAAGCAGTGATTTAAAATTTGAAGCAATTGACAGACAGAGTTCCACACTATCCAGAATTACAAAATATAAAGATAGCTTTACAGAGGATTTATCCACGCAGTGATTTAAAATTTAAAGTAACTGAGAGACAGTTCCACACTATAGAGAATTACAAAATATAGAGATGACTTTACAGAGGATTTGTCCAATTTAAAGTTTAATAAATGATTCTGAGATTGAGTAAAACACTGAGAACAGACAATGAATTGATAATTTAAATTATTACAGACATTACCTCGGCTTCTACCCTTGCAAAGATTGAGGGTACCGGCGCCCTGACGCCGTGCACTGCCGCACGCTCGCCGGGCTTCGCCACCGGCGACATGAACCTCCTTCCGACAATAGCAGCCGCAGCTCCCATATTCCTCCACCTGCGGGCTGCAACTGCTTGTCTTGCCTGCAACATATCTTCGGTAAAGTACGATATCGCGAAATTTTCCTGTGTTTTTGGGATGATTATGACTCGGTTCGCGCAGCGACCATCAGAAAATTTCCAAGCGTAGGTTTTGGGCGCGGTCAAGAACACGACAATAGAGATGTGAGTACCAATTGCCCTTCTTAAATTTGTTGTTGCCACCTGTCTTTGTCAGCCACGTGTACGTATACGTGTCGACCTTCTCCGTCCTTCACCTCCCGAAGTTTCGAGCATCACCTCAATAATTCCAAAGTGCTGTGTTAGATTGAATTTTTCTCGGTCCTTTACCTCCTCCGGAAGTTTCAAGCATCGTCTCAATAATTCAAAGGTTCAAATGTGAGCACCGTCGAATCGTCTAATATTTTTTTTTGACAAATTTGCGAGTTGATCGTTTAAATCATAAAAATATAAAAATATTACTAATTTACATGGAATCTGGTTCATATAATTCTCCATCCTTGTCGGTTTGGTAATTTTATGACGGCAAAAACTTTTCACTCGACACAAGAATTTGGCTTCATTTATTTCCCTCTTTAATATATATGGTATAATATGTGCATTTTTATGATCTGCAACATCAATATTAATGAACAAAAAATTAAACTAATACAATAACGAAAATTAAATAATACAATTATATTAATAAATAAAAATTAAACTAATTAGGCCAATAAGCTTTTTCTTTTGAATGAGATCATCTTTTTTTTGTCAATATATGTTTTGTGCACACGACACTTGTTAGGAATTCAATAGATGACAAGTGTGCTTATGTTGTTCATCGTGGGTAATGGAAACTGTTACGAATTTAATACATGACAACTCTGCTTATGTTGTTCATCGTGTATCCACCATGTTATGTTATTTAACTTTATCCAGCGCGTTATACTATTTAATGGCATTAAATAATGGAGGGGTTCCACTCTCGGCTCCACTCCCATGTTGACGACTAGGATCACTTATAGCGCTTACATGCAAGGACCCTGAATTAATTCTCTCATTACCCTGTTTTCTTCCAGGCTTTTATTTGCTACCGGTTTTATGTGCTGTGTGGCGCGACCCACCCCTTCCAATTTTTCTGGCACCTGCCGCTGGAGACCACAGGCTTCTGCTCAACGACATTCACTTCGCCCATCAAACAACAGGTACTCTGTTCCTCGATCTCTACTCTGCAGCCATTGCTCGTAGTTTTTTCAGCGCTCTAAAACATCGATACTTCGTCAAGTTTCAACCTTAGATAGAATTTAATAATTCACAACCAACACCCTTAAGGATCAGAGTGAGTGTTATAGGAATTTAGATTTTACAGGCTTTAGAAACCAAAAGATCTCTTCCTCATTTTTCCAAGCCCTAACTTGCCTCAGTTTCTTGTCGAGCTTTTTACTATGCAGCTGAAGCTTCTCTAACATCTATGTGTGCCTTCTGTAAACATAATCAAAATGCTTGAAGAAATCTCCATAGAATGGGCTATGGATAGTCTTAAAATTTGTCAGTTCTTCTAGCATTTTCTTACACTAGGCCTCCAAAGGTGGTCATTCCAATGGAATCTGTAGAAGGGCGTTTTGAATAAACAGTTGGTTGTTCCTAGCCTTTTTGAGACAGCTCTCTAGCACAATGCAGAAATCCAGGGTTTGTAAACTATTTTCGAAATACTCTTCAACCAGTTCAAACAAATCTTGGTTTTTCCATATGTCCTCCTTGTATTCCAATAAGACCTTAACCACCTCATGGTCCATTTATACCAAGCAATCTACAATCTCTCTTAGGGTTTATAATGACACACAATGTACCTTAACACCATTTTCCAAAGCATGAATATTGTGCGATGTTTGAATAATTTGGAAGCTAGGGTTTTTAGACATTTTTTGCAACACTGACAGTGCTGGCAACACAATTTCTTGCAAATTCTAAAGATGGGTCCCAAAAGGTCCATATGTATGCAAGTTCTGTGTTGACTAGTGTTGTGAAGTTGTCTACTGGATATTGATGTTAATACTTCAATATATATTTTGTTGATTCAAGGTTCTTGGACTCCATTTTTGAATATGTAGTCCATGAATCTATCTTTGATGTCTTGACCATGGCTGTGTCGATGATCTTGGAAGGAACATAAGTCGGTAACAGAGAAATAACGAACCCTTTAAAGATGAACTGAACCAAATTAGTGATAAATTTAGGAAATACCTGAAAAGACTTAGACGCAGTTTGTGCGAGGGAATGGATAACTAGAATACCAAGAAATCTTGAAAGGGCGCCTTTTTCCACCTGGATGGTGATGTTGATCAGGGTTTCCTAACACTATTAAACCAAATGACATGCAAGAAATCCTGATGATATAAGGTTGCGTCCTTTTCATCTAAGTAAATTCCCAATGGGAAGTCCACCACGTTCAAAATGATACCCAACTTAATTCAAAACCCCACCTAAGAACACAAGGGATGAAATAAGGCAGTACCTAATCTACAACCTTAAATGCATGATGTTGTTAGGACGATCATAGCAGAAAAGATGCATAGAGATGAAAAGTGGTGAGTGACTCCAACCCCGCTAATCCCGTTACCACTTCCACACCCATGAAGAACCAATAAGGAGTTAAAACGTTAGTTAAATTCTAATTAAGTGGGAAAGGACCATGGGAACATAAAACTAAACCAAGAGGATAGTCTCAATGAGAGAAGGATGAAAGGATCTTAATAATGATCCTGATTCCCACTGATGCAGAATAGTTAGTTCCAACCGCCGTGAAATTATTTCTACAAAACTTCTAAAATAATGACAGCTCATGTTCCCAAGTAAGAAGGAATGTTGTTGTTTGAGAAACCTCTAACTCCTGTACGAATCTAGATTCTTCTCTAACCATAAAAGAAAGAGAAGCTCCAAGAGACGTTCAATGCCTGTAAACTCCTGAAGAACCTTGGTCTCTGGCAATAATACTCGTATAAAAACACCCATTCCATGTTATAAAATGTTATACTTGTGATTTATTTTTTTCATTGATTATGTGGCTATTTATTGACATGTGGCTATTTATGTGGCTATTTATTTATTTACTGATTATGTGGCTATTTATTTTTTACTGATTATTTGTGGCTATTTATTTATTGGATATTAGGATAATACATTTTGAATTTCTCTGAAGGACTTGATTTCATCTGGCCTTTTGTGTTCAAGGTTTCATAAATTTTAAGCTTTTAGATACCAAGCGGCTTAGATTACATCATTCTTATTATGGCGGTTTTATGTTCCATTGGGCTAATAAGTGTATTGGTTGAATAAAATCAGTTTTATGATTGGATTTATTATGTCGGTGTTGTTTGAATGTACCTTTCTGCAATCAATGCTATCAATGGATTGGTGGTAGATCACTGCATTTTAAAAGGAGCTAAATGGTTTTTGGAAAAATACACTTTTAGTGAAATTTAACCCCAAATTCCTTAATGGTGGAGTTTACAGCCTTATGCAACAAAGGGTCTTGCATCTGCAAAGCTGATGCATTTTTAGTTGGTCTTTATTTTTAATGTTGTAATGCTTCAATCATCTATTATTACTATAGTGGGCAGTGTTTTGTGTTGAGGGAAAATTGGTATGAGATTGTGAGGTTATATGTGCATATAGTTTGACCGTGTAGGTTCATTTCTACTTGGGGATTGTAATGTAGAGAATGATTATGTGTTAAGTTATTCTTATTTTTGGAGGGGAAGGGTGTTGAGAAAATTGAAAGTGAGTATACAAGCATCCATTGGGCTACTAAGCGTATTGGTAGAATAAAATAGGTTTTGTGATTGGATTTATTCTGTCGATGTTATTTGAATGTACCTTTCTACAATCAATGCTATCAGTGGATTGATAGTAAGTCACTGCATTTTAAAAGGAGAAAAATGGTTTTTGGAAAAATACACTTTTGGTGAAATTTAACCCCAAATTCCTTAATGGTGGATTTTGCAGCCTTATGCAGAAAAGAGTCTTGCATCTGCAAAGCTAATGCATTTTCAATCGCTCTTGATTTTTAATGTTGCAATGCTTCAATCATCTATTATTACTATAGTGGGCAGTGTTTTGTGTTAAGGGAATATTGGTATGAGATTGTGAGGTTATATGTGCATATAGTTTGACTGTGTAGGTTCATTTCTGCTTGGGGATTGTAATGTAGGAATAATTAAGTGTTAAGTTATTCTTATTTTCGGAGGGGAAGGTTGTTGAGAAAACTGAAAGTGAGTTTTCATGATGTTCCCAAGTAAGAAGGAATGTTGTTGTTTGATAAACCTCTAACTCCTATACGAATCTGGATTCTTCTCTAACCATAAAAGAAAGAGAACCTTCAAGAGACGTCCAATGCCTGTAAACTCCTGAAGAACCTTGGTCTCTGGCACCAATACTCATATAAAAACACCTATTCCATGTTCCCACCTTGGTTACATCGTGCCAGGGCATAGTACTTATTAAACATTAGGTTTAGGATTCAAATTTGTTTAATTCCTATATAATCGCCATGGCAATCAATCTCTTTATCTTAGTAGAGTGAAGATACCTTGGGGCTATATTCACTGCATCATGAATTTTCCTGCTTCAGAGGAGATTAAACATTTTAGAGGACAAGATATTTGAGAGATGGTTTTGGGCATTGTTGCAATTACCTTAGAAATAATCTTCTATATGGTGTTACTGAAATAGATAGGTTTGAAGTTCCCAAAGAAGTTAAAAGAATTCTATTCAAACCTTCCTGTAAAGTTGTCTTCTATGAAATAAGATACGTTACATCTACGTCTACATCTCTAACTTTAAAAGGGCAGGTTTTTGACCTCTGAAAATTTTTGCAGAATTATTAAATCTATGGTCTGTAGAAGTATCAGAAATTTTATTTCTAATGTTAGCTCCACATTTTTAGCTGCTTTGAATAACAAAAGATGTGTGCTTTTTCCTACCACCTTTTTTTTTATAAATATTTTCCTTTGGTTTAAACTTAAATATGAATTTAGTCCTACACAAATGATAACATGCTGGTTATTGTAGGTATCCAATCTGTATCCTAATGTTTCATATCTGATATTTTGTAAAGGACATATTCTAATTTGTTTCAAATATAAATAGCTTATAAAATTGTATGATTGGTTCAGGAAAACAAATTATGCAAGAGCATGAGTTATAAAATGTTATACTTGTGATTTATTTTTTTCACTGATTATGTGGCTATTTATTGACATGTCGAACTATTGTGTGTTTAGCACATTAAGTTTCCTTAAAAATGGTGTTTAAACATTTTTTCCCTGTTTGAACCTTCTCATCTGATTGTCCGTTGAATAGGACTGTATGTTAGTTTCATATTGAACTCTCTGTTTCAACCTATTCTTGTCCTAAAATATCAATGTTACACATACACATTTTTGCCAAATTTCCTGGGAAAGATTGCAACTTTCTGGATTTTGCCAAATTTCTTGGGAAAGATTACACCTTTTTTCAACCAGATTTTGCCAAATTTCCTAGGAAAGATTGCAACTTTTTGCAACCAAATCGTTTTGAAATGCAGTACATTCATCACTAAGAAATTGAAGATCCTGAAAATCTCAAATTTTCACATGCAAAAAAACCTTGTGGTCACATTATTCAATCATAAAGGAAAAAATAATTACAATAGGAAAATTAGCCAATTTTATCGATCTTCAATTGAAATACCCAAAGTCAGTCTAGAAGTTTCTGCTTCTCAGGTTGACAGGCCTAATAAGAATTAGTCAAATTCATCCATCTTCAATTGAAATACCTAAAGTTGGTATATAAGTTTTTGCTTCTCAGAGTGACATGCCTGATCAGAATTGGCTGCCTCAGACCGTTTTCTGCATGAAATGCTTGTCTGCTATAGTGTTAGCACCATATAATGAAGTATAATCCTCTATTTTATTATATTCTTTTCTGATTAGTGGTAATTTTGATCATTCAAAAAAATATATTGCATTTGCGGAGGGTTACATAAACCAATGCCTATTTAGAATAATCTTCTATCCGAAGTTAGCAAATGCAAACAACCCACCAGTTGGTTTAGTATTACGTCTCCCATGCGTAGAACATGGATTTCTAAGGACACATGTTAGCTATGCATGTGTCTTTTTCATAAGACGGGTTGTTACACAGCAATTTGTCACCATCCCTGCAATTCCCCATCCCGCACAATTGGAGGGCTTATTCCATGACCTATGAGCAGTGACATAACTTGAAAACACTTTCATGGCATTCCCCTAAACATGTACTTTCATTGCCCTGAAGACAACTCCTTGTGAAAAACCCTAAAAACACCCCTTTTTGCATTGGCGCGGGTAGCTAGTTCAGTACCCGCGCCAATGGGGGAAATCCTTCAAAGAGGGCGCGCCAATTGGCGCTCTGTCCCATAGTCGCACTCGCGCCAGCCATTTTAAGGAGTGTTTTTTAAAAATAAATGGCGGAAGTTTCGTCCTAATTGATCCAGGAACTGGCATCTAATTTGAGTTGGGAGGTTTGGCTCTGGATCTCCATGTAGAGGAAGTGGTTTGCCACCTCTCATGGAAGCTTCCTTGAGGATAGGGCCAATCCCATGATTATAGGGATCCCAACTCCCCTTCCTCCATTTCTAAAAGCTTGCTCATCTCATTTGCAAGCTAGTCTCCAAGTTCCCAAGAGCCTAATGCTGCAAGAGCTTTGATCCATTCCCTTAAGGCCAAATCCAAGCAAGGAGATCATTGTCGAGACATCTGAAGAGAGAGGTTTGTCCCATCCCTGACAGGCTTTATCGAGACACGTTCTGCTGACGACCCTCTGAAGGAGAATTCAGCGTCAGAGCTATGGTTGTATTCTTCTTTTGATTAATTAATGATAAGCAACTGTTGGTTATGGCTCCACTCTCGTTATTGATAATGATCATGAGTTATGTCTTCTCTGACTGACATATAGTTGTATGCACTGGATTTTACGCTTGCATTTGTTTTGTTTCTTGCGTGTGCAGGTGTCCGATCATGGAGATCGTGAGGATTGTGATCCGCCAGAGCTAATGAACGGAAGTTTTACCTTCTCTACAAGCGATAGCGTTGGATTCCAGGTAAGCCTTCATCGCTAGTTGGTTTATCTGCAATTAGGAACCTGCACTATAGCGTGAACGATTGTTGCTAGACCCGGTCTGGGCTAGTAGGGATCGCCTCTGTCCGCAGAGGGGATTTACCTCCACAACAAATTGGCGACTCCACTGGGGATCGTCTAGCTTGTTGTTGTTTGTTTTATAAACTATAGACGGAGCCTGAAGTTAGCCAGATAGCCTTCAAAACGCTATTGCTCTGCATTAGCGAAGTAGATCAAAGCTGCTTCAGTCAATCTCCGGTTTAGTTTGTAAACTGAACACTTGGAGTATTGTCTTGTCTTTTCGGTTGTTTCTCGATTCTACTTGCTTGATCGGCTCTTTTGGCTGGCTCTTTTGTGATTTTGGCTTTTGGTTAGCTTGATCATCACTGGTTTGCTTGTTGGATTGTCTATTTTTATTTTTTCCTTAGAAAACTCGACTGGCGCGCTTTACAGCCTGACAGTCACGCCCATTGGCGCAGGTTGCTTGTGTATTACCCGCGCCAATTCCTTTCTGGCGCTAGTTTCAGCCTCACAGTCGCGCCAATCCTGTGAGGTACTAGGGTTTGCCCTGTTTTGACCTTCCTAAGCTTGATCAGTGTGTTTGGTTTTGTTTTTTCAACTGCTTGAGTGTTCTGGAGCCTTGTTTGACTGGCTGTGACCTTCGTCCTTTGGTTGTTTTCCGTTTTCCATCGATTTCACATTCTAGCCCTAGGGCATCTAGGTGCTCCTGTGTGTTGAGCCTCCCTTGGGAGTTTTTGGTCTCTATTTGTTCAGTCGACCTTGTGATTGCTTCTTTACATTCGTTTAGCAGTTGTTTATCATTTTATTGCGTCATTTGAGTGTTGGTTCTCTTCTTCATTCGAATTTCGCTTTGTCTCGCTTTGGGCCTAGATTACATGGTCCATTTGGGTCTTTAGGATTCTCTTGGTTTTGAGGGACTGTTTTGTCAATTTGAGGTCTGATTGTGTGTTTTCCATTGAGTGAATTTGCTTATCTTTTCTCTTTTACTATCGCATCTCAAATTTCTCTTCATTAGTTTTCATTTTGTTTAGTGCATGTTGCTATTAAACATTGAAAATATATAAAAAAATCTCTTTTTCTTTTGATTAGTTAGTGCAAATTAAAATATTTTCCGTGTTATTAGTGATTAGTGACTTTGGGAGAAAATTTTTTGGTTTACATTAGCTGCATTAGAGACTTTGTTGGTTGTTTTCTGATCATTTTATCTTTGCGAAAAGCTCTCAACCCTTTCGTAATTAGCTTTCATCGAATGAAATGATATACTGTGGCATATAGTGTGCATTTAGGAGATTTTGAAACATCACACTCGCTAAGGCCTGAAAACTGAAATGTAATTGAAGATAAACATTAAAATTTACTCAATTTACACTAAGGCAGCATTGAAACATTAACGCAACATTTAGTGGTCTAGGCTAGAGACGTGTTTCAGCGTCTTTAAACCTAGTAGTTGTCGTTCGCCTCTTGGCTTTAGACAGCACTAGTATGGACTTGTGCTCCCCGTACCGTCAAGTATATAAAGGGAGACCCCACTAGGTTTCTATCCTTTATCCATAGGAAGCCGAGTCTGCCGCCCTATACCCGTGATACACCGGACACAGCATTCAGGGAGATTGCCTGCACGTACGTTAAGTCCTTGGTTGATTTCTCTTTCATTTTTGAAACCAAGGTGTATATTGCAGTTCATGGTTATTTGGTACACCCTTTGCCTAGTATTCCTGAGTAGTCATTTGATCTTTTCTGACTCTTTAAATTTGAAAGGATCACCAAGCTCTTTTCCTTTCACGCTTGCTTCAAAAATGAAAGAGATAGAGTCACCTTTCATCCATTTCTCGACTCTTAAAACATGAAACGGTGAAGTTTCTAAGTTTCAATGTGGTAAAATAAATCACCCGCGATCACACGCCCTGTTAGATTTTTCTTGTTGGTCGTTTGATTGTGTGTCTTGACTCTTTTTTAGCCCGTGTGTGTTGTGTTTGATCTTGTGTCATTGTTGTCACAGTGGCGGAACCTTCTGTTTCGTCTACTGGTAGTCCATATACAAACGATTCATCAGAGGCTTCTTAGTCCTCTGTTGAACCTCAGCAGCCCATTGTTTTCGAGTTTCCCAACGGGGGACCGGTTCTATCTGAGCAACCCTTTGGAGGACCAGTTGAGTTCAATTGGCCCTTTTCCGAACCTTGGTTTGGATTGGGAGTAGGGGAAGATTTCCCTCCTCTTACATCGGGTTCACCCTTTTATAGCTGTTGTTGTTCCTCCTAGTCCTCGCTGTCTATTACGAGATCTAGCAGCAGGCTCAAACATGAGTGAATTACATATTGAGGGTAAAAATCACCACAAGGGCTGAAAGCAAAGAAATTGGTATTCTGCAATTACAAAGATCCATAAATTTGACTCAAAAGAATACGGTGCTTTTGCAAATACCTCGAATGGTTACTCTATGGGGTGAAGGTTACTCCATGGGGTGAAGGGCACCTACGTCCGATGAAGATTACCAGTTGTTTCCTCGGAGGTTATTTCCAAGAGACAACCCTGAACCATCTGTTATGTCATCACCTGGTCCCTCATTACCAGCCGGGTATAGATCCTTGGGTCAGATTATTGCCGCCGCTGCCTCTATGGGGGTATCAGCTCCTTCTACGAGGCCGGTTGTTCCTTCATTGGGGATGTCTCCGCGGACACCCGTTACATCATCCCCTCAGGTTACTTTTTTACCCTCCATGCCCATTGTTTGTGTGGCCGCATCTACACCCATCGTTACTACCCAGTCCGTAAGGACCACATCGCTTCCCAAAGATATCTACATAGCATCTTCTATGCCGGAGAACATCTCTCCGGAGGAGTATCGATTGTCTCTGCAACAGTCGAACCCCGAGGTTGGACAGTCCTCTCAAGATCCCAACTGCTCATACTTTTCGCATTATGCATAGGATGGTACACCCGTGTACGTCTTTCCATATCAGTACAATGAGCATGGGAACCCTTTATGTTTACCTGCTCCTGAGGCTCAACTTCATGCTCAGTGTTTACCGTATAACCAGGCTGGACAGCCGTACAACCCGCAAGGACAACCTTTTCAAGGCCAACCTTCGGGCCAGCCTGGCTATCTTTATGACCCGCAGGGACAGCCCATACAGGGCTACCCTCCGGGCCAGCAAGGGCCATTGTACGGTCCGCAAGGACAGTATTACAACCCTTCCGGTCAACTCGTGCAGCCTCTCCCTGGAGTCCCACCTGGGCAACCTCAACGACTCACAGGTCAACCGAGGTACCAACCTGGGTCGGTATACGGTCCTAGGGGACAAATCCAACCTTCTCACCCTTTGCAACCGCAGTATCCTCTTGGTCCTAACGTTGCACATCGGCCAGGACCATCTTATGGTCTTGTTGCGGGTCAAACCGGTTATCAGCAACCACCTGGCTCCATTCCGCTACCAGGCCAACCGGCCCATCCGGCACAACCTGGTATCCCACCACCAGGCCAACTGGCCAATCCGACACAACCTGGTGTCCCTCCACCAGGCCAACCAGCCTATCCGGCGCAACCTGGTGCTGCTCAACAGCTAAGTCAACCTGCACAACCGGCACAACCTGTTTATCCGGGTCAACCTATTCAACCAGGGCAGCCCGCTCAGCCAGGTCAACCTGTTCAGCCAGGCCAGCCTGCACATCCTGTCAACCCTGCCCAACAGTCGACTTATTCAATTCCACAGCCAAATCAACTGCTGCGCCCTAATTATCAGGCTCAGCAGGGTCCCACCTATCAGCAGCCCACTCGACCTTAAGGTGGTTACTATTCTCATGGTCAGTATCGACCGAATTATAGCCAGCCCCAATGTTCTAAATATTACTCTCAACAACCCAGCTACACCTATGCTCAGCAGCCAAATCCACATGCTACCCACACGGGGCCGACTTACAATCAGGGTCCATACTCTGGTTATCAAGCCCCGTACGCTGGTTACCAACAACCGAATCAGGATGGATATACGACCTATACCCCCTACGGTCAGAATCCTATGGGACAGAACCCCTGGGGCCAAGGATATTCTCAACCAGCGTGGAGTACAGGTACTGGTCCTTATCCAGGGCCAGGTATGCCGTCCAATCCGCCATTTCCGTTCCTGGCTACCTTGGAGTTACCGGATGTTTCGAAATTAACGAATGATCCAATTTTGCACAATCCTTATCGGCCTCCGGTTCCTACCAAGGTGCTCGGTGATTGCCCCAAGTTTGAGGGTAAAGTTGGGGAGGACCCCCAAGCTCATGTGATGACTTACCATCATTGGTGTTCGTCCAACTCTTGGGTGGACGATTCAATTCGTCTACGCCTCTTCCAGCGCACTTTGACTGGCGCTGCCGCTAAGTGGTATATTGAATTATCCCGTGTCATCTTTCAAGATTTAAATACGTTAGCCATGGCTTTTCTGACTCATTTTCAGTTACCGGTTCGCTATGAAGCCGGGACGCACCTCCTGACTTCTTTGAAGCAGGACAAAGCCACCCACATTTCTGATCACATTCATGAGTGGCGACGTCGTCGTAGATTGATCAAGTTCCATATACCTGATCAGATACTAACTCATTGGTTCACCACCTCCTTCGTTAACAAAATCGCCCAAGATATTGCTATGGGAGCGTGTGTGACTGAAGAACAAGCCATAGCGCGAGCCCAATATCTGGATCTAGTATACTCTCAATTTGGCATGCTTTATGATATTTTTCCTGATGATCCACGGTCTGGAACCTCTAAAACTCCACCCACCCCGGCGGTGGATGGTGTTATTGGTTCCGTGTCTCAGAATTCAAAGAAATCTTCGAATGGGAAGCAGAAGTCCAACTCATCCAATAATTCTTCTCTCCCTGCCCCTCCCGATTCTGGCAAAACTACGGAGGTTAACGCCGTTCAGGCTAATCCTGCGGAAAAAGCCTCCAAAGGAAAGAAGAAGGGCAAAGGTAAATCCAAATCCGACGCTCCAAAGCCAGAATCCAAGCCTCATACCGAGGACGATTCCCAACGCAAACCGAAGTACCCCTGCCTCATTTGTGAAGGAGATCATTATACCAAGGATTTTCCATGACGATCTGAGGTTAGTCAACTTCTAAAAGGCTCCAAAGGGACTCCGGCAGTTCTTAAAGAACCGTTCCCGTCTCAGCAGACCCAGATGGTTGAACAGCCTTCGCCATCTGCACCATTTGGGTCTCAGGTCTTTATGATGAATGGTGTTGCACCTATCTCTATTGCTACACGTTCGAAGGATTACAACGAATCGCGTCAGGCACCTGGGAAGGCAGTTGTGGACGGTCCACCTCCCCCACCTGTCTCCGGTTCGTTGGAAATTGAGAAGCCTACTGTTGAACCTGTTGTGAGGCCACCTTCTAAAGGTGTTCTACGAAGATCTTCCTACAATCCGAATGCCTGTGCCGCTCAACACTACAGTATTGTTGAGGATTTGGCACAAGCGTCTTCTGCCATGTCTGCATTGGAAGTTCTTCAAAGTTTCCCATCACAACGGAATGATTTGTTGTCTGCAATTGGCGGGATCGATCCCACTGATTCTAATCTTCTCACCTTCGACTTAAAGAACTTTACCCCCCGACTTCCACATCAGATCGCTCTTGTTATTCAAGTCGGGATCAACGGTCTTAACATCCATAGGGCCATTGTGGATGAAGGTGCTTCTACCTGTGTCATGTCGTCCACTTGCTGGAAAGCCATTGGCTCTCCGGCCCTTTCATCATCTCCTAATGCCCTAGAGGCATTTGATGGTCAGGAATCGAAACCCCTGGGTGTTCTCGAGAGTTTAGCGATTACCTTACAGGGGAAGACAGTCAACGTAGAAGTAGAAGCAGTTGACACCAAGCTTAACTACAATATACTTCTCGGTCGCAGTTGGACTCACACCATGTTATGCGTACCGTCCACCCTCTTTCGACTTATTAAGTTCCCTCACGAGGGAAAAATTGTTATTGTGGATCAGTTGTCTTTCTTCACCTCCACCTCTGAGAACAACGTTCCTTACGTGGATCAGATTCCAAATCCCCCTGACAGTGTGGGACCCGGTCTCTTCAAGGACCCCGTCCTCATGGGTATTTTTCCCGCACCACCACCGCACACTGCTCAAGTTAACATGATCTCTAGGTCTGACGACCCATGACTCATCCCTTCGCCTGAGCAGGTGGCTGAGTTCGGAGAATCGATGCCCTTAACTCCGGTAGAGATTAACTACTGTGAAATTGCTGCTGCATCTGATCCTCCCCCTCCTCAGCATGCTCCTTCGAGCATGGCTTTATACATCTATTCTCAATCCCCCTGGCTCGTCGAGGCCGACTCGCCTGATCCTCTTAAAGATATTTTCCCTTCTGATGAAGCCATTTTTGAAACAATGTCTCTTAAGGAGCGACCTTGGAGCGATGGACATCATCGTTCCTCATTCATGCCTAGCTTGGGGGCAATGTCACATTGTCTAGAGCATGATGTATCTAATCATCTCTCTCCTGAGCCTCCTCCGTTGAGATCACCGGAGCACAGTTCTTCCTCTTGTGCCAAGCTCCTAAAACAATGAAACAAGCGGCTACCAGGACAGTTCTTTTAAGTGTGTCAACCTCGTTAAAATAATGAAACACAGACCTTTTCAATTCAAGTTTTTGATAGATTTAGTTCAAATCTCTTTTTTCAACCTTCAATCCATTTCCGATGGACTGAAGCTTGGGGGGCATGTACCTCGAATTGAGACACCATGCTAGGGGCATGCCCGTCTTTCTCAAGCATAGTTTGTGTTTTAAGCTTGCATAAAAATAAAACTCATTTCCAAGCATAGTTTGCATGTGTGTTTTCATGTGTGCTTTTAAGCTTGCATAAAAATAAAATGTGTGATTAGATACATTATGTGAAATTTTTTGGGTCGTTTGTTATGCAACTGATGCATTAAGATAACATTGTATTAGTAATTTTCATAGCATAAACAAAACATCATCACATGTAAGAAGATCCATCCAGAAATAAGTATATATATATATATATATATATCTGTCGAAATGTTTACATAGTGTGCATCACATAAAATCAAAATATACATGTTCGTCTTAATACATCCGGAGACGACATGTCTCTCAAAAAATATATGCATGAAAGAAGCCCTAGGTGTCTAATCCACATGGTGCTCATGGTAACATGCTACCGCGCGCACTAAGCATCTCAAAAGTCAGTGGAGGCGACTAGGCACTCCCACCGTATGTCTCTGATACGCCATCGGGACATCTGCCAGCCGGGCGTAGTCTGGAATCCCTCGAGCAATCCCCTCAAGGTTCTGGATCAACTCTCCTCCCTTGGCACACTCCGCCTGAGGTTCAGCTGCGGGCTGAGTTCTCCGTGCAATGGGAGACATACCGGCAGGTCTCTCTGGGCCGACATCTGCATACACATAAAACTGGTGTCAGAACGAACATGTATTACCAAAAAATCATAAAACATTAAAATAAAAAAGAGAGGTCATACCCAACTCCTCGTCCCAGTCATCCCCCTCTAGAAATGGGAGATCTGGGTCTCCAGTGAAATCAGTCCCGGCATAGGGCCAATCCTCGACCACGATCAGCTGACGCCGTAACCATCCAAAAAAATCTGGCCTCCAGGACATCTGTTGGCCTCCTTCTGATCTGGGCATAAGTGTTGCCCAGCGAGCCATCCTCGACTCTCTTGGTATCGGCTCAACAAATATGGCCCCTTGGCCTTGAAAGATAGGTAGTCGTTCCAGGATGAACGATACCAAAATGGAACGTTAGCCAAACTGCTTCAGTTTGACTTGCTTGCACTTTGTGAGCTGCCTCTTGATATTTGTGGTCACTGCAGTAGCCCAATCAAACAGTGTTGGACTCATACACTCAGCAGCTAGCAGGAGTTGGGCCTTGGTTGCCTCGTGTGGAACTTGTGATCCCGCAGCTCGTGTGATGGTGTGTAGCACTACTCTCAGTGCTAGATCCTGGACAGTGTGGACGTCCACTTTCCCGCTTCCTGATCCGATTCGTGCCCCTGGGCACACCCTCACCATTACCTACTCCATCTTTTCCCCAGATGGTCTGATGCCTGTCAGGATGGGCACCGGACCTCTGCGCGACAGTCCGGTTATGAAATATACGTCAAAAACCTCCAGTTCCAGTACTTGGTCCCGAAGTTTGAAAACTTCCTCATTTTCGTCCCATATACTGACCAAGTATTGTAGTAGCTCTGGATGAGCTCGTAAACAGGGTGTGAGGAAGAATTTCTTAAGTCCACAGTTCTTAAGTGCAGTCATGCAGGCCTCATTCTCCATGGCCATTTCATCCTCCTCTCCATGTTCCCTTTCCTTCAATTCAATAACCATTTTTGCCTTTATATCTGCATCAACACAATCAAAAATACAATGTTAGGTCTCTGGAACATTTGAAAATCCACATAGATAGCTCACATTTTCAAAATTTTGAGCGGAAAAATGCATTGCGCCATTGGCGCGACCTCTTTGTGAGGAAATGTCCATTGGCGCGGGTCCGTGCCCGATACCCGCGCCAATGGAGCGAGCCCTAAAATTTCAAAATGGGTCGCCCATAAGTCTATTACATAATAAAAGCATATAAAAAATGGATTGAAATGGAGCTTAGGGAAACGCCTATTACCTAGAACAAACAGGGAACTGAATGGTAGCCCGGATCAGTCGTATTTGCCGTCAGAATTTCGCACACAAATGGACCATTGTTGCTCTCCAATGAGGTAAATAGTAAAAGTAATTTTGTTTTTACCATTTGAGACTTATTTATAACTTTTGAAATCTAATTAGATTTTAAAAGTCATCTTTTATTAATATTTTGATATATTTTGTCGAAAATGGATTTTACGCTTGCCTTTATGTGCAGCAATAGGTTTTCACGCAACTTAAAAGGTGACACGAGTTGTATTTTATACTTTTTCGGACTCGGTAAATACACGAAAAAGTCATTTTGGAGTCATCTTTCAGCTTTTTTTTTACTCTCTAAACATGAAAAGATTGTCGAGGCCCTTGTCGTTTCGGTCTCGTTAAAGTGGCCACGAAACGACATCTACCCAGTATACGTTTACCCCTTTTTCGGGCTGGGATAGATTATTTATGAAAAAGGAATACCCTAGCCTATCGCGACTAGGAGGCTTTCTCAGACATAGTTTTCTACCTTTTCGGATCTGAGGAACTATTTACGAAAAGGGACTATTGGAGTTTACTTTTCCGCTGTCTTTTCAAACTCTCTAAACATGAAAATAAGTCGAGTTCTTCCTCTGTCAGACTCGTTAAACCCTAATGACATTGGATTCAGTCGTAATGACGTTATCTGAGTCGCTCCTTCCTAGGGCTCGTTAAATGTACTAGGATGGATTCGTCCGAAGGACGAACTTATATTACAAGCATATGTTATCCCCTTCAAGCTTGTTATCAAAATAATTGGGGTACTCGCCATAAATGGTGGGGGAAAATGGAACCACAATCATTGTCGTGTCGGCAGTATGTCTCTCTTGAACATGGCACTTGTCTACATTCGTGTCGGGTTGGGGACATCTCATCTCGTTTGTTCACTTGCCTCCGTGGGTTTGGGTAATCCCTTTTGACCTCTCATCTGCTCTTTGCCTCGTCACCATGACCTTTGATCTATTGATGTCAAATACTGCCAAGCTCACTGTCGTGCCGTTTATATGTTCAAGAGAAGTTGACCTCTGCAAGTATCAACCTTCCTCTAATTCTCATCTGATCCTGATTCACAAAGACATTATGTTCCTCTGTCTCACGTCGATGATGTGGGAAACACTATGGCCCACCTTCGATCAAGGTCACTTCCTGTCGACTTCAGCTCATTATCCAGGAAGCTGATCTAGAGACTCCCTTCTGGTACCTTGGAGCCTGCATGCCTCAATGGCAGGTTCTTCGCATTCAACGTGAGGTTTTCATCATTGGCCTCCGATCAAGTGATTCTGCAGGTGTTTGACTTCATCTCATTGTTCACATGCTGTATATTGTACCTGTAGTACCTTGAGGACCATTGGCATTAATGGTGGTACCTCTCGCGTCTGTTAACAACTTTCATCATTGGCTGGTAATCAGACGATGTTCTTGCATGTTCGACTTCAGCTCACATATTCGCATGCTTGAATTTGTACTTTGTTCGGGTCGAGATGGAGTGCAAGACCCTGGATTCTTCTTGTTATAATCCAGGCTACGATTTTGTGGATTATTATGATTAGTTACATGACTCACTGATTGGATGGCTGCGACCATACCTGAGTCTATTTACCGATCCTCACTGGATGGATGCGTCCATGCCTTGGATCTGGGTCATTACATACTCTGTTATGGATGGCTGCGCCCATACCACGTATATATCATGTATTTGAGACATCAGTTGTACTTCTCTACGCAAGTTTTCCGACAGCGGTGTTTTCAGTTGGATACGTTCTCGTAAAGCATTTCACCCCTCTCTCTCTCTCGGGCCTCATGCTTTAGGGGGCATCTGTTACACAACAATTTTTCACTGTCCCTGCAATTCCCCATCCCGCACAATTGGAGGGCTCATTCCATGACCTGTGAGCAGTGACATAACTTGAAAACACTTTCATGGCATTCCCCTAAACATGTACTTTCATTGCCCTGAAGACAACTCCTTGTGAAAAACCCTAAAAACACCCCTTTTTGCATTGGTGCGGGTAGCCAGTTCATTACCCGCGCCAATGGGGGAAATCCTTCAAAGAGGGCGCGCCAATTGGTGCTCTGTCCCAGAGTCACACTCGCGCCAGCCATTTTAAGGAGTTTAAAAAAAAAATAAATGGCGGAATTTTCACCCTAACTGATCCAGAAATTGGTATCTAATTTGAGTTTGGAGGTTTGGCTCCAGATCTCCATGTAGAGGAAGTGGTTTGCCACCTCTCATGGAAGCTTCCTTGAGGATAGGGACAATCCCATGATTATAGGGATCCCAACTCCCCTTCCTCCATCTATAAAAGCTTGCTCATATCATTTGCAAGCTAGTCTCCAAGTTCCCAAGAGCCATCAGAGCCTTATGCTGCAAGAGCCTTGATTCATTCCCTTAAGGCCAAATCCAAGCAAGGAGATCATTGTCGAGACATCCGAAGAGAGAGGTTTGTCCCATCCCCGACAGGCTTTTTCGAGACGTGTTCCACTGGCGACCCTCCGAAGGAGAATTCAGCGTCAGGGCTATGGTTGTATTCTTCTTTGATTGATTAATGATAAGCGACTATTGGTTATGGTTCCACTCTTGTTGTTTATTATGATGATGAGTTATGTCTTCTCTGACTGACATATAGTTGCATATACTGGATTTTACGCTTGCGTTTGTTTTGTTTCTTGCGTGTGCAGGTGTCCGATCACGGAGATCATGAGGATTGTGATCTGCCGGAGCTAAGGAACGGGAGCGCTACTTTCTCTACAAGCGACAGCGTTGGATTCCAGGTAAGCCTTCATCTCTAGTTGGTTTATTTGCAATTAGGAACCTGCACTATAGCGTGAACGATTGTTGCTAGACCCGGTTTGGGCTAGTAGGGATCGCCTCTGTCCACAGAGGGGATTTACCTCCACAACACGGGCCTACATCATAATTTGAATGGGAATTTAATTTGTGTACTACCTCTAAAGTTTCAGCCTACATAGTGTTCCTACCTCAAAAAAAAACAAATATTCAAAGACAATTTTTAGCTTCTGCTTTTTTAACCTATGCCTTTTTCACATTCATATCCACAAAATTTTGTCCCACGCTAATTTATATTACCCTCTTCTAGAGCATTTCCTGCAATTGGAAATCTAAGTGTTCATTATGAACTGATCTATTAGATAGGGATTAAAGAAGTGCTAATTCATGCTTCGCTTACATTTTATTTTATGCATTAATATCTCTTCCAATGCATTGAAATGAAATAGAGGTATTACCATTACAAAAAAAAGGTTGTACTTTGCTACCATGATGGAGCCAACCTTGACTGAGAATGCCATCCCCATATTGTTGAATGGTTCAACTGAGATTCAACCACTACTCCAAATAATCAACATCGGCTATGTCTATTCATCAAAAACTAGCTCTTCACACTACCACATCACTCTCTTTGATGGGACATATCAAAACAAGATTTTGATACCATTTTCTTATAGCACACAAGTTGCAATTGAAGACATCTAGATTGGCTCGATCATTTTAGTTAAAAAGAAGCTTGCACAGTGTCTCAAAAATCTTCATAAGATTAGATTTTGTATTAAACTCTTTCTTTCATCCTATTTTCATTATTCCTACATAACAATGAATTTTACATTCATTTTTTTTTTTAAGAATTTCTTCACTCATTTCAGATTCATTCGAGTCCTAGAACTTGAGGTTGTATGACGTAGCGCACCATTGGTTAAGGACTCATCAGCATTTTTACATGCAAAGGCAGGTGAACCCCATTCAAGCTCTTCATCAGCATAGGAGATCATGCCAACTATTGTAACTCCCACAAATACATCCACATGAACACTTGTATCATTCAAATCACTCAATATGTACCGAAAGTATAGGTCAATTCAAGGTAGAGCATCGGCAAAGACACCCTTGAAGAATTACAGCACCGCACATGGCTCAGGGAAAGTCTTCGAATTTGACCTCATCGGTCGTGATAGAGATGAGATTCACCTTTCTGCATTTGCTGAATTAGTTGAATCCCTTTATAATCTCATTGAAGTTGGGCAACTATATATTGTCTCCAATGGAACAATTAAACAAACAAACCCAAACTACAACCACCTAAACAACAAATGGGAGATTTACTTATTTGTTGCGTCGACTTTCAAACCATTTTTAGAAGATGATCCAAGCTCCCCTTACCAAAGCTTTCATTTCAAAACGATTGTTGAAATCAAGTCCACAAGCCCAAATACCATTGTAGATGTTATTGGTGTGGTTAGCTCCACCTCTGCTGCTTCAACAATTCGAAGAAGAGATGGAACTGAAACACTAAGAAAAACACTCACATTGAAGGACAAGTCAAGTTTTAGCATTGATTTAACAATGTGGGGAGATCAATGTGTGTCTATAGGAAAGGACCTTGCTGAATTTTGCTCTTCTGACAACCCACCAATCCTTGGTGTCAAAGGTCGGGTAACTGAATTTAATGGAATCACCATAGGGACAATCTCCACTACCACTTTTCTCGTAAATTCGAACATTGAAGAAACTCAACAACTCCAAACTTGGTTTTGTGATATAGGCTACAACTCTTCGTCTCCATCTTTGAGTAGAAACTATACTGCCGCTTCCAAATGAGCTCTACCGCAGAAGACAATTCAAGAAATATCTTGCATGGAAGTCTCTGAGAAGGCAGTATGGGTTTTGGTTCGTGCCACAGTGACTACTCCACACATGGACGACTTCTATTTTCTTGCTTGTCCATTAGATTTCAATGGAAAACAATGCATGAAAAAAGTAATTCACCATTCTAATAAGCTTTGGCATTGTACAAAGTGTAACGATGAATACCCAGAGTGTGACTATCGTTACAGAATTAAATTTGAATTACATGACCACACCGGACACCTTCAAAATTTCACTGCCTTCAATGATGTGGGAAATGAGCTCATGGGCATCACAGCAAAAGACTTGTTCCTCCTCTCTATTTAACTAGTTGATCTTCAAAGAATTTGTAGCCGTATCTCAGGCCGCCACTTCTTGCTGTCACTTTCCATCAAAGTAGAGTACTACAATGGTGTCGAACATTTGCAACCTATACTAATAAGTTCAGAATAAATTCAGTATGATGTTGCATGCAAGGAGGTCCTAAAAGACATTGACACATTGACCATTTCACAACGCTCTGTTATCCGTCACCCTTTACCTCTCTTCTTATATTCACAACATGCTACTTTTCTGCACAGGAAAGAACATCTATGTATAGATCAGTTTTCCATACCATTGTAAAATACAACCATGTTGTTGTATTGAACAGTTTCTTTTACAATACTCTTTTTCAATAATTACAAATATGTATACTTACCCCTTTACATTTTATATAATATAGGTACCTCTGTTTGGCACTACAAAAGCGGTTTTATTTTACAATACTCTTTATCAATATGTATGGAAAAATCATTTGAAACTTTCTATCGCTTACTAATAGTTATTTACAAAGTTTAACTTGTTACAAAATGTCATACGTTTCATATGCATTCATAACTCAATTTTGTTTCACTGTAAATTCCTCGCATCTCATGCCTAACATAGAATTATTTGTAATTTCTTAGATATGTCATCAAACGATCAAGATGCGGATAAAAAAGCACGACGACGCCTTCTTTATGCTCAAAATAAAGAAACAATAAATGCACGTCGACAACTTCTTTATAAAAATTAAAAAAAAAAAAACACTACCGCTTCCACTACACCATCTCCCTTTTCAAGTGCTCTCCCAAATATGCATGCCATTTCACGCTACCTTCATCAAAACCTATATAACCCCCCCCCCAATGAAGAACACCGTCGCTTTAGACAAAGAATAGATAACATCTCTACATTGCATGTTTGCACACTATGCAAAGAATCATATCCAGGTATGAAAACAAAACAAAACACGGTACCCTTTCTTGCTCTCGTTGTGCAACATCTAAATCTACAAACCATTTCACTCATGTGAACAACATGGACCCTGGCGAACAACCATATGTCCTTCAGAATTCAACACAGGTTGAGGAAATGTTAATCGCACGTGTAAACCATATTCTACAAGTAACACATGCTCGTGGTGGTCAATACAAATATAGCCGCCATACAATCAGCTTCCCTCAAGACATCGCTACTATTGTGAAATACCTACCTCGCCTTGTTTCTAAATTCGACATCCTAATTGTCAGAATACAAAATCCTTCTGAAACATCTTATGAATTCATCATTTGTAATTCAAGTGTACTTGCAGCACTTGAATACAAACTCACTCATGATCCCTACTACAAATATGTTGAAATCAGCCCATCTGCAATTTATGCTCTACCATATCAGCCCACAGATATTTCTTATCTTCTTCATAATGTAACCACGTCCTCATTTATACCCCAGGAAACCATAATCGATTCTACTCATGATCTTGATGCCATGCTAACTCCATTAGATATCCAAACTTCTTCATTTGTTCCAATTCTCCCAAACTCATGTAGTGAACTTGATCACATTCGTGCTTACTTGCACTCCACCAATCCAAACTCAACAAATTCAATCGATTGGCCTACAATATCTCTATCACCTATGAACGAATACACCACTGAGGGCCTCTTTGTTATGGAATTCCCCACACTTTTCCCAACAGGCATTGCCATGATCACACAACCAAAAATTACAAAAGTTGAGATGCACGAATATGCCTTGCACATTTTACGCTACCATGATAATCGCTTCAGCTAGCATCCGAGATTCCATTACTATATATATAACACGCTAATGTGCCACCGTAGCCAATCAACTGTTAATGTTTTTGTTAGGAAATACATTGAAAACAACTTGCCAACAACTGTTTCAGATTTGCAACAATGTCTACATGACTTCCCAAATTCAAGAATACCCGAACAGGTCATGCACTTTGGCTCAGCCCTACGAGGTACACGCTCTTTTTGGAACAAGCATCGTAATCAGTTAACTGACATGATCACACAACTTGGGAGCCCAACATTTTTCTTCACTCTCAGTGCTGCTGATACCAAATGGCCTGACCTACACAAGATTATGTCTACTGATGTGCCATCAAATTCAAACACTCATTACAAGTGGAGAATTCAAATATAATTAACAATCCACATTTAACATCCCAATATATGCATTGCAGATTTATAATTTTTCTTGAAGAATTTCTACAAAAAGGGCTCCATGAAATTAACTATTGGTGTGGGTATTTTTAATTACGATTCATCTTCAAACCTAATATTAAATTACAATAGATCTGGAGCAATGAAATCTTCTGATATTGCATGTAGATACGAATGGAAACATCGAGGACCTGCACACATATATGGATTCCTTTGGTTGCAAGATGCACCAAACATGGATGCCCTCAATTGGAACAATGACACAGAATTTCTCAATGCTCAAATATATTTTGACCATTATGTCACTCCTTGGTACCCATGACAACCCCGACATCGTGAATCTGTACTTCACCAATCAGCAGAGAAGAACCCATGTCTTCTTGACACATCATCAATTTTCGTGTCAACCCAGACAGACGAGTATGAAGAGCTTGTCAATTGTGTCCAACGCCATACAAAGTGTCATGCATCTTCTTGTCTTCGCATAAAAAACAATGTTCTCAGTTGTCGCTATGGAGTACCTTGGGAGTTGAACCCCACATCTTCACTTTTGATAAACAACAAAGGTCATAAAAGCTACAAGCCTGCACGTAATAATGATAGATTGAACATCCATAATGTCGATCTACTTTCCTTCTGGAGAGCAAATGTTGATTTCCAGCCAGTACTTTCACGCCATGCTGTATTAACCTATATTTCTAAATATGCATCCAAAGCATAAACAAAATCATAAAGATATAGCTAAATGTTATTATGCCTCTCTAACAACGTCGCTCTAGAAGCACCTACTATCATTGTTATCCGAAAACTCCTTACAGAAACCATAGCAGAAAGAGACATTGGGCGCAAGAAATATGTCATATGTTGCAGAAATTACCACTCACACTCTGCGGTCCTACATTTGTTTCTCTAAATGTTAATAGAACTGTATTCAGATGTGTTCTACATGCTTCTGAAAGTCCAACCTCAACACCACCATTTATTCTCACATACATGAATATACCTTCTTCATTAGAGCCATTTCCCCTCATTTAAGTTGCACACTCTTGTTCATTTTCCCCTCGTCGTAAACAAAACCAATGGAAACACATTTCCCCTCCGATGGTTATCCATATCTTGCCACAATACACCACAATCCCTTCCCCTACTGATCCAAGCTATGCCACTTTCTGTTGGGCTGAATTAATATTGTATTTCCCTTTCCGTACCCTCCCCAATGACATTGGATCCAGTAATGAGGAAATCATTGCACACTGGGAACAAAAAAAAGGAACATATACAACATGGCATGTTCATCGTGAAAATGAAAACCCACAATCTCCACAATCCGAAGATGAACCTACTCCTGTATCTACCCCTCCTGACATCCCCCTTAACCCTGTCCAAATGAATGAATGGGAAATCCTCTCTCACCTTCACCCAGGCGACAACATCACAATTGATAACATTGGAATCATTGGCAATCGTAACTTTGATGTTAATCATAATTGGTCTCATACTTCCCTACCTCTCCACTTACAAGAAACTCCCATCAATTTCATTGAATACGACTGCTCAAATAGTCAAAACCAACATCGTCCTTTCTCAAAACTTACCGAAAATCACATATTATCTCCTGCCCAACAAAAATCATTCACACATATTATTTCTCACTTCAAAAACCCTCTACCAAAACCCCCAACTAGAACCATCATACAAGGGACAGCCAGAACCGGAAAATCTACTTTAATAAAATCTCTGCAACATGCATTTATCGAACACTCCTCGACAAATAGAAGCCCATTGTTGCTACTTGCACCCAGCGGTGTTGCAGCTTTCAACATAAATGCCCTTAAAATTCACTGTGCCCTTCACATCCCTATCCAAACAATGCATCCTTTTGAAGGACAACTTCTCCTACACCTGCAAGAACAGCTCCGCCATGTACAATACATACTTATTGATGAAATGAGTTTTATCGGACCGAAAATTCTTTCCCGTATTGATGTTCGCCTACAAGAGGCATTTTTGCTTCATTAAAATACACCATTTGGAAATCGATCCATTATCCTTGTTGGGGATTTAGGCCAGTTGCCACCTATGAAAGACATTCCTCTGTGTGCTAGCACATCACGTGGCATTGCACTTTGGCGCAACTTTGATACATTCATAACGCTTACAAATATTTTTCGCCATCAAGGTGCTAACCCTTCCCAAATTTCCTTCCGCCAGATTCTCACAAATCTCAGCGATGGAACACCTACAATTGAAGATTGGAACCTCCTAATGTCAAGGACAAATTCCTCTATTACGTAAGAAGATGAAAAAAAACATTTGAAGACTCCATGCACTTATATGCAACAAACACTTCAGTTGCCTTGCATAACAAACCATACTTAAAATTTTAAACATGCCAGTAGCTGTATGCTCAGCGGAGAAACACCGGGAACAAACGTTTACTACATTTGAAGAAGAACAACTAGACGCAAAGGTTTTGTTATGAAATGAACAAAAATTTATGCTCACCTGCAATTTGTGGGTACATGCAGGGCTTGTAAACGGGGCACTTGGCACAGTGATTTCAATATTTTATGCACCTCACTCAAAGCCTCCAGAATTTCCATCCTTCGTGGTATTCGATTTTAAACAATACAGAGGCACACCATGGGACATTTCACACCCCACATATGTGCCCATTTCCCCTATCACAAGAGGTGCACGTCAAAAAGTACCACTTCGAATGGCATGGGCTTTAACAATACACAAGTCATAAAGAATGACATTAGATAAAGCAACAGTTGACATCGACCCCAAAGAACACCAATGTCTAACATTCACCGCCATTTCAAGAGTAAGATCTCTATCAGACCTTTGAATCCATCCATCATTTCCATTCTCACACATATCATGAATGAAAATGAATTCATATCTACAATGCATAAAGCAAGAAGAATCATTGCTCACATCGAAATCTATATAGAAGAGTACACTCTATCCAACAATAAACTCTTCATTACATCTTCACCAACGGTAAACAAACCTTAACCTTTTCCAAATTCCATACACAATTACTTGCTTTTACATTTGTTCTAATACTGGTTATGCTCCTAATGTTCAAAAGAAGTTTACGCTTACTTTAATTATTTCTAAACTCCTGAATTAGTACAATTTTATCAACCGTTTACACTAACAATTACTATTTCTCTTTTTTCATGGCCAACAGATATGGATTCGCAATATTTAAACATGCTCTATGAATGTTGCCAAGAAATTCAACAACAGGAACTTACTTTACATGATATACAGCTGAGATTCCTTTCACCACAGTCATTGCCTCTGTACCGTTTGCGTACAACTATTGCCTTGTTACAAAAGATTCGAAAAATCCTAAGAAAATTAATCCACATACATGAAAGAGATACACATCAGAAAATGTGTGTTGAATGGCAAGAACACCTTTCTCAACATGGGGTCACAATAGACACCAATTGGGTGTTGTCGATGCCATGCATCGTCATGTATATATGATTAGATATTTACTATCATTTACATTTATATGACATCAAAAAAATTTATTGTTCACATGTATATTTATTCACCTTCAATTTTGTATATCTATCTGTATATAAATCATGCTCTGTTCAACTACTATACCATTCAATGTAATTCCAAATTTTTTTGTAACATTATTTCTCTTCATTGTTGTGCTTCGAACCCATCTCGAAATACTCTTTCTCAAGAGGAGCATTATATTATACCATAGCTTTCTTGAGTTTCTTATTCCGCCTTAAAGTGATGATCTACTGTACGATTCCTTGGATCTCAAAAAAACATGTATTGCTTCAATCTTGTTTTCTATTTTTACTTATTCCATTACTTTTAACTACCTTCAAGGTGTTCAAATTTTAGTCATGCTATTATGTTCTATTTTGTATTAAAACCTCTATATCTGTCAACAGCTTTCCTCTCTGCTTTATTGCCTTAACCACATATTCAGATATCAGTTCTCTCCATCTGGTAAGTGACGTTGGTAAAACTTATTCAAAAATAGCACTAACAGAAAATGTTATAATCATACATGATTTCCAGGTAGCTACTCATTTTTTGTCTATAAGTATGTTGTATCTTCGTACTTGAGTTTGGGAGCAGAGTTACCTTTCTATAAAGGATGATGACCAAAGTCCATCAAGGATTCTTTGTTATGTGTAATAGTATGCTTCAAAATGGCAAAAACTAATCACATTCATCCCTATATTTCACCTTTGAATAAACATATGTTACCGAGAAAGTGAGATAATAGAAAATTATTTCAAAACAATTGTTTATGTTCCATAACATGAATAACTTGGGAAGCTTGTTATTGAGGTATAACTTAAATGTACCTGGCTTGCATGTACCACCGCAGATGGTTTTTTTAATTTTTTTGTACAAGTTTTTCTCTAACCGCATTTGGTTGTTTTGGGTTTTTTAAAAATGTTCAATTGCAAAAACCTTCTTCTAACCAGAGTCTAGGGGGTGTTGCAGATAAGATGGATGTATTAATGAAAATGACTGTAGAGCATCTGGAAATTTGTGCTGCTGAGGGTCGCCTGCCACAAGTGAAAATATTATTAATCTGGCCAAAATAAACTATATTGTTGGTCAACTAATATTATTGCTGTTTCAAAAAATGCATAATTTAACTATTTTTCTTCTTAACATTTAAATTCTTCCATTGTTCTTGTGAATACATCTATGATTCACTCAAATGAAAATATTTCCCACAGGAATAATATAGAATCATATGCACCACAAAGTGTCTGAGCTTTCTACCTTTGTTCATACTCTACAAATCTGTAGAGTCATTAACTAAGTTCAAATTTATGACTCTGCCATCTGCTAATTTTTAATCTCAACTGGCAGTAATGGTAACCTTGTCCCTTCAGGAATATTAAGGGGATTGAGGTTGTTAGCTGAAAGCACTGGTGAATACCTTAAATAGTCCACAGTTCTGAAAATACCCAGGGCCACCAAGCAGGAATTGTGAAATCTGCTTTCTGCAGATTCAATGTTAAAAAGCCCCTTCCCTTGTGCTCGGATTTGAACTCCATCTTGGACAATCTGTTTCAAGCTGCCAGTAGACCCATTTCTCCACGCTTCATGGCTAAGTTGAGGTTCCCAATGAGGGTTATAAATTATTACATGCATGTAACATACATCTTAAATATGTGTGATTGGAATCTTTAATACAGTGGAACCAAATTGCTCATGGATGCTCTACCAGAAAGCTCAGTTAGCCTCTCAGGATCAATTTGGTCTTGAGTTGGGCTACTGCACCTGTTCATGGTTCCCTAGTCTTGGAGCTTGTAAATTTAAATAAAAATCACATTTCTTCCATGAAAACCCATTGCAAAACAAACGGAAACTATTAGATATGGAAAAAGTATCATCAATCTCTATGGAACATTGGAGCAGTGCAATCTCCACAACCTTGCATCTCCTCCACCTCCAAAGTGAGCTGGAAAATAGAAAAATTGATAAAGATTAACCACCAAAATTTTATGAAAAAAGAGGAAATGAGGAACAGTCTACTCCAAACTGTTAAGCATTACATTTCAATTTCAGCTTTTACTTTATAAATGATACGGACTTTGTTGAGTATTGTTTTTCATAAGTCTATTGTTGGTTAGTTTTTAGGTTGCAACTTCATTTTGTTTCACTGTCTCATAGTTCTTGTTTGTGGGCATCATTTCAGGGCTTATATAAGCTCAATATGAAGTTGAACTGATTGGCAATATTTTGACTCGGATTGTTATGGCTCTGGAACCTCCCTCCATGTGTTGATCCTCTTTCTTATGTATGGTACAATTTGTAAATAAAAACATGTCATTATTTTCTTTGAAAGTTAACTCGTTTATATCAATGCTCTTTGTTTTTGAGTAATTGGATGGAAGCATTTAGTTTAAATATGATTAACAAGTTGGGAACCATAACAGTGTTGAAGGATAGTTTGTCAACTCATGTCATTTCCTATAGTGCTTTTGTAGGATAGTTAATGCTTTGTTTGTTCGTACGATATCATATTGTTGCTGATCATAAAGGATTGCAATTATGAAATATAAAATATAAGAAGTGATTTTAATTTGAACCTCTTAATGTATGCTTTAGGAGTACACTATGATTTCGATTCCTGAAGATGCTGGAAATCTGTATTAAGTAGGGAATTATTGGAAAATCAAATATTTGAAATTTAGGACTTTGCAATTTTACCCAAGTTTATGAACTGCAATTTTGTAGATTCAAGGTTCTTGGACTCCGTTTTTGAATATGTATTCCATGAATCTATATTTGATGTCTTGATCATGGCTTTGTTGAAAAATTTCCCTGTTCCAAGTGAAGGCTGACTTGTAAATCAAACTACTCCTGACAAAAGCCAAATAAGACTGGAGTTGACTTCCCAAGTCAGACCCTGAGGTTTCCACCAAAGCTAGATAACCATACAACCAACCTGAATACACATTCAACAGAGGACTTATCACAACTGTGATGGTGCTTTGTGCATATATTCACAAAAAGACAACCTCTCTGTCTCATAGTGCCACAAGATCAAAAATCACTCAAAACACTCATTCTTTTCCCCCCTCTTCCATTGTAGTGCAGCACTAATCATTAGTCCAGTGCTATAGTGTTGCACTAAACACCATCCCAACGCGACACAACTCCCTCGTGCTTTAGGATTGAGTTAAGATGAGTTTCTCAAAGTTAAGATAATGTATTTTCCTAGATTACTTGGTTAAAATTGACCTGATTCGAGGTGAGTTTCAAGATTAAAGGGAGGATTTTATAAGTGATCTAAAGCTCATTAAAACTCCTTTATTATGTCCTAAATAGCCTCAATATACTTTTCCCTTCAGTTTCTTAGGGCTTCATGTTCTATGGCCCAAAATTCAACTTTTAAGCTTAGTTTCTGACCTCCAAAACCACTGTAGGACTACACTAATCATTTCCACCAATAGATCACTGCACTAATCATTAATCCAATCACAGAGTTTTCTCAAACTCCATAACTGAGCCAACATGTCTACCGAATATTTTTCTACCACTTATGGCACCTCCTTCAAAGCCTTTCTTGAGTAGAATTGGCATGAATTACTAGAGCTAGGAGATCGATATTCTGTACTTACTATTATAATACTAAGAAGTCTGAAAGGCCATTGTTGGAACTGTATGATCACATGTATCGTGTCCATGTTTCTGAGTCTTTATTAACAATTCATGTATGTCTGTGTTGTGAGGTTATGGCCTATTCTGAAATTTAAATGGTATTTCTCACATGCTCTCTGTTTCAGTTTTTGTACTTTCATTTATGAGAACTTGTTCGATTTAAATGATGACTATTTTTCATTTGTCCTGGCAATTTGAACACCTATTGTTGTTTTCGATTATAGCTAACTGCATCCTTGCATGTGAAACTTTGTCTTCATTGGCTCATTTGCTTCCTAACTCTCTTCTATCTTTCACTGCTAGCTAGCTTGCCCTTTTTCCATGTTAGTGCATTACAAAAAATAGGTTAGAATCCACATATCCTTGTTCTGTAGATTTTCGAACTTGGGATAATTTTGGTTATAGGGTTTAGTTGTAGCAAGTGAATTTATAAATTATAGGTAAACATGGGTTTATCAGACTTAGAAGACAATTTCAAATGAATATTTCTCTACTATAATTTTCAAATTGTAAAACAAAATTTAAAGATGATTATTATAAGATTTTTGTGTGGTTGAAAGAGCGAAAAAAGTGTATGTTTTCTAGATTGGGAAAATGTTGTCCAATGGGCTTTAAGAGGGCTAATTTAAGAAAGTTTAGGGTCTGTGACAACAAGAAGCAGCATGCTATAACAACCCAAATGTTGAGTTAATGATTCATCTATGCTATTTAGTTTAGTTACGAATAATTATTATTAGTGTAATCATATTGATCACTAAAGGTTTATGTGAAATTATTCCATTTACTGGTAGATATATTACCCTGCATGTTCAGGTGATTTACCTTTGTTGGGGTTATGAGAGAACTGATTTTAGGTTAACTAGGATAGTGACTTGTTTCAGGGATTTCCCTGATATTCCGGTTAACTGAATGCATGTTCAAAACGAAGCAGATCATTTCTACAGTTCTCATAGCCATGTTACAAATTTAATGCAAGGACAATATATCTGTAAATTTTCTAGCTTAATAGTGGCGAGGATGGGTTTGAATTTCAAGTCTCAGTGGAAATGTAGTTAGTAGCTGAAGTTGGGTCATACATATATGGTAGATAGTTTTTATTTCTGCCTAATGTTACTACTTTGTGATCCTTTTTATGATTCAGCATGAAACATCATGCATGTATTTCATGTATTGATTTCTGTAATAGCAATTTGGTACAAATTTTCAGTATCATGTGATTGTCATTTTAATTTTTGTTGTTTCACGATAGAAATTTATCAAGAAAAGAAACAATGTTGAATATTACAATGTTGTAACTCACAATATCATTACAATGTTGGATATGTATATTTTCCTACAATTCAGAAATTCATTTAGAAAAAAAGCATCATCTACAAACCCAAAAAATTGTAGGTCACGAAATAACTACAATGTTGAATACTTTATGGATAAATACTTTCCTACAAATCTTATATTTGTAAACTTTCAACTCCATAGTTCATAATATTGTATAAATGTATACTTTTCTGCAAAACTTGTATTTGTAGAACTTTGGCATGCGTTATTCAGATTACGGATAATCTAACAAAATCTATATTTGTGAAACTTTTTCCTGCATAATTCATATTATGGATGCTAGCCTAATAAAACCTGTGTAAAACTTTAGATTGGATAATTCAAATTATGGATAGCCAAATAAAACCTATATTTGTAAACCTTTAGACTGCATAATTCAAATTATAGATAGTCTAGTTAGAAAAAACATTATGATAATTTTGTTGATTTTCTGAAAATTCACTGCAGCAAAGCCAAAAACAGTATGATAATTGTGTTGATATTCAGTTTTTATGAGAATTCACTGCAGCAATGCCAAAAGGATAAGCCACAAATTTTATTCTCACATAAAACAGTATGATAACTATGTTGATTTTCTGTGAATTCATAGTAACAATGCCAAAAGGTTAAGCCACCAACTTTATTCTCACATATATTATTTGTGTAGGTTATGTGTCTTAATGTAAATGGGCATGGTGAAATGACTCCAGCATGGTGAAAATATTAACAATTGGATGGAATTAGTGCTTCTAATGCTATTGGGAAAGAAGATTACTCAAATTCTATGCTGTAATGTTATGTGCAGAAATGACAACTTCAACTTGTAAGGGACTTATATCTGTGGAGTCATATTTTTGTGCTTATCAAAACAGAAATGAAAATGTAGGTTATATAGCCTTTTCATGTTTTAGCTAATTAACAAGACTCCAAAGAATGTGGTATTTATTGTAACTGGACGAGGGCAACAAACTTTGAATGACTGGTTTTCACCCTCTAAAAACATTGGAATTCCTACAGAGATTGGTTATTTTTCCAGGTTTTTCAAATTTGCTTTCAAATGGGCATTTCTTTTCATTGAATAAATAAGAAATTAAATTATCATTGACTTGCTTCATGTCAAAAACTACAATTAGTTCAAGATAATACTCCTATCGGCCTCTCTTTGCACCTTATGGGCAACTACTAGTAGAATAGCTAATGGAAAAGCATATAGCGAGACCACACAAATAAAACAAATACCATCAGTCTCTTTGCACCTTTGAAAAAGAGATGAATATAAAAACAACGCCTTTACTAACATGAATCCATATGCATTGTTATTAATATTATGGAAAGAAATCTAATTTTGAAAAGGGAAAAATAAAATAAATATATTTATTTAATTTTAAAACTATTTTCATATATTGTTATTTTGAAAATAAGTCTAAACTGAATAGTTGAGATTTGAAAAAAATAAAATTAAAATAAAAATTTGAAAATTAAATACATTTATTTAATGAAAATTTGAAAAAAAAAAATGAAATTAAACATATTTATTTAATTTAAAAATTCCTTTCTATTTCAGAAATATACAAGAATATTGGCATAATTATACATTTCCTATCATCATAATTATACATTTCTTTTTAAATTGTATTATGAAGAGTATCTAAGATCACATCCAATACTACCTTCTCCCAACAAAGTATTCATGAATCAAACAACTAAAATAGGTCTTGAATTTATTGCATAAAGAGAATTATATTTATGATTGAGTTGAACTTTTAGAGTTAGTCGAAGTTATAGTTACTTTTATAATGCTATCCTAATCTTAACGAAATGCTACCTTGACAGATGGTTCTATGAATTACAACACACCATCCTATGAAGGTTCTATGAATTACAACACACCAGCCTAGGTTATAGTTACTATTATAGAGAGATGTGTGGTCATTCAAGGATCGATCTTTTTTGTCTCAATCGAGGGACATCTAGACTGAGGTGCGGATGGCTCGGCCATATCTGGTCCCTCAAAATTGTTATGGTCTTTTACAATATATCGACAACTTTGCAATAAGCTCATTGATTTAGTTGCTCCGCTATACAAAACTAGTTAATGTCTTGACCTCCACTTCGCTTTTCAATGAGCACTCCCACTCCTTGCCAATGAATCCAAATCAATTAATGTGCCTCGATAACCATGAAATTGTAAGGAGAAACGTATTGGTGACGTGGCCAGCAGAAGAAGACAGGTTGATTCACTCAACCTTCAAGATTTAGTTCAATCTCATCCATTGATTATTGTATTAAACAAAGGATATTACAACATATTCATTTAATCTGAAATTTTAGACATCCATTTTATAAAAAATAAAAATTTATGTATCCTAATTCCAATATAGACGTTCCAACTTAATTTTTTATTTAACAAGATTTTATCATAATCAATTTTATTATGCAAAATTTTCTTCAAAAATATATTTTCAAATTATTGACAATAATAATTTCTTGCACCCCGGATCTGAGTGCCCCCGTGATTATAGGCTCTCACTCCAAAGCTCCTAGCCTAGCTCACCATCCTCACCATGTGTTATTTACTCCCCCTCCTGTGAGCCCACTGCCCTAGTACAAGATCCCCCCAACCCCACGCCCCATCATTAAACTTCTTGTCCCCATGTTCATTCCCCTTACTAGACTGCATCATGCTTTCGACATTCTCTTCAACAAACTTTTCAACATCGAATCTGCAACCTTTCTCTTCGTGACCATGAATTGGAAAGGGGTAAGGGGTAGGTTCCCTAATAGAGGGAGAGGATGTGGGTGCCCCCCCCACCAATTTTGATGATGCTACTATTCCTACCATGCTTGACAGTGAGATTCTGAACTCCATACTCAGACAAGTCCTGGCTATGGAGGAAGTTCAATTGCGCCAAGTCAGCGTAACACTTTGGGCACTCAAGAATATCCTTGCGCGCTAGTTAAAGGAATGTGCCCAAAAGAAAATGAAAGTGGCTATCTGGATTGCTGAAGTCTCTGCTCACCAAAGCCATGGAGTCCCCTCTCTTAGGCGTCTTGGTAGAGTCGTGTGTTTGGATTTTCTGCCCAACATCCCCTCCTCTTCTTCCCTAACCCCTTCCCATCCAACTCTTTTTCGGTTGGCTCCTCCTCCCCACCCTTTCTTTGCGCCCCTGTGGCTCATCCCCCTCCTCTCTAGGCTCTCGTCTCTTCGATGGTCGATGCGTGCCTGTCTCCTCCTCATCCAAGCCCCTGGGGATGTTATATCCTAGAGGAGAACCCGATAGATACAAGCAATATGCAGGCTCATGACACTGCCCAATTGCAATGCAGTTCCATCGTGGCTATGATGCAGTCTCAACTCAACAAAATTTAACTCTCGACGATATGACAACTCTCAAGTTGGCTCTCTCTCCACATTTTGATACCTTTGAAGCTCACTTTTGTTCCTCCAACTCGAAGGCGAACAACCCAGAGCCCTATGGTTCATTTGCAGACTTATTTGGCACACTACGCATGAGAGCTCTATGGCTCGTCTATAGACCTTTTCTTTGGCAAACTATGCATCAATTTGTGAGTTCATGCAACAACTACATTATCTCAATTCTCAAATGCATGATTTTGATCAATAGTTGTTTGGTAATTCTAACAACGAAACTGTAAGGCTTTGGTTTCTCCTAACTGAGGCAGAGTCCTTCCACTCTTTATCTCTGGTTTCCTCCTTCTGAGGCAGAAAACACACCCTTGTTTGTACTCTATGTAATTTATAGTATGTCAATATAATGTGAATATATTTGCTTACAAAAAAAAATATCTTACAAAATTTTTAATTAAAAAAATTGTAATAATTTTTAAAATTAAATATATTCAATTTAAATTAAATTTGTACTAATATATATTGAATATTAATTTTATAAATTTCATAATTATAAAAAAATAAAGTAAAATTCATTTGTTCTTTATTTTATTTTCTTTTTAAGATTAGTATAGTTAAATTATTTTACTACATGGAAAAATCCCATTACATCATTTATGGCCCTGTTTTGTCTACCACTAGGGAGGCTATACCACTAACAAAGATACAAAATTTTTAGATTTCCCTCATGGTGTTTGACCCATAGGTCTGAGAGTTTGGACTTGAGACGAGACATAATAAAGACAAAATTATAGACAAGATTACAGAGACAAAGCATTAGGGGAATTTTGAGGTCTAAATTGAGTCTCGAGAGGAAAATAATAAAATAAGGCTCATGAATTTTTAAAGAGAAAAGAAAGAAAACTACTTTTTTTATTATATCTTCTACTTATCTCCTAGTAGGTTCGCCAAATTTCAAGAGTAGACACCTATTAGATGTGGAATCAAATTCCAAATCCAACAAATACCCACTCTGCATATTTATGAGTATATTCACATCTAAAAAAAATGAAAATACATTTAAAAAACTTGTAAAATACAATTTAAAAAAAAATGATTTTCCTTCATTTCCCTCCAAAATAAAAAGGTCTTTTTTTTTCTTCTTTTTCTTTTTTTAAATAAGACCATTTTTATTATATCTTCGACTTGTTTTATTTATTTTTTAAGATTAGTAGAGTTCATTTATATTACTCCCTGGAAAAGAAAAAAAACCTATTACATCATTTATGGACATGTTTGGTCTACCATTGGGGAGGCCAGGCCAATAACAAAGATACATAACTTTTAGATTGCCCTCATCGTGTTTGACCTATAGGTATCAAAGTTTGGACTTGAATCAAAGCATAATATAAACATAATTACAGAGAGAAAGCATTAGGGGAATTTTTAGGTCTAAAATGTACCTCCTAATGAAAATAATAAAATAATAGTTAAAATAATAAAATAAGACTTATAGCCCCAAGGGTTAGCTCAATTGGTTAAGTTCTCGTTGCTACGTACCTCGCCAATTGGGAGGTCACGGGGTCAAATATTCTTGACGCCCTTGGGGTTAGGCCCTGCTTGTTTGGACGACGAGTAGATCCCTTCGGGTTAATCCGCCTGGATTTTTCCGTGGATGTAGCGACCACTTAGTGTCCATGAACCACCCTCAAAAAAATAAAAATAAAAATAAAAATAAGAAGAATTTTTAAATAAAAATAAAGAAAACTAATTTTCTCTAATTGTATTTTTTACTTGTCTCCTTGTAGGTTCACTCAAATTTCAACAATAGACACGTGTAAGATGCGAAATCAAATTCCAAATCCAACCAATACCCACTCTACATACTTCTGAATATATTCACATCGAAAAAAAATTGAAAATACATTGAAAAACATGTAAAATACAATAAAGAAAAAAAAATTGTTTTCTTCAGTTCCTTCCAAAACCTTTTTGCCTAGGGATGACACCACCATCTTAAATCTTATTGGTTCTTTTAAATTTAATTTTTTTAGTACATTTTTTTAGGCCCATTTTTTACCTCAAAATTCCACTAATGAGACAAAATACATTCTAAGACGAGTCGAAGAAGAAAAACCAAGTTGAGTTTGTTGTCATTCTACTGGGTGATGAGCTCGAGTCGGAGAGGGAGAGTCCTCGCCCGTGGTTGACGGCAGAAGAGTGGTGTTAGAGAGTTGCTTGTGGAGTTGATTAAGCTTATAATTCATATTATCCATTTTACTTTCCATGTTGTCCATTCTATCCATAATTTCTGACATGTAGATGAGTAGTTCTTGTTGGGTGCTGACTCTGTCAATTAAGAGCCTACCCATAAGTATTTTTACGTGCAAGTACAAATTAATTGTCTGCATGTATGTAGAGGTCCTTGGCTTGGTGGAGTTTCCAGTCTTAATAATCCAATCCCTAGTTTCCCTTTCAATGTGTTGATCTCGGAAAAATCCTCTTGCTTTTTGAACCTACATTTCAATGTCAATTATTGCTCATTGCATGACTTCTAGTATTGGTAAGTATTCATTGTTGCTCTGGCGGGGGCCTGTGCATGGGCAGCATGTAGGGAGGGAGCTATAAGAGAGGGTGACTAACTAGTTATGCCCCTACATGGAGCCATGGGAAGATTGTTCAAACGATGATGAGCCATGTTACAATGAGTAGGGTTGAGCAGAGGGGAAATAGCCGAGAGTCGGCATTGTAAGACCAAGGGGAAGGAGCAACTTAGGTTGTGTTCAATAGTAGAGAAATGGCGTTACAAAGAGGTTGAGGTGAGGAACCCTGCCAGGAAAAAATGAATCAAAGAAGGGAACAAAAAAGCGAGAACCAAAATGCTTTACTAGAGAAAGCAGAGATACCATAAAAAAAGTGCCAATCTCGGAATGAAATGCAGAAAGTGTGAATTAAGGAGCCAATCCTGAATGACAAATCACATTGTGGGGGAGTGACATGAATTATAATTAAGATTAAATATCCTAGAGGGTTGATGGAAAGTGTAAATGTCAGGGATTGCATTGCACTTGCTACTTGGAGGTTGCGACTCTGTGTTGTTGTTCCATTGGGATAGTTTCCATGGTTTAAAGGTGACATCGATTGACTGTGAATTTGCCTGAGTGATTTTTCGTGATATCCCCCTCTACATGAAATAACGTTGGCGCCCTCTCCCTTGTCGGACCATGAATGCCTATGTGATTCTTATGGATTAAAATCTACAGATCTTCAAACCCTACACTGTCATTCACACAATTGAACTTGATGCCATTAAGTGGATCACCTCCTCAATATTGTGATGGTGGCAGTGGGCATTCCATGCAGGCTACTAGGTATCGGAAACTCGCCATCCTATTTCATGTCGATGGAACATTCTGAGTGATAGGACCCTCCGTTAATGCACAACCACTGATCTAAATTAAGTATGTTAGTGTTGATGTGCTAATTCCTCTTTCAGTTTTTATAAACAATGTCTTATATGTGCTCAAGGGTTCAAGTTCTATTGCAAATGATTGAGTCTCAATAGTGATTTTTATGAACAAATTAACATAAAAGAAAGACTGAAAACATAAAATAAAAGCACATTACATCACCATATAATGCATCAACACATGGATTTGATGAAGGAGTTCACCCCTCCTATGCTACATCTCCTTGGTCCAACTTCCATGGCTTGGGTCTCTAGATTGTGCTCAAATTTTCATAATGATGTGTTTATAATGCTTTTCTTCTCCTGAAACCTACACCAATCAGTTTAGAATGCCAAAAAATGGTCATCTAGCCTCTTTCTGCTCCTAATTTGGTCGAAAACTCCAAAATTTATGACCTTCTTCCATTTTTCCACAATTTCTAGCCTAAATTTAGCTAACTGGAGCTAAATTCGGTTAGTTGGCGCTAAAACTAGTAGTTCCGCTAGATTTGGTGGACCGCAAAACTAATTTGGTTTAATGTAATTAACCCACTTTAAATTAATTAATCTTGGTTAGCGCTTAATCCACAATTAGTGCTAATCTGGATTAGTGCTTACTAATGAGGATTAAGGTTAATTAATGGAAAATTAATATTTAAACTCGCGCTTAACGTTTAGCCTTCCGGTGCTCCGCCATGGTCACAGGCCTCAGTTCCATGGCTTGGGGTTGACCCCCTCTCCCCCCATCGGCAAACCTTTGAAAACAAAAATATATGTGCAAACATATAGTGGTTAAGAACTATGGTATGGCATAGAGGTGGCGTGTGGCACTGGCGGGGCGGAGGTCCCGTGTTCGACCCCCGCCGGCCCTTCCGGTCTTCAAACAAAGTTTTACTCCACCATGGGGGGGGCACGTGACGGCCCCAGGCTGCACCATGTGTCGTCTCCCCATTATCCCACGCTTCAACCACTCAAAAATTGCCAAATCACCCACAATTTCGAACCAATCAGATCCTGCGCCCACTTGGCAGTCCCTCATTAGTCGGAGGAAAATTGATTGATTTTACCCAACCCATTTAGCATGCCACGTTAGCAGTACAGACTGCTGACTGGGCTACCCATTTTTCGGGCTGGGATAGATTATTTACGAAAAAAGGAATACCATAGCCTATCGCGACTAGGAGGTTTTCTCAGACATAGTTTTCTACCTTTTCGGATCTGAGGAACTATTTACGAAATTGGATTGTTGGAGTTTACTTTTCCGTTGTCTTTTCAAACTCTCTAAACATGAAAAGACGTCAAGTTCTTCCTTTGTCAGACTCGTTAAACCCTGATGACATCGGATTCAGTCGTAATGACGATATTCGAGTTCCTCCTTCCTAGGGCTCGTTAAATGTACTAGGATGGATTCTTCCGAAGGACGAACTTATATCACAAGCATATGCTATCCCCTTCAAGCTTGTTTTCAAAAATAATTGGGGTACTCGCCAGAAATGGTGGGGAAAAATGGAACCAGTATCATCGTCGTGTCGGCAGTATGTCGCTCTTGAACATGGCACTTGTCTGCATTCGTGTCGGGTTGGGGACATCTCATCTCATTCTCTGTTTGCCTCTATGGGTTTGGGTAATCCTTTTTGACCTCTCATCTGCTCCTTGCCTTGTCGTCATGACCTCTGATCTTTTGATTTCAAATACTTCCAAATCCACTACCATGCCACCGGTATGTTCAAGAGAAGTTGACCTCTGCAAGTTTCAACCTTCCTCTAATTCTCATCTGATCCTGATTCACAACATTATATTCCTCAGTCTCATGTCTATGATGTGGGAAACACTATGGCCCACCTTCGATCAAGGTCACTTCCTGTCTACTTAAGCTCATTATCCAGGAAGTTGATCTAGAGACTCCCTTCCGGTACCTTGGAGCCTGCATGCCTCAATGGCAGGTTCTTCGCATTCGACGTAAGGTTTTCATCATTGACCTTCGATCGGATGATTTTGCGGGTGTTCGATGTCAGCTCACTGTTCACATTCCGTGGATTGTACCTATAGTACCTTGAGGGCCATTGTCATTATGGGTGGTTCCTCTCGCGTCTGTTAACAGCTTTCATCATTAGCTGGTAATCAGACGATGTTCTTGCATGTTCGACTTCAGCTCACTTATTCACGTGCTTGAACTCGTACTTTGTTCGGGTCGAGATGGAGCGCAAGACCCTGGATTTTGTCTGTTAGGATCCAGGCTGCGATTTTGTGGATTATTCTGATTGGTTACATGACTCATTGATTGGATGGCTGCGACCATGCCTAAGTCTATTTATTGATCCTTACTGGATGGTTGTGTCCATGCCTTGGATCTGGATTATTATATACGTTGTTATGGATGGTTGCACCCATACCACATATATCATGTATTTGAGATATCAGTTTTACTTGTCTACGCAGGTTTTCTGACGACAGTGTTTTCAGTTGGACACGTTCTCATAAAGCATTTCACCCCTCTCTCTCTCGGGCCTCATGCTTTAGGGGGCATCTGTTACACAGTAATTTGTCACCATCCCTGAAATCCCCCGTCCCACACATTGGAGGGCTTATTCCATGACCTGTGAGCAGTGACATGACCTTAAACCACTTTCATGGCATCCCCCTTGACAAGGACAATCATTCCCCTTAAGACAATTTCCTGTGAAAAGCCCTAAAAATAGCCCTTTTGGCCTTGGCGCGACTAGCCATTTCAGACCTCGCGCCAATGGGGGAAATCCACCAAAGAGGGCACGCCGACTGGTTCTATGTCCCAATGTATCACCTGCACCAGGCTTAATAAGGATTGTTTTTTAAAAATAAATGGCAGAAGTTTGATTCCAACCAACTCCTGAACAAGTCTCTAAAATGATTTGGGAGGTTTGGCTCCGGATCTCCGTGTAGGGGAAGTGATTTTCCACCTATCATGGAAGCTTCCTTGAGGATAGGGCCAATCCCACCATTGTAGGGATCCCAACTCCCCTTCCACCATCTATATAAGCTTGTCATTTTCCCTTTGCAAGCTAGCCTGAATAGAGCTGAATCAATAGTAAGGAGATTATCATCAGACAGCTGAAGAGAGAGAGACTTTTCCTTTTCTCGACGAGCTTTACTGAGACGTACTCCTCTGTCGACCCGCCGAAGGAAGATCCAGCGTCAGAGCTCAGGTTGTATCTTTCTTTGTTCTGATTAATAATAAACGACTTCGATTATGGTTCCACTCAGATCTTTATGATTTATGTTATGAGTTGTATCTTCTCTGACTGATATATAATTGCATGTATTAGGTTTTACGCTTGTGTGTTTATTGTTTCTTCTTGTACGTGCAGGAGTTCAATCGCATTGAGCGGGAGAATTGTGATCTGCCAAAGCAAGGGATGGAAGCGCCATCTTCTCCACAAACGACAGCAGCGTAGGACTTAAGGTAGGCCTCTTGTCGCATCTTGGTCTTTTGCAATTAGGAACTTGCGTCTTAGCATGACTCGATTGTTGCTAGACCCGATCTGGGCTAGTAGGGATCGCTTCTGTCCGCAGAGGGGATTTACCTCTCCAACAGAATGGCTTGTAATTTTTTTAAAACTTAGCAGGGATATATCTTCGCTTTTGGAAAAAACAATTTATGCATGATAAGGATGATTTTATCGCCGCACTAATTTGTATTAGAATGTATTCACTACCAAGGGAATTCTAGGATGAGGAAATCCTAGCTATCACCAACAATGCTCTAGGCCACTTCATCAAATCTTCAGAAGTCACCAAGGAAGGCAAGTATATTTTTTACACCCACATTTATGCATACATGAATATTTATGAACTGCTTCTAGAGTCCATTAATATCTATTATCAGGAAGAGCTTTGGAAGCCAACCCTATGCTATGAGCACATCCCTTTATAGTGTCAAATATGTCATTAATATGGCCACCTTTATTGCAATTTCCCTTTGCTCGACACAAATACCATTTTTATGACATCCCTTGCACCTAATGACGAGGGCTAAAGTCGGATGCAAACACTCAAACCCTAAGACCCTTGCCTCGTAATTGACTACCTCGAAGGAGGAATACCCATTCCAATAGTTGTTTGATCTTCTTTCCTTCTTGGATCCCCCTAATCCTTTATGGTCGCGCCTACGCCGAAAGTTGAAATGTGCGACCTTATTCTACCCCTACCTTCCTCAATCAATAATCCTTTGTATTTTGTTGCTCTCCCACCTCCCCTACCATCTCAGCCTGTAATCCACTCCCTCGGCTAGAAATCCTAGACCTGTCCTTAGACCAAATTAACGACATGGAGCTCGACTCCCTTGATATATTGTTGTTGAACAAAGCATAGAAAGGGATATATCCCTTCTACCTTCTAGAACATCAAGTAAAAGTGTTGGGTAGGGTGTACTTCAAATATCTCCACTTAGTCCTAAAATCATGAAGCCAATATAATAAAAACCCACTTGGAGTTCAATCCCAACCATTGAAGGACTCAACAAATCCTCACATGGAAGAAAAGAGAAAAGGTAGGAAAACCAATTTACAACTTTTGGATGAATTTGAGGGTATGGTGGTGAACTCATGATGCATTAAAGTGATAACAGGTATATTCCCTATCTCCAGCATACCCCTAACACGAAAATCATGTCATGGAATATTATATGCCTCAATTTCAAAGGCAAATAAAGGTTATTAAAAGCAAAATGGAACTTTTAAAACCTCGTGGTTATGATGATCCAAGAAACTAAAACTTATAGTGAGGTAATCATTAATTTAATAAGTAAATGGGGCAAATATTGTAGAGCGAGTACTATTGATGCTTAATGACACTCAAGAGGCCTCGCTGTCACATGGAGTTCTAAGTAAATCCAAATTCTAAATATGCTCACCCCCTTCTTAATCCTTGTCATCCAATTCCAACTTATTGGATATGCAAAGATCCGCTACCTTTCAAATGTATATAGCCTGTCTTATCGTAAGGACAAGCCTCTCTTCCTTCACTCCATAATTGGAATGCACAATCTCCTCTCCCCTACCCCTTGGATCCTCGGTGGCGACTTAAACCTTACCAAATCACTATATGAGAAACAAGGAGGCATGATATGGCTTGACACAAACTCTGTTCTCTCCCGGGATATAATGGAAAATTTGCACCTGGTTGATCTTCATACTATTAATGGTACTTTCACTTGGAACAATATAAGAGGAGGGATGCAGCAAGTGGATTTGAAATTGGATTGTTTCTTAGTCACATAATCCATGATGGCTTGGGACATCCTTATGGAAGCATCCATGCTCCCAAGTCATGGATCTTACCATTGGCCCATATGTCTAAACATATACATTAAGTCTAGGCCCCACAAAAAACCCTTTTGCTTTGAAAAAATTTGGCTACATCACCCATACTTTCAAACAAACATAAATCAGTGGTGGGAGGAATAAGAAGCTTTGGAAGGCTCATTTATATATAAACTACAACAAAAATTGAAACATATAAATTGGCAGCTCAAAGGTTGGAATAAAACCAAAATTGGCAACATTATGGAGGAGAAATGTAAGATGGAATAGAAAATGGAGGCAATACAACAAGAAGCCATCCTCTATGGCCGATCAGATGCACTAATTAAAGAAGAGGTCATCATCCTCACTAATCTTGAGGAGCACTAAAAACAGGAGGAACTCCTATGGCAACAAAAATCATGGGTTCATTGGCTTAAAGAAGGGGAAAATAATATTGCTTTCTTTCACAAATCCATGCTCCAACACCACCATCATAACCACATATCTTCCCTTAGAAATATTGTAGGAGAGAAAATGCTAAAATATTAATTGATCACTCATGAGCTTACTTGCTTCTATCAAAATATTCTAACATAACCTAACAAAACAGGTCAGACACGATCCAACGCATCACCAAGCACACCCCCCCCCCTAGTTACCACAAAGAAAAATGAGGCTTTATTCCAAGAAATCTCCTTAAGGAATTGGAATTAACAATCAAGGAAATGCCTAGAAACAAAGCCCCTGGTCTCAATGGTTTAACAATACAAATCTTAAAGGGAAATTGGTCCATAGTAGGCCATGAGGTTTGGAAATGGGTTGAAGATTCAAGGAGGCCTAAATCTATCCTAAACGCACTTGATGCCACATTTCTTACCTTGGTCCCAAAAAAGGACAAAGTGGAGGATCCCAATGGATAAAGGCCCATTTCCCTCTGTAACTTCATATGTAAGATCATCACTAAAATCATTGCCATGTTGAGAAGTGTAGCAAGAAAGTCTCAGTTTGACTTTGCCTTGGTGAAATTGAGAAAATTCAAATTTTCACATCAACAAACAACTTGAAGGAAGTTAACTTGTGTGACATGGCTCTTGTCACTTAGTTAGCTTAGTAAATTTGAGTTAGAGGCCTTGGAGTTCAGTTAAGAATGTGTGATTGTTAATTTGTAGCAATCAAGGTCAATTATCTCCAATTGTTTTCAGTTAAACTAGTTATAACTGTTGATGGAACTAGATGAAGGTTAGTTGTGTAGTGGGAAAACAGTCTAACTGAGCGATCATCCAATTAACTGATCTATAACACCCTCTTCCAACATCTATCCAAGTAACCAGCCAACTGGGTTAATGATTTAGGTGGATACTAGTGGCCACCCACATATTCCATTTGGGGCCCCACCATTTTTTCTTTCAGTTTTCCAGTTTTCTTAATTGTAGCACAATTTACTATTTTTAGCAGTTTTTTCGAGTCCTGAACCTCCAGAACCATTTTAAGGCCTAAACGACGCTTTTTGGGAAAACCGGGAGCAACATGGCTCTTTTAATGATGTTTCTCACATCAAAAGTTTTAGTCCTCGAATATATCTTTCTAACGAGGTATTGTGCGCATCAAACAAAGATCGTATGCCAAAGTTACGCCCCCGGGAAGTTGATGTACCAATTTACCTAAACGAGGCCCATAGTTTCGGCACTTCATCTCCTAGGGTTAGGTTTTTGGATGTTTATGGTTTTCCATTGCTTCTTAATAATAAATAGGCCTTCGAGCCTCATTGTAACACAGTTCAGAGGCCTGTAGCCGCTATATATCTTCTCAAAGATAAGCTACCAGTGCCCTAGATAGTTTATTTCCATTATGTCTGTAAGCATATTTCAGTTATTTTATATTAATGAAATGAAGTGTTATTTCCGCCGCATCTTTGTATTTATGGTTATATTCGTATTCTGGTGCGCTCCTGCATAAATCTGGATTAGGTAAACATGTGACGAGAGGCTATTATAATGAGATTCAACCTCCAAGGTGACCATAAAGAAGTGGAACTGATGAAAACACAACATACAGACCTTGTACAGCAACAACAACACCCCCAGAAGGTAACCCAACCTTTCAGGCCTCTTACCCCTAGGTCACACTGACATTTTGGCCTCTTTGAGCCATAGCCGCAAGCACATGCTTGCATGCCTCCGTCTAGAAGGCTATAACCGCAAGCATAACATTGCATGCCAGAAACCATGGCCCCAAATACTCAGTTATGTGCCAGCGACCTCGGGAATTGAGCCACCTTTTCATGCCCAGAACCTAGTGCTCTGCCCAGAACTTCATGAAAAGTTTATAGATGGTAAATAAAAACAGGAAAATGATACAAAAGCAATCACATCAATAAGAAATCATCTGGACCCCTCCTAGCCATGACAGGCATTTTGTCAAACATGTCACGAACATGAAAGTTATAGGTATAAATAAAATAACAGAGCATAGGGGTCTCTCACTTATCTGAGAATCTCTAAGAAGCATTGCTCCCCTACATTGTTAACTTCAATACAATATATTTGACCATAGATACATTGTGTATTCATTTACAAGTAAAAACACGAGGATAACCATGCATCATCATTGTAAAAATACATGCTCATAACCAGGATAATAAAAACATAAATACCATGGATACAAAAACTATAATACACATATAAATCATTACATTTTCATACCAAATACCAAGGAAATGATTTTTTCATTAATGAATGTAGAGGCCAACCGGATATGGGACTTCCACGTTCCACCCGACCATAGATTGGTTGAGCCAAGTCACACTTCATCCAATCACCCTCGTGCCATCTTCCAAGAATGAATGTGGGATATCATCAAACACATCAATCAAAACCAATCCAGGGCTTCCAGAGGCAAAACCACCTCAACCTTAACCAATGATTCCACTTCACGGTCGGTAATCACAACCATCACATATTAGTCTCTATCCAAGTTGTTCCAGGGCTCCAGAGTGTTTGTTCCAACCAAGGCTTCCAGAGCGTTTATCCAACCAGGGCTTCCAGGACTACTAACTCAACCCACCTAGGACTACAAGGCTTCTGGGACTAGTAACTCAACCCACAGTTGTTCGCCAGGCTTCCAGAGCATTTGTCCAACCAAGACTTATAGGAACTAATAACTCAACCCAAAACTAAATGAACATGAGAACCAACCAGAAAATAAACAATGAAACTGAACCCACGACACCATGGCTATCTAGGAAATGACAAGTCTAGGCAATAAATTTTCAATCCAGGCAATCCTCCATGCCAATGAGAGATTATATTCAAGAAACCACATGGAATACCATGCATGCTAAATCTAGTGAGGAAACATACATGTAACTCGGTACCTGCACTCAGACTCTGTTGTAGGTGCTAATCTTGATGTCCTCTTGCGCTTTCTTGCTCTTCCTTTGCCTTCTTGCTCCAAATCACCAAGTATCCACACTTGCCAAGAGTACTCCAATAGAATACGAAAGAAAGAATAATGAGAGAGATCCAAAAATGCACAGACAAAAGCCTACCATCTGATCCTCATAAGCCTTTTTATTAATGACACATATACTTTCTTCATTTTCCATTATTTCCCTTCATTTTCCTCCTCACATGCAACATGTGACCTTTCACCTCCCTTTTCTCCTATTCTCCATTATTTCATAAATAAAATGCCAATTAATTCCTTGTGCCTTTCCAAATCCTTTTCCATTGCCTTTTCCAATTTCCTTTAGCCATAATAACTGAAATGAACACTCGTTAAGATGTTTTTCCTAACATTCAACTTGGAATACATGTCCCATCAACCGTGGTCTTATATATTTTTTATGTGGATATTTACTAGGGCTATTACATAATCAATCAGCTTAAAATATCTAGTGCATGCAAAGAATTCGAGTTCCCCAGTTGTGGTGGAGATTCTAAGGTAGTGTAACAAGTAGTTGTAAACTAGTTTGAGTGTACAGGTGTTGCAAGCATACAGATGAGAAATCCTTGGGAATTTCATAATCAATTGGAGGAAAATTCCTAAAAACAAGGGCTAATTCCTCAAGATTTTCGCAAGGAAATAGGGGCTCAATCAAAGGCATAAATTGACTAAGTTTGGGTCGGATCTTGTCATTGAGAAGAGAGATAGGTTATTCACTTGCAAGTTGTGCTTAGAGCAGACAAGCAATTGTAATACATCCTTTATTCATCTAATTAATGTAAATAGGATTGAGGGGTTTTTCCCAGTTAGGTTCCCCTGGAAAAATAATGTGCATGTGTGGTTTTTCTTATTTCATGTTTGTAAATTTTGTTTTAAACTGTGAATTAAATTCCACAGATCAATAGATTAGATTTGTGTCTCTTGATTTTAGATCAAATTTCTTGAGCAGTTGTAATTCTATCACCATATTTCCACTTGCAAATTGACTCAATCGCCTTATTCCAAAGCTCATGTCACTGAAGCAAATAGGCTTTGTTAAGGATTTCCAATTTCTATACGGAATTATGGTTGCACATGAAACCATTCTCTCTTAAAGTCTCACGAAATCCTAGAATGCAACTCAAGCTAGAACTCTCAAAATATTTTGAAAAACTTAATTGGAACTACTTTTTCCACATCCTAAAAGCCTTTGATTTTTCTTGAAACTGGATTGATTGGATTAGCAATTTGCTATCATTGGCTTCCTTTTCCATACTAGTAAATGGTTCTCCCTCCACCCCATTCAAATCGTCCTGTGGCATTAGACAATGTGATCCACTCTTGCCATTTATTTTTATTCTAACAATGGAAGAGATCTTAAAGAGGCAATCTCTAAGAACAAACTCAAAGGCCTTCATTTATTTGTAAATGATCTCCCCCTCACTCATCAACAATTCGTTGATGATACCATGGGTATGGGCAACCCACTATCTCTGAAGCATGAGAATTCCTATGGATTTTAGAGGAGTTTTCTCAAGCATTAGGTAATGAAGTTAACAAAATCAAATCCCAATTTTTTTTCATCAACACTCCCGTAATTGTGCAATGACACATATCTAACTTATGGATTTCCAAAGATGCAAGGTCCCCTCAAAATATTTAGGCTCCCCGCTAGTACATAGCTCCCTTAAATGGGGTTTATGGGAGGTTATATTGTCCAAATTCAACAATAAATTGGTAGGTTGGGCCTTATGTGCCTTAAATGTAGTTAGAACACTGATCCTATTAAAAGTGGTGCTCCAAGCCCTTCCCATCTACTTGTGTTCAACATTAATGGTTCCATAATCGATCCTTTAGAAACTCCACAAAATACAATGCTCATTCCTTTAAGGAGGCACCAACATGGACTGAAAATGGTCCCTGGTGGCATGGGAAAAACTTTGTATGCCAATTCTCGAAGGAGGGCTAGGCTTGCGTGATCTCACTATTATGGCAACTGTCCTGAGGGTGAAAAATTGGTGGATATGGATACCGGGAGGATCTAACCTTTGGAAATGCATTTGACAATACAAATACAAAAGCACATGCTAAATACATGAAGGGAGACATAAGAGCCCAAATAATTCTTATAGAATCCATAAAGGACTTAGTCATCCCATATGTATCAAAACTAGAAACTTCAAAAGAAATATATCATAAATTTGTGGAGTTTTTCTTGGTGAATACTACAGGGGAAGTAATATCTTCGATACAAGAACTATACAAGTTGAAGTTTTCAAGAGAGGAAGGAATAACTTCATACTTTATGAATATTTTTGAAATATGAGATCAACTGCAGGAATTGGGAGAAGTGATGACTACAATGGTGCTAAATGCTCTACCAGAGGGATGGGGAAACTTCACTTCAAGTATCTGTGGGAAGAAAGAAGCAACACCATTCTAGGATCTATGGTATCTATGTCAGATAAAAGAGACTAGATTAAAAGTTAAAATTGATACAGGATCAAATGAAGAAAATCAAGCCTATGCCTCCATGTCAAGAAGAAAGGGAATATTTGGTAAGGTTGGTCCTCAAAAGAAAAGGAGAAACACAGATAAGATACAATGTTATGGATGTAATTAACTTGGGCACTATAATAAATATTGTCCCAAATCTAAGGACAAGAAGAAGAAGGAAGAAGCCCATGTCGTCGGAGAAATGGAAGAACTTGAGACTAAGAAACCTAAGAAAGAAAAAGTGAGAGATATATACTATGATTGAGATCATCTTCCTCTTTAAGAGATATCTGTTGGTTGTAAAATAGTATGTTGGGAAGTATTGTATATTAGATATATACATTACTTTATAATTTCCATCATGATGGAAGCATTGAAGGAGGAGCACTCATCATGGGAGGATGTTTGTAGCACATTGTTGTGACAACCATGCTATGGAAATAGTGGCTCCTGGGAACCTCACTTAAAACAAAATTTATGGAAGGCAGTAATCTAGATCAAGGGTCATCATTCAATAATCAATATGGAAACATGTGCTGACATTTTCTAATGGAATCCTATTTTTTGATTAACTGGTTAGAAAGAAAGCAAAAGGTTTCATCGAGAATTCTAACTTGTAGAATTATGGGATTAGGATATGATGACATATTGACGAAGCAGGTCAAGCGAATGAAACTTCTCATTATAAGGAAAACTGGTGCAGGATGACTCAAAAGGAAAAGAGATGAGGTGCATGTATACTTATGCTTACACTGGACACTATGAAGTCATGTTATATGGTTGCAACTAGTATAATTTTATCTTTAGAAGTGTCATCAAAAGAAATAGAATCTCCTCCAATGCACAGGTTTCCAAAAGGCATGATCGACACGATATGAAATCAACATAATATGTCCTCATATGAAATATGAGGTGGTTGTACACAATCAAGGAACTGCATATTGAAGCTCCTAGGAATGAAATAAAATTGTGTGCAGAAAGAAAGGAAGAGATCGTGAGAAATGAAACCATGATAAGAGGCAGTCAACATCCAAAAAAGCCAAGAAGACTTAACTAGGAAATCTCCTGGGAAGATATGTAGACTTTGACAGAAGTCTAGAAAAGATGGAGACCCTTGACAATACATATCTTTAAAAGATGTGTCAATTTGTATGAAGAATGTTAATACCTATAAAAAGATGTCATGGTGAAAAATCATCACTAAGGTAATTTTTTATTTAAATGTTCATATTTGTAATAGAATAATATCTGGATGAGTTTGTGCATGGGTGTCAAAGGGAAGTATATGTCTTCCAAAGTTGATAACCATATAGCGGGATGGAAGATCCTTGGAAGAAATATGGTTCAAAGGAAAGCAACATGAAATGAAGCTAGACCAAATGAGAAGACTAATGGATCACTTTATGATAAAATACATGACTCGTGGATGAAAGTGATGGATAATCTGTGTCCTATGAAGAGATCCCAAATATGAAGACTCTTTAATTCATGACATAGAAGAAAGGAGTTCTTCATGAGCATTTGGGTGTGTCATCATTGTTGTTGCAGGTCCCTGATTAAGAGGGAGCCTCACAAGAATTTTCTTACTTAGAATAAACTTGGTAATTCCTACGCCAAGAGGGAGCTTAGGTACATTCCTTGTATAGGAATGCGTACATCCCTTTGTGGAATAAATCCTCCCTAGTTGAGAGGGAGAGATAGACACATCATTCTCGTCTTCATCTGGGAAGACAGAGTGGAGGATTGGGTAATCATCTGGAATTCGATACTCTTTGAGGATGTATTAGGGAATCCAAGATAAGAATAGTTGTGGAAGGACCGATATTCTTTTAGGACTAGGAATCCAAGATAAGAATAGTCCTAGACATACTCTGAGTGAACCCAGGTGGTGTATGTTCCAAGAGAGAAAATGATGAAGGTGTTTATTAATCATTGGTCTCGCCAGCATTGGACCTCAAAGATCTCGTGGAGAGATAGATCTGTTAGTCAAGGCCTTGCACTATGACAACGTTGGTTGATATGATGCTATACAGATGGGATTACCAATCTGATTCTTCAGATTGAGAATGACCATGTACCATTATGAATACCTCCCTAGTTAAGAGGGAGTGTTGGAAAGTGTAACTAGGTTTGGTATTCATAATGACTTGTAATTATGGTTTTATGTAATGAAGAGACAAATATAATATAACGTGTTTATTGTAATGCTTGCCTCATGGGTTTCATGAGAAAGGAGCTTTTTTATCATAGGTCAAATACTTCTTCTTGATGTCTTTAGGGTTTGTCATATTGTCATAAATATTATTAAGAGTCATGTATATGAAGTCATGTTACACTTGTGTAAATGGAAAATTATTGATGTAAAAAGTATACTCCAAACACTTGTCATGAGGCTCCAAGAAGTGGGCTCAAAGTATGTTGGTTAACCACCCTTGATGAAGTCAACCTACACTCAGTCAGACATGTCAGCCTAGGGTAGTAGAAAAATCCCTATATAAAGGATGGACTGCGGCCTCATTAGCACACCAAGATTTCGTACATCGTCTGCAATAAAAGTGTGAGGATAAGGTCTGTGTTTTGTGCGAAGGAAGGAGACAGTTCAGTGATGAGATAAAGGCTCAAATATATATCTATGTTTAAGGTATAAGGGTCTCATTCAAGGTTTGAATTATATCCAAACTGCAGTGTGAAGGTCTTAGTCTAAGAAGCTCAGACAAGTGAAGGATAAAATGTGTAAGAAGGTGTCTTAACAGCGAGGGAAATGACATTGCAAGGAGTACTAAGGAGACTGTGATCAATGCAAAGGAGAGGCATTACTAGCCTCTATCATTGATCTCACTCTCTGGCATAAAATTAGTAATATACACAATGTGAAGGAGAAGGAATCACGACAGAGAAAGAGATCTCAGTCTAGGGAAGCAAAGGTGCAGGAAGGTAGGTCGAGGAGAAGTATTTAGGAGGCCGAGGCTAGTTCAAGGAAGGGCAGAAAAGGATCTCACTCTGTAGGGCTAGGAACCGAGATTTTCTAGTGTTGGTGCAGTGCAGTGCAGAAAATGGAGATGAACATACAGAGCCTAGAAGAGAAAGTGACAAGAATCTTTGTCATGGTCTTGGTACTCTTCAATTGAAGATCTATAAGAAGAATTACTATTAGGTTTTCCTCTCCAAGAGGGAGAGGCTTTGGCCCTGGCTTGAAAGCATAAACATTATGTCTCTTGTGCATTTGATATTTGACTTGACGAAGAACATAATAATCTAACAAACATAAGATCTAAGTGAAAGAAGCAGAATGAAATCACAAGTAATTATCAATAAGATAATTTTGAATAGAAGCCTTAATTTCTAAACATGGTATCAGAGCTAAGGTGTTGAAGACAAGAAAGGGAAATTTAGCAAGAAGACACAAGGATCAAGCTACGCCACTTTTAAAAAAATCACTAAGAGAAGGGATCCACATTGAAAAGTAAAAACCCTATATCTAAGGAAGAAAACCTTCATTCAAGGAGCAGTTTGCAAGGAGTTGGTGAAACCCTCAAGCCATCTCAAGAAGACAAAAGACCTTAATTAAAGGACTTATACATCAAGGTACTTTCAAAAGAAAAATCAAGATCAAGGAGGTGATATTTATCTTCAAAGAATCTGAAGCTATCTCGCGAATAAAGCTAAGTCAACTTTGTTGGAGCCATCATCAAGACATCCTTGATCATCGTCATCATCAAGGATCCAAGGTGATCTACCTCTTTACACTACTCTTAAAGAAGTCTATCTAAGAGGAAGCTCATGCTACTATCTACATCATCATCAACAAGGAAGCTGGTAGAAGGAGAAAAGAATCTACTAAAGTAAGTATCTTGTTGACTTCATCTAAATATGTCAAAATGACATTCTGCAAGGAAATCAACAAATTTTCTGTGTCTTCTTACTTTCTTGCATGGAAGAAAAGGACAAATCTAAATCTTATCGAAAATGAAGTCATGGACTATATCAAAGGGTCAGCAACTAGACCTTCAGAAGAAGATACTCAAGCACATGCCAAATACATGAAGAGAGACATAAGAACCCAAAGGATTCTTATAAAATCCATAAAGGACTCACTCATCCCGTATATATCAAAACTAGAAACTTCAAAATAAATATATGATAAATTTGTGGAGTTGTTCTCGGTGAATACTGCAAGGGAAGTAATATATTTGAGACAAGAACTATACAAGTTGACGTTGTCAAGAGAGGAAGGAATAACTTCATACTTTATGAATATTTTTGAAATACGAGATCAACTATAGGAATTGGGAGAAGTAATGACTACAGTGGTGCTAAATGCTCTACTGGAGGGATGGGGAAACTTCACTTCAAGTATCTATGGGAAGAAAGAAGCAACACCATTCCAGGATCTATGGTCTCTATGTAAGATATAAGAGATTAGATTAAAATCTAAAATTGATAATGGATCAAACGAAGAAAATCAAGCCTATGCTGCCATGTCAAGAAGAAAGGGAAGATTTGGTAAGGTTGGTCCACAAAAGAAAAGGAGAAACATGGATAAGATACGATTTTATGGATGTAATGAACTTGGGAACTATAGGAAATATTGTCCCAAACCTAAGGACAAGAGGAATAAGGAAGAAACCCATGTCATTGGAGAAATGGAAGAACCTGAGACTAAGAAACCTAAGAAAGAAGAAGTGAGATATATCTATTACGATTGATATCATCTTCCTCTTTAAGAGGTATTTGTTGGTTGTAAAATAGTATGTTGGGAAGTATTGTATATCAGATAGATACGTCACTTTAGAATTGGCATCATGATGTAAGCATTGAAGGAGGAGCACTCGTCATTGGAGGATGAATGTAGCACATTGTTGTGACAATCATGGTATGGAAACAATGGCTCTCAGGAACCTCACTAAAAACAACATTTATGGAAGGCAATCATCTAGATCAAGGGTCATAATTCAATAATCAATATGGAAACAAGTGCTCACATGGTCTAATGGAATCCTCTTTGGATTAACTGGTTAGAAAGAAAGCAAAAGGTTTCATTGAGAATTCTAACTTGCAAAATTCTGGGATTAATACATGATGACATATTGATGAAGTAGGTCAAGGGAATGAAACTGTGCATGTGTTGCAAGGGGTTTAGGAATATAAGTATTGATGTATTCCAAAACTCCATTATCATCTAACATAGCCTCCATTTTATCCTTCCATGCACAAAAATTTGAAGTTTTATCTAGGGCTTGCTCTGTCCTCAAACCATATACTGACATGATTCCTGCACTTGTAGAATTCCTACACCAACTGATCTCCTCTTCAACTCAATTTGAATTTGATCAAGTAACGAGGTCTCTACCTTGTTTTCAGCTCTGATACGATGTAGAAAATCTTTGAAACCTTACAACTACTAATAAAAGAAAATTGAAGATTTCTCTACCAAAATTTTGCTGAAAGAAAACAATGAATAGAAATACAATCACACATAGAAATTTATCTAGGGAACTCAACTAGGAAAAACCCCTCTTTCTTGTATTATCAATTGAGCAATTTGATCTATTACAAAGAATCTACTTCAAGCCTGAATCCCCTACAACACTGATAAACTCCTCTGAAGACTTGCCCAACATTTAGGCAAATAAGGCCTGCTACGACCTCCTATTTCCTAATGCAATTATGCCCCTAAAAGAAAGCAATTTATTTGTTTCCTTGTGGAATTCACTCTACTTTCTTCTCAAGCTCTGCACATAAAAACATGTGTACCATAATAAATACAATTTTGGCCTTCATCCAATATCAATAGGAAATTCGAATTACGTGACCTACCAGGGATAAAGTTAGTAGTTGCTACAATTAACTGAGAGTAAGTTGAGTTAACATAGAGTCAAATAATAAACTAAACTCATGTCTATCTCTATTATAGAAATAGAGATCAGTTAACTAACAGACACCAGAGTTAACTCCACTAGATAGCTACTAGTCCACAACTCACTACATGGCATCTAACTCGAATTAACTGACAATAACTCAGTGATAGGCCACATCACACATGTTAACTAACAACTAACTCAAATATCTATGAGACTGAATTCAAATTAACATCTTTAACTAAGGCATAATTCAAAGAAGCCATTCATTTCTACATTTTCAACCCTCCCTCATAGCGAGGAAGGGCTTCTTGGAAGAACCTCATTCACCTGAATTTTTCTTTAGCTCTACCAAGTTCTTTGTTATTGCAACTACTCCCTATGAACTAGAAAGAGCCATGTACCCTATGTATATGGGTGTATGCTTCTTGGTGTTTGGAGACTCAACTTTCTTTTGAGCTTCCTCAACCAAATCCTCTGCCCACTTGGGTCGAAATTTCCCTATAATGGAAGTCTCTGACTGAGTGGCTATCTCCACTCACCTTGGGAAATGGTCCTCATCAACATCATCGTGTTGGTCAACCAACTGCCAACTATCTTAGAATGAAACTGAGATATTGGTTGAGGCTCCATCTTGAGAGATCAATCCTACTCTCGCTTAACCACTTCTCTACTTTGAGAACTCTCTGCCTTGCTTCTCAAGGTTTCACATGCATTAACCTCCAATTCATATAGGCTTTCGATCCTGACCCCAATTCGCTTGACTTGTCTTGAAGAAAAATGCTTGAGGTAGGCCTTCCCTTTGTTGAATACAACATGATACCCTTTGTCTTCAATGGATGTTATTGAGACAAGTTTTTTCTTCAATTCTGGAACATACATCACATTCCTGAGATGGAGAAGGGAACCAAGCTCCCTCTTAAAGCTTAATGTACCAACTCCTTTGGTCATGTATTTTCCATCATCTCCAAGCTCGATATGGACTTGCATGTTTTTCTCCTCCAAACTGTTGAAGAGATCTTTGTTCCCTGTCATGTGGAATGAAGCCCTTGAGTCAATGTACCACAGATTACCTCGTACTGAGCTTTCCATGCAAGCTATCAAGGAGAAATCCAATTCAAATTGAGAAGAGAGTGTTTCTCCTGCTATTGTTGCTGCAATATGATTTTTGGATTTCTTGTTTGGACATTTTGTAGCATATTGTCCAAACTCATGATAAAGAAAACATATTATCTTGCTAATATCGTTCTTTTCCTTACCTCCATTTTGACAAGACTCAGTTTTGCCTCATTTTCTGTCCCAAACGAGACTCCATACCTTGTATTCCTCCTTATCTCCTCCTACATGAGATCTAACCGCAGTTTCTCCCAATCAGGGAGCTTATTTCTACCATTCACTACATCTTGGAAGCTATGCCAAGATTTGTGAATGCCAATAAGAGCAAGGCTCACAAGTTCCACTGGTGGAACTGTCTCTCCAACACCTCCAATTTTATCCCAAACTTGAGCAAACCTGGATAGATATGTAACAACGAGCTCATTCTTGCCCATTTGAATGTTCCTCAATTTTTCCTTCATAGCAAGTTTTCTGGCATCACTATTGCTTTCAAACATACCAGTAAGGGCCTTTCACATCTGGAATGTTGTCTCCTTCCCATGAAAATTACGAGAAATATGGTTTCTAACTCCTTCTAAGATCACCCTCCTAGCTTTGGCAATGTCCTTCCTTCATTGAGTCAACTATTGTGCATCTGATGCAGGAAGTTTAGGAATAGCATTCTTGATGTCTTCCAAAATTACTCTACCATCTAACACAACCTCCATTTTTACCTTCCATGTACAAAAATCAAAGTTCCTTCTTGAGCATGCTCTATCCTCAAACTATAGACTGACATGATTCCTACACTTATAGAATTCTTGCACCAACTGATCTCCTCTTCAACTCGCTTTGAATTTGATCAAGGAACGAGGTCTCTACCTTGTTTTCAAATCTAATATCATGTAGAAAATCCTTGAAACCTTGTAGCTTCTAATGAGAGCAAACTGATATGCAAAAGACACAATATTTCTCTACTAAAATTCTGCATAAAGAAAACCATGAATAGAAACACAATCACACATAGAAATTTATCTGGGGAACCCAACTGGGAAAAACCCCTCTTTATTGTATTATCCACTAAGTAATATGATCTATTACAAGGAATTTTCTTTAAGCCTTAAGCCCATACAATATTGATCAACTCCTCAAAAGACTTTCCCGACACATAAGCAAATCATGCCTGCTAGGAGATCCAATTTCCTAGCACAATTGTACGCTTAAAAAATAGGAATTTCTCCTATTTCCTTGCACAATTACCAAGTGAATTTTTTTGCTTGCTTCTCAAGCTCTGCACCGAAAAAAATGTGTACCATAATAAATACAATTTGTGCTTTCATCAAATCTCAATAGGAAATTCGAATTGCATGACCTACTAGGGCTAAATTTAATAGCTGATGCAATTAATTGAGAGTAAGTTGAGTTAACACAAAGTCAACTACTCAACTAAACTCATGTCTATCTCTATTCTATAACTAGAGTTTAGTTAACTGACAGACACCAAAGTTAACTCCATTAAATAGCAAATTTTAGCCATCAACTGGTCCACAACTCACAGCATGCCATCTAACTAGTCCACATCATAGATGTTAACTGATATCTAACTCAAATATCTATGAGACTAAATTCGAATTAGCATCTTTGAGTAAGGCACAAGTCAAAGAAGCCATTCCTTGCTACATTTTCAACACTCCCTCTCTAAGGATGGGCTTCTTGGAAGAACCTCGTCCACCTGCATTTGTCTTCAACTCTACCAAGTTATCTGTTGCTACAACTTCTCCCTATGAACTAAAAAGAGAAATTTACCCTGTGTATATGGGTGTCTGCTTCTGGTGTTGGGAGACTCAACTCTCTTTTGAGCTCCCTTAACCAAATCCTCTACCCATTTGGCTTGAAATTTACCTATACTGGAAGTCTCTGACTAAGTGGCTGCCTCCAATCGCCATGGTCAATGGTCCTCCTCATCATCATCTTGTTGGTTACCCAACTACCGACTAGCTTAGGCTGAAACTAAGATATTTCCCGAGGCTCTATCTAAAGAGCTCTATCCCGCTCTCACTGAACCACCACTTCTATACACTGAGAACTCTTTGCCTTGCTACTCAAGGTGGCACATGCATCAACCTCCAATTTGTAGAGACTCTCGATCCTGACCCCAATCTACTTGACTTGCCTTGAAGCATAATGCTTGAGGTAGGGCTTCCCTTTGTTGAATACAACATCATACCTGTTGTCTTCAATGACTGCTACTAAGACAAGGTTTTTCTTTAATTCTGGAGCATACATCACATTCTTGAGATGGATAAGGGAACTATACTCCCTCTTAAAGCATATTGTACCAATTATTTTGGTCATGTATCTATCGTCATTTCCAAGCTCGATATGGAATTTCATGTGTTTCTCCTCCAAACTGATGAAGATATCTTTGTTCCCTATGATGTGGAATGAAGCCCCTGAGACAATGCACCACACATTACCTTGTACTAAGATTGCCATGCAAGGTATCAAGGAGAAATACAATTACAATTTGAACTTAGAAGAGAGTGCTTCTCTTGTTGTTGCTGCTGCAACATGCTTGCGGGATTTCTTGTTTGGGCATTTTGTAGCATAATGTCCAAACTCATGACAATGAAAACACTTGATCTTACTAAGATCCTCCTTTTCCTTGCCTCCATTCTGGAAAGACTCGGTTTTTCCTTGGGCCTTCTCGCCCTTGACTTTCTTCCCTTTTCCAGCTAAAGCAAATTTCTCCTTATCTTTTGTCCCATATGAGACTCCATCCCTTGTGTTTCTCCTTATCGCTTCCTGCAGAAGATCTGACCACATTCTCTCCCAATCAGGGAGATTATCTTTGCTATTCACTACATCCTAGAAGCTATGCCAAGATTTGTGAAGCTCAAGAAGAGAAAGGCTCACAAGAAATGTTGGTGGAATTGTGTCTCCAACACCTCCAAGTTCATCCCTCATTTGAGAAAACTTGGATAGATTTGTAACTATGGGCCCATTCTTGCCCATTCAAACGTTTGTAAATTTGTCCTTCAAAGAAAGTTTTATGGCATCACTACTACTTTCAAACATATCAATAACGACCTTCCACATTTGGGATGTTGTCTCATTCCCATGCAAATTTGGAACAATATGGTCTCTAACTCCTTCTAGGATCATCCTCCTAGCTTTGGCAGTGTCCTTCCTCCATTGAGTCTGTTGTGCATCTGATGCAAAAGGTTTAGGAATATCGGTCTTGATGTATTCCAAAACTCCATTATCATCTAACACAACCTCCATTTTGTCCTCCCATGCAAATAAATTCGAAGTTCCTTCTAGGGCATGCTCTGTCCTTAAACCATATATTGGCATGATTCCTACACTTGTAGAATTCCTACACCAACTGATCTCCTCTTCAACTCGATTTAAATTTGATCAAGGAGCAAGGTATCTACCTTGTTTTCAACTATGGTACCATGTAGAAAACCCTTGAAACCTTGCAACTACTAATGAGAGCAAACTGATCTGTAAAAGACATAAGATTTCTCTAACAAATTTCCACGGAAAGAAAACAATGAATGTAAACACATTCACACATAGATCAATCACACAGAAATTTTTTTCTAGGTAACCCAACTAGGAAAAACCCCTCTTGCTTGTATTATCAATTGAGCAATTTGATCTATTAAAAAGAATTTGCTTCAACCTTGAAACCCCTACAATACTGATCAAATCCTCACAAGACTTGCCCAACACTTAAAAATATAAGGCTTGCTAGGAGCTCCTATTTCCTAGTGAAATCGTGCCCCTAAAAAATAGGAATTTCTCCTATTTCCTTACGCAATTCCCAAGTGAATTGTTGTGCTTGCCTCTCAAGCATTGCACACAAAAACCCATGTACCATAATAAATACAATTTGTGGCTTCATCCAATCTCAATAGGCAATTAGAATTGCATGTCCTACTAGGGATAAATTTAGTACTGCTATAGTTAACTAAGAGTAAGTTGAGTTAACACAAAGTCAATAACTCAACTAAACTCATGTTTATCTCTATTATAGAACTAGAGACCAGTTAATTGACAAACACTGGAGTTAACTCCACTAAATAGCAAATTTTAGTCATCAATTAGTCCACAACTCATTGCATGCCATCTAACTAGAATTAAATGACAACAACTCAACGATAGGCCACATCACACATGTTAACTGATAGCTAACTTAACTATCTATGAGACTGAATTCGAATTAGCATCTTTGACTAAGGCACAAGTCAAAGAATCCATTCCTTGCTACATTTTCAACACAAACTGTGTGATCATTAGTAGTTGGACAATCTAGGAGGGTAGATCATTGCTCAGGGTCCATCAAAGCTGGTAGATTATTGGATCAACACCGACACAAACCAAAAATGGTGGCAATGGCTACCACCAAAAACCTGGCAACACAAACCAACAAAATAACCATGGCAACAATTATGGGGAAACCTTCAACAAAGGCGTATCCCCTGCTCATCCTAGCTAGACAAGATTTGATGGGGTTACACCGCAAAAAGAACCTTATCCATACATGAAGCACATCATTTGGAAGTAGGGCATTAAGCATTACCAACCGATGAGGTTTGGAAAAAAATTGGAAGCAACATATCTATAAATGATATCCTTCTTTCTATGGCTCCTATTTCAGAACATAACTCTAATGTGCGATAATATTAAAAAACGTAAGTATTAAGGACCATCGAATTTCCCACTCTGCCTTCTCCAATCAAAAATTTTGTAACATCTCTTCAATAACTATGCCTTTGATTCCTGCCTTTGGATTGCCTATCTCGTAGGGATAAATATCCCCTCGACATCTACAACACTATCTCATATTAGTGAAAATGCACATTTTCCAACCCTATTCCATATCACATTTGGACGCTTTTCCCTGGTTTCCTTCTATGGGCAATATGGAAAGAAGGCAACTGATGAATATTCAAGGGCTCATATGTTCCCTTGGACTATCTTTGGAACTCTACTCTTCCTAATGTCAAGGAAACCTTTCTCGCCCTCTCTTGGTCCCCCTCCGATTGACAAGCTCACAGTCAAGAAGTTGGGCTTCTTCATCGTTTGAATCGCATCACTTCTGTCCCTCGCCCCCTCTTCCCCACATGTTATTCCCTCTGCATGGTCCCCTCCCTCCCCATTATTTCCTAAAATTGAATTTTGATGGAGCATCAAAAGGGAATCTGGGCCCAATTGGATTTGGTGGTATATTCAAAGATCATAAAGGGATCCCACTTTACATATACTTAAGTACTTTGGGCATTAACATAAATAATGCGGAAAAACTCACTGCCCTCATCACAGGGCTAGAAATCACACATATATAGGGATTTTCCAATATTTTTGTGGAAGGAGACTCTGAGCTCATCATCAACATCTTTGTATGTATGTTTTCACAGCTCGTAATCGTGTTGTATGTCAATTTTTTGAATTCTACTGTGTGCATATTTAGAGTTTCTCAATAGTGGAATTCCAAATTTTGATATATATTATCATCAACATGCTCCACAAGATACAAAAGGGTACTTAATGCATAAAGTATCCAAAAGTTAGCATTTACAAGCACTCATATGTAAGGCTTCTTCTCTTATTGTTAACATCTCGATCATCGTCCCCTCCTACGCTTGGTGAACATGAAACAAAGTCACTAATATATTGTCTAATCATGGAAGTTTAGACACCTCGCCAACACTGTCCTCCACCTGTGTTGAAAAGTTGTTAAGAAAAATACACTTGTCCTCGATGGGGTGTTTATGGAGCAAAAAAGTGGGGGGGGGGAGGAGGGAGGGGCATGCTGCTACCTCCCCACCTAGCCAAGAGACTGGGGGACATGGCAACATGTCCTCCTAGAGAATGTTTATGATGCTTGGGATCCCAAGGCACTGCCACATGTGGACTGCAACCATTGTATTCAACTCCATGCACACTTCACACTCTTGTTTTAAATACAGTTGCTCCTTTAGAAAACTTACAGGATTTCCACTTATGTGAAGCACCAACTAGATTTATTGTGGTTTATTGTATCCCTTTTCATGGCTCAATTCATACATTGCACCATCGTTGTTTCCTGCCAGAGTTTGCAATCTATAGTGTAGGCCTTAGCTCTCACTGACTTAGACCGGGGTCTCTTGTCGGCCCACCTCTTCAAGCTGAGGCCTGACACTATATTTCTATCCTTGGAATGCATTCACGACTCTAAAAAGAGCAACCCTCCCACATTGACTACAACTATGGTGGTGAAGGAAATTTCTAATCAACAACCTTGAAGTTAAGTTTTTCCCAATTATTTCTTTCTCCTTGCAGGTTCAATACACATGATACAACTTTCAAATTTGGTTCCTTATACATGCAAGAACATTGCTCATTATGGTGTTGGACAACTTCTATAAACGTGCACTTTATTGGATTTGGATTGAGTAGCAGCCCTTGCCTGGTCTTTACTCTTTTTTATGGACTCCCTTTTGGTGTTTTCTTACAGAACATTTTGGTCTATATAGCTTATCTCGATATTCGGCTTGCTTTAGACCATGATAAGCCTCTCTTTGGTTTGATCCCCTAGGTTGTTGATCCAGGTGGATCTTCAGACACCAGTGGCAAGTACAAAGGGCTCGAAATTCAAAGTGACAGGAAGGTGGAAAAATATGCTTAAGAATGAAGAGATCGTCACCCTAATCGCAACGGTGTGAATGACGCATCAATCTGAGCTCGTATGAGGGAGTTAGGGTAGTTTGAAGTTTTTTTAAAACAAGGGAAGTGGGGCCCACAACATGCCACAAGGAATCCCAGTAAGCAGGTGGGACCCACACAACAGCCTGTCAGGCCCTGACACATGGCGCTCCTCCATTAGTCCTCAACCTGCACAAAAAACAAAACAATATTTAGATGCCCACATGAAAAAGAAATCATTAAAAAAATAAAAAAATATTAAAAATGGTTATGTCAATAACCATATAACCAAATTTATATTTAAATAACCATATATTAAAATTAAAAAAAAATAAAAATTTAAAAGTCATATGGTTATGTTAATTTAAAAAACAAAATCAAACGGATATATAATATGGTTATGGTAAGTTTTTATATATAATATGGTTATGATAACCATATACAACCAAACAAACCATCAAACGTTTGTTAAACATAATATATATCTATGTAACGTAACGATGGCAGTGGATAGGGATGGGCGGACCGCCTGATGCAGGTCCGGCCCTCCAAACCCATATCCGTATGGTTTAAAAATTCAAAATCCGCCAAACATAATATGTGCATGCAGATTATGTGGGGAGGCGGGATTTGATCCCCCAACTTCCCTTAACCATTTCTAAAATATTAACCAACTACACCAACAACCCATGTTAGGAATTTCTCCCATCAAATTTTATATAAACACGTCATTTCACAAATGCGCCTAGTAGACCCAAGCACGCAATTCGAGGCAGAGGAGGCCATACCAGAGGAGTGCGGGCACATTTTCCGAGGCAGAGGCTGGCACATGTAGAATGGCACGAATTTCGAGACGCAGAATGTCCTTTTGATGCTAGAAGATTCCAAGGAGGTAAAATTTTCCTCTGTCAGAATGTATTGAAATTTATATGCATTTTAAAAATAATTTCGCAGGAAACGCAATGGCGAGGTCGGATTTTCCTTTCGAACAACGGTTTTTCATATTCCCTATGGAGGAGAATCTTCAAGAATCTTGAGGGAAACTTTCAGATTCCTTGGAGGCCGAAATTCGCTGGTGTCAGAATGAGGTCAACATTATACTCATTATTCTCAGAATTTCGCAAGGATCTCAATGGTGAGATAAGATTCCTGTTTTGAATTGCAAATTTCTAGATTCCCTGTGGAGCAACATCTTTGAGGAATCTGGGGGGAATCTAAAAGATTCCCTAAGGCCTAGATTTTCACTTTGTCAGAATTCAACAAATTGAGAGTGGATCCTACACCTCTCGGCGACACGAGTTCATCAATGCAGTCATATTTTCCATCCGAGCCTTATGTTTTTCGGCCACTTTTCAAAGTGAAGTTGCAGATGTCAGCATTCAATGTGTGAGCAGTCGTTTTCAGGATATTCGACGCCACGAGATTGATGGTACAACCAAATCCAACAGTTTATAATCCTTTCTTCAGATAGCTCCAATATGTGAGGTAAATGCAGTGTGATCATGTACTTCTTTTTCTCTTTTCTATGAGATGCATTGTGTTATATAGATCCTTGTTGATGTTTGATGAGGGATCTTATTTTGTTCTTGATGTGAGTTGTAATTTCTATCATGGATTTGTTTTATGTTGTTTGAGATCCCTTTTTTGCCATGTTGGTGGGATACTCATTGTCACATGTATGTTTGATTGAGATCCCTTTGTTTCCATGCTGATGAGATACTCATAGTCATTATGTGTGAGTTATTGTCATGTTGACAGGAGTCCTTTTTTAGAGTGAGAGTTCTTGTAGTGGAACATCTCATGGAGAGATCCAACCACTCCTACGTGAGGGCATTTTCCTTGTATGATAGAGAAAACACCATCCATGTACATCATCACTATTTACAACACTTAATGCAGTGGCCTACACCATCTTGACACTGAGGCCCGGAGACGTAGTCCCTCCTGGACGAACTCTATTATCAATGTCTTATGTTGCTAATGCTTGTTATGTTCCTCTTCCTTACAACATGCATATATGTTCTTTTATGTTCATTAATGCTTTGATGCAATTATAACACATCAACCGAAGTAAAAGGTGTTGGTTTAAAGGGCAGCGACATTTACCCTGATCAAGTGGTATCAGAGCGGTCTTCTTGCTGATTTGGATTGCCGACGTGAACCATTGAACGTTCAATGAGTTGAGAAATGGAGGATGTCAAAGACATGTATGAGACCATGCTCAAGGTGTCCGAAAAGGCGGACATGTTGTACAAAGCTTATGAGAAACAAGCAGCAGATAACGCTGAGTTGAAAAGATTCCTACAAGAAGAGAAGGAGGAGAAGCAACGATTGTAGCTTCAGTTGCAAGCCATGATAGAGGCATTGGAAGAATTGGAGTGAAACGACGGAAGTCTTCAAACAGATCTTGATGCATTAAAGGCACTTCTACAAGAAGAGAGGAAAGAGAACCAGCGATTGCAGCTCCAGCTACAAGCCATGACAAAGGCCTTGGAGGAAGTGAAGCGCAAGGAAGGCTCAGAGAAGCACTCTTCACCTGTTTCAAAATCGAAAGCTAAGGTAAACAGTGTTTATTTCTCTTCAGTTTCATCTTCACATGCTATTATTTCCATGGGAAATGTGGAGATCCATATTACATGAACCATCATGAGACTCCTTACCAATATGGGGTACCAAGGAGGAGGACTTGGCATTCATGGCCAAGGTATAACTTAGCCATTGGAGGTTGTGCAGAGACCTCGATATGCAAGTTTCAGATACAGTGAGGAAGGATGTTCGAAGGACATCAAACGCAAACAGACATTGTTGAACTCGCTAGGGAAAAGGATTGATGGGAACACTTCGCCATCATCCCATGGTAGTGCATGTTGCAATGAAAGAGCTGAGGAAAGCTCTCATCACCATGATCACACCATAGACCACCAAGGACGGTATAACAAGTCTCACTATTCCAGAGCTCGTTTTGATTATAAGAATTTTTCTAATCATGGTCATAAATCATGGCATCGAAAAACCTGTCATTTTTGTGGTTTACATAACCATGTCATTTACAAATGTTGGAAAGGAATGGCAGCACAAAGGAGGATGAGGAGTGAAAAGCTTTCTCCATAGCAGAAAAATAAATTGGTTAAGCAGGTTTGGAGGAAGAAGACCTTTTGCAACAATTATAACCAAAGTGGCCATCAAAGAGCCATGTGTTCGAGTCTTCATCCAGAGCAGCACCTTAAGGATGAAGCGTCAGTGAGTGAACTACTTGAAACAATTGTTTGAAAATAAAGTGTGCCACGAGGAGATGATCCATTCACTTTGATAAGTGAGAGATGGTTTTTCTATATGTGTTAGTGTGTCATGGCCGTGTGTTGTAAATCACGTGTTGCATTTTTAATTGTGAAAGTGATGACGTGTTTTCCATCGCTTGTTAAGCAACAATGATATTTTTGGCATTGTTTTATAAATCCTGTGATGCATTTCTTTTATGTAAAAGTGATGATGTTTTTGCCATCACTTCGAAATGCGACAATGATGTTTTGGTCTTGGAATGATAGCTAGGGTGTGATTTCCATTTGATGTAAACTTGACCATCGAGCATGTAAACTCGTGGCAAGTATGGAAATGTTTGGGTCATAATTGGTGACATTTGAGCATGTAATTTGCGTTGCAGCTTTAGGCAGGTGTTGGCATTTGCATTCCGATTCCGGAGGACAAAGGTGAAGGAGTATTTAAGGGATATGCCTATTCAGACATTTGCGTCGCAATAGTTGCAAGTGTTGGCATTGCGTTCTGATTCCGAAGTATGTCGGGTGAAGGAGTCATGTGGGAATGTGCCTTTAAAAGACAATTGCATGCAGTTGATGATGGATAGAAGCTGTTGGTTTTGGAGGACCAAAAGCTCCTCAGTGGGGAGGATTGATCCAGGTGGATCTTCAGACACTAGTGGCAAGTACAAAGGGCTCAAAATTCAAAGTGACAGGAAGGTGGAAAACTCATCCTCATATTTAAGACCTCATCGCCCTGATCGCAACGGTGCAAACGACGCGTCAATCCGAGCTCATATGAGGGAGTTAGGGCAGTTTGAAGTTTTGTTAAAACAAGGGAAGTGGGGCCCACAACATGCCACATGGCATCCCAGTAAGCACATGGGACCCACATAGCAGCCTACCAGGCCCTGACACATGGCGCTCCTCCATTGGTCCTCAACCTTCACAAAAAGACAAAACAATATTTAGATGCCCACATGAAAAAAAATCATTAAAAAAATAAATAATATTAAAAATGGTTATGTCAATAACCATGTAACCAAATTTATATTTAAATAACCATATATTAAAATCCAAAAGAAACATTTAAAAGTCATATGGTTATGTTAATTTAAAAGCAAACTCAAACGAATATATAATATGGTTATGGTAAGTTGTTATATATAATATGGTTATGATAACCATATTACAACCAAACAAACCATCCAACATTTGTTAAACATAATATATATCTATGTAACGTGAACGGTGGCGGTGGATAGGGATGGGCAGGTCACCCGATACGAGTTTGGCCCCCCAAACCCATATATGTTTGGTTTAAAATTTCCAAATGCGCCAAACATAATATGTGCATGCGGATTCTGTGGGGAGGCGGGATTTGATCCCTCGACCTCCCTTAGCCATTTCTAAAATATTAACCAACTGCGCCAATGACCCATGTTGGGAATTTCGCCCATCAACTTATATAAACTCGTCATTTCACAAATGTGCCCAACAGACCCAAGCACACAGTTCGAGGCTGAGGAGGCCAGACCATAGGAGTGCGGGCACGTTTTCCGAGGTAGAGGTTGACGCAGGCAGAATGGCATGAATTTTGAGACGCAAAAATGTCCTTTTAATGCCAAAATATTCCAAGGAGGTAAAATTTCCCTGTGTCAGAATGTTTTGAAATTTATATGCATTTTAACCAGAATTTCTCAGGGAACGCAATGGCGAGGTCGGATTTTCCTTTCGAGCAGCGGTTTTGCAGATTCCCTGTGGAGGATAATCTTCAGGAATCTTAAGGGAATCTTTCAGATTCCTTGGAGGCCGAAATTTTCCGGTGTTAGAATGAGGTCAACCTTATACTTGCTCTTCTCAGAATTTCGCAAGGATCTCAATGGTGAGATCATAATCCTTTTTTGAGTTGCAGATTTCTAGATTCCCCATGGACCAACATCTTTGAGGAATCTAGGGGGAATTCAAAAGATTCCTTAAGGCACAAATTTTCACTTTGTCAGAATTCAGAAAATTGATAGTCGATCCTACACCTCTCGGTGACACGAGTTCAGCGGTGCAGTCAACTTTTCCATCTAAGCCTTATGTTTTTTGGCCACTTTTCAAAGTGAAGTTGCAGGTGTCAACATTCAATGTGTGAGCAGTCATTTTCAGGATATTTGATGCCACGAGATTGATCGTACAACCAGATCCATCAGTTTATCTTCCTTTTCTTCAGATAGCTCCAGGATGTGAGGTATATGCAGTGTGATCATGTACTTCTTTGTCTCTTTGCTATGAGATGCATTATGATGTATAGATCCCTGTTGATGTTTGATGATGGATCTTTTTTGTTCTTGATGTGAGATGTAATTTCTATCATGGATTTGTTTTATGTTGTTTGAGATCCCTTTGTTGCCATGTTGGCAGGATACTCATTGTCACATGTATGTTTGATTGAGATCCCTTTGTTGCCATGTTGGCGTGATACTCATTGTCACATGTATGTTTGATTGAGATCCATTTGTTTCCATGCTGGCGGGATACTCATAGTCTGATCTGAAAATGGTTTGGATAACTTATATGTATTTCAAGAACCTACCACTCAGTTTAAATTAAAATGATCTAGCTTGTACTTGACAATTTTGCGGAATTATTTACTTGAAAGTGGTGTATGAATTTTTACTGTTTATGCATCTTAATTTTATTTTTTCTTTCTGTAATTTAACATTTATGACAGCAACATAATGCAACAAATAATCATTCAAAAACAACAACAATTTTAATCGAGGAGTTCACCCGAAATCTCGTGGGCTACGTCTCCTTTGAGCTTTGTCATAATGACTCAGCTCTTTGGGATTATGGTAAGTTTTTTTACAAGAAAATAATTAATTCCAATGAATACAACAGTGATCCAAAGGACTAAAAATACCACAAATATCCCTCAATTGGCTGTCTGAACTTTGTAAACAACTTTAGGCTCTTGTTGACACGATTCCTTCTGTCGGTGCACTAAGCTACTCTGAGATTCTAAATGGCACAAAATCCCTCAGAATTATGTTTCTGTCACTGAAACCACTCCTATTGTATCCAATACACATCATCCATCAAATATCAACCGATAAATTTCTCAAATTGAGCACTGCATTCCCCAAATAGGCTATCCTCCACGGTTTGCCCTGGGCTGCCCAAAACTTCACATCAACTTCTTGAGCTGTAGAAGTTCTCAAAATGTTCTAAAACCACTTCCATTGGTTCCAAAATGACTGAAATAGTCAATATAGAGTTTTGATTCATAAAAAATATGGTCTCAAACAGCTCTTTCTAAGCCCTGCACTGTTGTTGGCCAAAGCTGGCACTCATGACCCCTAGAACTTTACTGAAGTTTTTTGGCCTCCAAACGTTCTCTACAGGATCTTAAAATCATCTCATCAGATTCAGAACATCTTAATTATCCAATTTAGACTATTGGAACTCTGGAAAAGGACTCTAGCTCCGTTGGCTAGGCCTCAAACTGATTTGGCCTCATGGTGGCCTTGATGGTCCCTTCATCTTCCTCGAAGAAAAAAGTGCTAAAGAAGATCTCTGTTCGACCTACAACCTATGCCAAACTCTTCAAAAGGTCGAAGAGACCCAAAATTGACTAAAATTTTGTGCAATTTGGTTCAATAATGAGGGAGTTATGGCAAAAACAACATTTTTCCCAATATCCCTAAACAAACTCCTCCAAAACTGGAGGAACTCCAATTAACTCGACTAAACTGGACAAATATGCTGAAATAGATGGAAAGCGCCAAAACAGGCAATAACTGTTAAGAGTGGCATTTAATTTTTGAGGGCGGTCACATGAGCTTCACAGTTTAAACCGCCGGTTTGACCGCGCATTTAACGTCTTCCCAACCGTTACCATAACTATTTTAATAGTGGAGTGGTCACATAGCTGTTACACTCCACTGTTAACCGTCAGAGTTAAAGGCCTTAAGGCCAGGTTTATGGGCACAGGGTCATGTGCCATCGGGGCTAGCCCTTTAATTTTCCGCCCACGGTATTTTTAAACGACAAATAGATGTGTCGTCCAAATGTAGTTAAGAACTACATTGGAGCCCGGTTGGTTGGGTCGCCCGACTGGTAGCGGGGAGACGAGGGTTCGAATCCTACGGTCTTGAAAATATTTTTCCATACGAAATTTCGTCGGCATGGGGCCACGTGGCAACCTCCGGCCTTGCCACGTGGCACCCTTTAATTGGCCCAATTCCAAAAAGTCAAACCATTGTTGAACGAGAACTTGCCACTTGTCAAAATATGATTAGCCCGAATGGAATATTCTAGGGAATATTTTGAGGAATATTCCTTGGAATATTTTGAGGAATATTCCTTGGAATATTTTTTTTTTAATTTTCCAAATTACAAAAGTCAAACTTGGTCAACTGAATTTTGAAGTTTACTGGAGATTTCAAACCTTCATAACTTTCGCATACGACCTTCGTTTTGCGAACTATTCACGACGCTAGAATCGCAGCAATGAGACCTTTCCGATTATTGAGATTGCAAACAATTTGAACACTTTCATTTTTGAGCAAAAATTGCATAACATGGAGATGATCTCCTGATCACACCTCCCAAATGAGAAGCTTTTGGACCCCAAAAGCTCTCTGGAATACTGAAACTGATATGTACAGTGAATAAGAATAATGCACCCTATTCTCTTCAACCTCCAAACACTTGCCCTGCATGGCTAGTGACTTTGAACCATAACTAGAAAGCAATTCACACTTCCCTTCCTCGATGCGCTTGTCCTCCTGTCAAGAGCTATATTTCTTACACTCACTCAGAAAATTTATGGCAAGAAATTTGCAAAAGGAAACTGTACATCGCTGCCTTGATCAATGATCCAAGGTGGCTCAAACAAGCGAGATATTACAGTAAAAAATACATATATACAACTGAAATTTGCATATGTACAAAATGAGAACGTCTTACTGTACCAAGAAGTCCATCCACTTCTTAACAAGTCACCTCCATGGCGACTTTTGCTGCTACAACTCTTCCTCGTGTGAAACTTTCGTTTTCACTTCAATAATGGAATCCTTGGTTCCCTCTTCGCCAATCTTTCTGTCCTCTTGCTGCATGTGCTTGGGACGACTAGTTGGATGCAAATTCCAACAATGAGAGACATCATGTCCCTACTTTTGGCAATATGTGCAAAACTTATGCACCTTCTTTGAAAGTTGTCTTTGCCTCATCTGCTTCCTGTATGCTTTCTTCCTCACCCAACATCTTGAAGCAACATGGTTAAATCCACCACAATATGTACAACAAATATTTCTTCCATTCAAGCATGTAAACAACTTTAGGCTCTTGTTGACACGATTCCTTTTGTCGGTGCACTAAGCTACTCTGAGCTTCTAAATGGCACAAAATCCCTCAGAATTTTGTTGTTGTCACTGAAACCACTCCTGTTGTATCCAATACGCATCATACATCAACTATCAACTGATAAATTGCTCAAATTGAGCACTGCATTCCCCAAATAGGCTATCCTCCATGGTTTGCCCAGGGCTGCCCAGAACTTCACATCAGATTTTTGAGCTCTAAAAGTTCTCAAAATGTTCTAAAACCACTTTCATTGGTTCCAAAATGACTAAAATAGTCAATATAGAGTTTTTATTCATCAAAAATAGCCTCCGACTGCTCCAGTTTCACCTCAATCACCTATCGGCACCCCCTTGCACTAGGGTTAATGAAAATGCCTCTGCTGAGTTTTAAACCTCTAAAATTCTTCAAAACTTGCTAAAACCTCTGTAAATATATTCATAATGATGTTTTCAGTCAATAATGACCACTGTTTCACTGCATATGGTCTCAAATAGCTCTTTCTAAGCCCTGCATTACTGCTGGCCAAAGCTGGCACTAATGACCCCTGAAACTTTACTAAATATTTCCAGCCTTAAAACGTTCTCTACAAGCTCTAAAAATCATCTCAACAGATTCAGAACATCTCAATTATCCAATTTAGACTATTGGAACTCTGGAAAAGGACTCTAGCTCCCCTGGCTAGGCCTCAAACTGATTTTGTCTCATGGTGGCCCTGATGGCTCATTCATCTTCCCTGAAGCAAAAGATGTTGAAGATCACCTCCATTCGACCTAAAACCTATCCCAAAGTGCTCATAAGTTTGAAGAGACCCAAAATTGACTAAAATTTTGTCCAATTTGGTTCAATAATGAGAGAGTTATGGCCTCCCAAAGAAAATTGCCCAATGCCCCCCAAAAACCCCACTAAAAGTGGAGAACTGCCAGTTAATAGCGCCAATTTTGGCAAAAGGCCGAAAATGTCGTACCCGCCATAAATCCTGCCAACCTATAATCTGGATTATTTTAACATTAATCGCAGGATTAAGGGCAGTTAATCTTGTTTTAATGCCAAACACATTTTATGCGCTAATGAAAATGATTAGTGGCTCAGCCACGTTTTAGTGGTTAATTAACCCACTTAAAGTTTTTACCGCCGGTTATATCTGACCTCCACCTTCCGCATTAAATTTTTAACAATTACGCTGGCCACATAGGCCTGTCTTAACTGCCAAAGTAACGATTATAATAACCGTCAAGTTTGAGGCCCTGGTCACGAGCAGTGGCCGTATGGGGTCAGGCTAGCCCCTTTTGTTTTTCGCCGACGAAAACTTCAAAGCACAAATACAATTGGAAGTCATGATATGTTAAGTACTTCCCCCGTGGCACAACGGTAGGTGTGTGTGTTGGTTGCTGCGAGGTCAAGTGTTCAAATCCTGTAAGGCCTCAAAAATTTTGAACACGTTGTTAACCAATGAACTGGTGGCCACGTGGCGACCTCCAGGCCTGCCACGTGGTAGCCCGTAATTGGTAGGAAAACCGAAAAGTCAAGCCATTATAAAATGAGAAATTGCCACTTGTCATCATAGGATTGGCCCGAATGGAATATTCTTCCTAGAATATTCCTTCGAATATTCTTTTTAAAATGTTTCCAAATCCATAAAAGTCAAACTTGGTCAACTGAAAAATGGAGTTTACTGGAGACTTCAAACCTTCATAACTTTCACATACGACCTCGGTTTTGAGAACCGTTCGTGGGGCCAGAATCACAGCGAAGAGACATTTTGGGTCGTTCAGATTGCAACTAATTTTGAACACTTTCATTTCTGAGCAATTTGCATAACTTGGAAATTATCTCTTGATCACACCTCCCAAATGAGAAGCTTTTGGACCCCAAAAGCTCTCTGGAATACTGAAACTGATCCGCACAGCAAATGAGAATACTGCACCCTCTTCTCTTCAGCCTAAAAACACTTGGCTTGCATGGCTAGTGACTTTGAACCACAACTAGAAAGCAATTCACACTTCCCTTCCTTGATGCGCTTGTCCTCCTGTCAAGAGTTGTCTTTCTTGCACTCACTCATAAAATTTTTGGCGAGAAATTTGCACAAGGACACTGTACATCGCTGCCTTGATCAATGATCCAAGGTGGCTCAAACAAACGAGATCTTACAGTAAAAAATACATATATACAACCGAAATTTGCATATGTACAAAATGAGTACGTCTTAATGTACCAAGAAGTCCATCCACTTCTTACCAAGCCACCTCCATGGTTACTTTTACTACTGCAACTCTTCCTCATGTGAAACTTTCATTTTCACTTCAATCATGGAATCCTTGGTTCCCTCTTCGCCAATCTTTTTGTCCTCTTGCTGCATGTGCTTGGGTACTAGTTGGATGCAAATTCCAACAATGAGAGACATCATGTCCCTTCTTTTGGAAATATGTGCAAAACTTATGCACCTTCTTTGAAAGTTGCCTTTACCTCATCTACTTCCTGTATGATTTATTCCTCATCCAGCGTCTCAAAACAACATGGTTAAATCCACCACAATATGTACAACAAATCTTTCTTCCATTCAAGCATGTAAAATTATCATGCTTTGCAGAAACACAATCTAATTGATCATGAGAAGATTTATACCTCTTATGCTGCTTTGAATGTTCATCCTTTTTGTCTTCATGAGAATATGAACTAGTAGAGGCTACAGCTTTCATTTGCAGACTAACATCACTGTTTTTGTCTTGAAAACTGTCTGAACTTGCACGCTCGCCATAAGCTGCATGTCTAACATTTTCTTGCTGCAACAAAGGCTTAAAGAAATGGCAATCATCTTTGAAACAAATTTGACATATTTGCATCTCATAACTTGGAATAAAGGTTCTCTTTAGAGTAGCATCACATGCCTTCAAGGATTTGGAGTCTTTGCCATTAAATTGCACATAACCAAGACCAAGATTCTTGGGTTGTTCCTCAACCGAAATGGGATCAACCATGCCTTGTGCATGCTTGCCTAATCCTTTGCCTTCGTAGCCCATTTTAATCATTAATTTGGACCCTATACCTCTTGTATGTTTTTCGAAAGAACCAACACATCTTTCTAAAGAGGAAACTGAAGACACGTTAGAATGGATTACCTTTTCCTCATGCATTTTCTTGGTCAAAGCCTCTTGGGCTTGATGGAGTTGCCTCTCCATATCATGCAATATTTGAAGAATATCTTCCTTGTCTTCCTTCATGGAAAACAATTGTTCACGAAGTTCAGTGCTTTCTCGTTTATCCTCTAACAAAATCTGCACCATGTACTTCAATATAATAAAGTCATGCTTCATATCATCATCTAAGAATCTTGTGAAGGATGAAACTTCACTTGTAGAAGTGTCATTATGATGTCAATGAACAAAAGGAACTTCAAAAAAGTTCTCAAAGCTTTCAAAACAAATGACAAAGCTTTTTTAACCAAATGGCTGTAAAGAGAAACTCTTATTCAAGCAGCGAAACAACAACAAACTCCAAGAGCTTCTTAACAAACAATCATCAAGAGGGTTTGTGTTCCAATGTTTTCCATAAGGTACTTTGGAGTAAGGAAGAAGCCTTAAAATATTTCTTCCTTTTTGTTCTCTCCAAGACTTAGCTAATCAGTAGCTATCCCCAATTCTCAAGCAAACTCAAACAACAATCAGTTTGCAAACAATAAAATAGTCAATCTTTTACACTGTTTAAACACCTTTCAAGCTGTACAAGCAAGCAACTACTATGTCAATCAAGCAACTAAGTGCTCTGATACCAACCTGATCTGAAAATGGTCTGGATAACTTGTACGTATTTCAAGAACCTACCACTCAGTTTAAATTAAATGATCTAGCTTGTACATGACAATTTTGCGGAATTATTTACTTGAAAGTGGTGTATGAATTTTTATTGTTTATGTGTCTTAAGTTAATTTGTTCTTGCTGAAATTTAACATGTATATCAGCAACATAATGCAGCAAATAAAGCATTTAAACACAACAACGATTTTAATCTAGGAGTTCACCCGAAATCTCGTGGGCTACGTCTCCTTTGAGATTGATCATCATGACTTAGCTCTTTGGGATTATGGTAAGTTTTTTTACAAGTAGATACTTAATTCAAATGAATACAAAAATGATCCAAAGGACTGAAAATACCATAAATATCCCTCAATTGGCTGTCCAAACTCTGAAAAGCAGCTTTAGGCTCTTGTTGACACAATTCCTTTTGTCGGTGCACTAAGCTACTCTGAGCTTCTAATTGGTACAAACTCCCTCAGAATTATGTTTCTGTCACTGAAACGACTAATTTTGTATCCAATACACACCAAACATCAAATATCAACTGATAAATTGCTCAAATTGAGCACTGCATTCCCCAAATAGGCTATCCTCCACGATTTGCCCAGGGCTGCCCAGAACTTCACATCAGGTTTTCGAGATATAAAAGTTCTCAAAATGTTCTAAAACCACTTCCATTGGTTCCAAAATGACTGAAATAGTCAATATAGAGTTTTTATTCATCAAAAATAGCCTCTGGCTGCTCCGGTTTCGCCTCAATCACCTATCGGCACCCCTTGGCACTAAGGTTAAGAAAATGTCTCTGCTGAGTTTTCGACCTCTAAAAGTCTTTAACACTTGCTAAAACCTCTGTAAAAAGATTCATAATGATGTTTTCAGTCAATAATGACCACTGGTTCATTGCATATGGTCTTAAACAGCTCTTTCTAAGCCCTGCACTACTGTTGGCCAAAGCTGGCACTAATGACCCCTGGAAATTTATTGAAGGTTTTCGGCCTTCAAGCGTTCTCTACAGGCTCTGAAAATCATCTCAAAAGATTCAAAACATCTTAATTATCCAATTTAAACTATTGGAACTCTGGAAAAGGACTCTAGCTCCCCTGGCTAGGCCTCAAGCTGATTTTGTCTCATGGTGGCCCTAATGGCTCCTTCATCTTTCCTGAAGAAAAAGTTGCTGAAGGTCAAATCCATTTGACCTGAAACCTGTCTGAAATTGCTCAGAAGGTCGAAGAGACCCAAATTTGACTAAAATTTCGTCCAATTTGGTTCAATAATGAGATAGTTATGGCCTCCCAAAGAAAATTGCCCAGTGTCCCTCAAAAACCCCACTAAAAGTGGAGGACTACCAGTTAATAGCGCTAATTTTGGCAAAAGGCCGAAAATGTCGGACCCGCCATTAATCCCGCAAACCTGTAATCTGGATTAGTTTAACATTAATCGCAGGATTAAGGGCGGTTAATCTTGTTTTAACGCCAAACGCATTTTATGCGTTAATGAAAAGGATTAGTGGCTAAGCCACGTTTTAGTGGTTAATTAACCCACTTAAAGTTTTTACCATCGATTATATCTGACCACCACCTTCCGCATTAAATGTTTAACAATTGCGCTGGCCACATGGGCTCGTCTTAACCGCCAAAGTAACGGTTATAATAACCGCCGAGGTTGAGGCCCTGGTCACGAGCAGTGGGCGTATGGTCGGGTTTTTCGCCGGTGAAAACTTCAAAGCACAAATACAATTGGAAGTCATGATATGTTAAGTAATTCCCCCGTGGCACAACGGTAGGCATATGTGTTGGTTACGAGGTTAGGTGTTCAAATCCTGTAAGCCCTCAAAATTTTTGAACACGCTGTTAACCAAAGAACTGGGGGCCACATGGCGACCTCCGGGCCTGCCACGTGGCAACTCGTAATTGGTAGGAAAACCGAAAAGTCAAACCATTATCAAATGAGAACTTGCCACTTGTCATCACAGGATTGGACTGAATGGAATATTTTGGGGAATGTTTCGAGGAATATTCTCGAGAATATATATATATATATATATATATATATATATATATATATATATATATATATATATATATATATATATATATATATATATATATATATATATATTTCCAAATTACAAAAGTCAAACTTGGTGAATTGAATTTTGAAGTTTACTGGAGATTTCAAACCTTCATCACTTTCACATACGACCTTCGTTTTGCGAACCATTCACGGCGCTAGAATCGCAGCGACGAGACCTTTCCGGTCGTTCAAATTGCAACCAATTTTGAACACTTTCATTTTTGAGAAAAAATTGCATAACTTGGAGATGATCTCTTGATCACACCTCCCAAATGACAAGCTTTTGGACCCCAAAAGTTCTCTGGAATACTGAAACTGATATGTATAGCAAATAAGAATATTGCACCCTCTTCTCTTCAGCCTCCAAACACTTGCCTTGCATGGCTAGTGACTTTGAACCACAACTAGAAAGCAATTCACACTTCCTTCATCTCGAAGTGCTTATCCTCCCGACAAGAGCTGTCTTTCTTGCACTCACTCAGAAAATTTATGGCGAGAAATTTGCAGAAGGAAACTATACATCGTTGCTTTGATCAATGATCCAAGGTGGCTCAAACAAACGAGATATTACAGCATAAAATACATGTATACAACCGAAATTTGCATATGTACAAAATGAGTACGTCTTACTATACCAAGAAGTCCATCCACTTCTTACCAAGCCACCTTCATGGCGACTTTTGCTGCTGCAACTCTTCCTCATGTGAAACTTCCATTTTCACATCAATAATGGAATCCATAGTTCCAATTGCGCCAATCTTTCTGTCCACTTGCTGCATGTGCTTTGGACGACTAGTTAGATGCAAAGTCCAACATTGAGAGACATCATGTCCCTTCTTTTGGCAATATGTGCAAAACTTATGCACATTCTTTGAAAGTTTCCTTTGCCTCATCTGCTTCCTGTATGCTTTCTTCCTCATCCAACATCTCGAAACATCATGGTTAAATCGACCACAATATGTACAGTAAATCTTTCTACCATTTAAGCATGCAAAATTATCATGCTTTGCATAAATACAATCAAATTGATCATGAGAAGATTTATACCTCTTGTACTGCTTTGAATGTTCATCCTTTTTTCCTTCTTGAGGAGATGAACTAGTAGAGGCTACAACTTTCATTTGCAAACTAACATCATCGTTCTTGTCTTGAAAACTGTATGAACTTGCATGTTCGCCATAAGCTGCATGTCTACCATCTTCTTGCTGCAACAAAGGCTTAAAGCAATGGCAATCATCTTTGAAACAAATTTGACATATTTGCATCTTAGAACTTGGGATAAAAGTTCTCTTTGAAATAGCCTCACATGCATTCATGTGTTTGGAGTCTTCGCCATTAAATTGCACATAACCAAGACCAAGATTCTTGGGTCGTTCCTCAATCGAAACAGGTTCAACCATGCCTTGTGCATGCTTGCCTAACCCTTTGCCTTCATAGCCCATTTTAATCATTAATTTGGACCATATTCCCTTTGTATGTTTTTCGAAAGAACCAACACATCTTTCTAAAGAGGAAACTGAAGACAAGTTAGAATGGATTACCTCTTCCTCATGAATTTTTTTGGTCAAAGCCTCTTGGGCTTGATGGAGTTGCCTCTCCATATTATGCAATCTTTGAATAATTTCTTCCTTCTCTTCCTTCATGGCAAACAACTGTTCACGAAGTTCAGTGCTTTCTCATTTATCCTCAAACAAAATCTGCACCATGTCCTTCAAACCGAGATGTCAAAGTTGAGTCTCATGTGTCAAACTGCGTAGCTGTCAAATCCTACCCAGGTCTACCTAAGTTTAGTTTGTTGGAATTGTAGAGGCTACCCTTGGAGGAGGGGACCTAGGTTAGGGCCTATTGCGGAAGGTAGTGATCTAAAACTGGTCTGGATAACTTGTATGTATTTCAAGAACCTAGCACTCAGTTTTAATTAAAATGATCTAGCTTGTACTTGACAATTTTGCGGAATTATTTACTTGAAAGTGGTGTATGAATTTTTACTGTTTATGTGTCTTAACTTCATTTGTTCTTGCTGTAATTTAACATGTATGACAGCAACATAATGCAGCAAATAATCATTCAAACACAACAGCAATTTTAATCTAGGAGTTCACTCGAAATCTCGTGGGCTACGTCTCCTTTGAGCTTTGTCATCATGACTCAGTGCTTTGGGATTATGGTAATTTTTTTTACAAATAAATACTTAATTCCAATGAATACAACAATGATCCAAAGGACTGAAAATACCATAAATATCCCTCAATTGGCTGTCCAAACTTTGTAAACAGCTTTAGGCTCTTGTTGACATGATTCCTTCTGTCGATGCACTAAGCTACTCTAAACTTCTAAATGGCACAAACTCCCTCAGAATTTTGTTTCTGTCACTGAAACCACTCCTGTTGTATCCAATACACATCAGACATCAAATACCAACTGATAAATTTCTCAAATTGAGCACTGCATTCCCCAAATAGGCTATCCTCCACGGTTTGCCCAGGGCTGCCCAAAACTTCACATTAGCTTTTCGAGTTGTAGAAGTTCTCAAAATGATCTGAAACCACTTCCATTGGTTCCAAAATCTTTGAAGTAGCCAAGTTAGACTATTCATTCATCAAAAACGGCCTCTGGCTACTCCGGTTTCGCCTCAATCACCAATCGGCACCCCCTGGCACTAGGGTCAAGGAAAACTTCTCTACTAAGTTTTCAACCTCTAAAAGTCTTTAACACTTGCTGAAACCTCTGTAAATAGATTCAGAATGATGTTTTCAGCGAAGAATGACCACTGGTTCATTGCAAATGGTCTCAAACAGCTCGGTCTAAGCCCTGCACTACTGCTGGCAAAAGCTGGCACTAATGGCCCTTGGAACTTTACTGAAGCTTTTCGGCCTTCAAACGTTCTCTACAGGCTCTGCAAACCATTTCATCAGATTCAGAACATCTGAATTATCCAATTTAGACTATTGGAACTCTGGAAAAGGACTCTAGCTCCCCTGGCTAGGCCTCAAACTAATTTGGCCTCATGGTGGCTCTGATGGCCCCTTCATCTTCCTTGAAGCAAAAAGTACTGAAGAAGACCTCTATTCGACCTGAAACCTATGCCAAACTCTTTAGAAGGTCGAATAGACCCAAAATTGACTAAAATTTCGTCCAATTTTGTTAAATAATGAGGGAGTTATGGCAAAAACAACATTTTGCCCAATATCCCTAAACAAACTCCTCCAAAACTGGAGGAACTCCAGTTAACTCGACTAAACTGGAAAAATCCGCCGAAATAGATGGAAAGCGCAAAAACTGGCGGTAACTGTTAAGAGTGGCATTTAATTTTTTGAGGGCGGTCACATGAGCTTCACCGTTTAAACCACCGGTTTAACCGCGCATTTAACGTCTTCCTAACCATTACCATAACTGTTTTAATAGTGGAGCGGTCACATAGCTGTTACACTCCACCATTAACCATCGGAGTTAAAGGCCTTAAGGCTAGGGTCATGGGCGCAAGGTCATGTGCCATTGGGGCTAGCCCTTTATTTTTCCGCCCACGGTATTTTTAAACGACAAATAGATGTGTCGCCCAAATGTAGTTAAGAACTACATTGGAGCCCGGTTGGTCGGGTCGCCTAGCTGGCAGCGGGGAGAGGAGGGTTCGAATCCCGTGGTCTTGAAAATATTTTGCCATACGAAATTTCGCCGGCCTAGGGCCACGTGGCGGCCTCCGAGTTTTCCACGTGGCAGCCCCCGGGTTTGCCACGTGGCACCCTTTAATTGGCCCAATTCCAAAAAGTCAAACCACTGTTGAATGAGAACTTGCCACTTGTCAAAATCTGATTAGCCCGAATGGAATATTCTAGGGAATATTTCGAGGAATATTTATAGAATATTCTTTTTTATTTTTATTTTTCCAAATTACAAAAGTCAAACTTGGTCAACTAAATTTTGAAGTTTACTGGAGATTTCAAACCTTCATAACTTTCGCATACGACCCCCATTTTGCGAACTGTTCGTGGCGCCAGAATCGCAACGACGAGACCTTTCCGGTTGTTCAGATTGCAACCAATTTTGAACACTTTAAATTTTGAGCAAAAATTGCATAACTTGGAGATGGTCCCCTGATCACACCTCCCAAATGAGAAGCTTTTGGACCCCAAAAGATCTTTGGAATACTGAAACTGATCTGTACAGTGAATAAGAATACTACACCCTATACTCTTTAGCCTCCAAACACTTGCCCTACATGGCTAGTGACTTTGAACCACAACTAGAAAGCAATTCACACTTCCCTTCCTCGATGCGCTTGTCCTCCTGTCAAGAGCCGTCTTTCTTGCACTCACTCATAAAATTTATGGCGAGAAATTTGCAGAAGGAAACTGTACATCGCTGCCTTGATTAATGATCCAAGGTGGCTCAAAAAAATGAGAGATTACAATATAAAATACATATATACAACTGAAATTTGCATATGTACAAAATGAGTACGTCTTACTGTACCAAGAAGTCCATCCACTTCTTACCAAGCCACCTCCATGGCCACTTTTGCTGTTGTAACACTTCCTCATGTGAAACTTCCATTTTCACTTCAATAATGGAATCCTTGGTTCCCTCTTCGCCAATCTTTCTGTCCTCTTGCTGCATGTGCTAACAAAGCCTGGGGCCACACGACTTACCGTCGCACCATTCGCTTATGACTTAACCTTAGGGGAAGTCAATTTTGTTTTAACGTTTGATTTGGATTTTGGTGGGGGCAAAAGGGGCTATCCCCTTAGGGCTAGCCCAAAAATCACATGATTAGTAATAGAACCCAGCGCTCGCAAGCAGCGGGAACGGTTAGCCTAATCGTTAACCGTCAACGACATTTATGTGACCAGTCTTTAATATTAAATACCACAGTTTTAAATAATAGTTAACAGTTGGGTTTTCGCTTGCGGTTTCGACGGACCGGTCACATGCCGCCCAAACATTTAATGTCACATCAAACTGTTTCCGCCAACTTTGGGCAGGTCCGACAATTTCGGCGGTGTGTGCCATGTTTAGCGCTCCTAACTAGAGTTTCTCCAATTTTGGTGGAGGTTTTTTAGTGACATTGGGCAATTTTCTTTGGGAGGCCATAACTTCCTCATTATTGAACCAAATTGAGTGAAATTTTAGTCAATTTGGGTCTCTTCGACCTTTTGAAGAGTTTGGAACAGGTTTCGGGTCGAACATAGGTGATCTTCAGCGCTTTTTCCTTCGAGGAAGATGAAGGAGCCATCATGGAAAAGGCACTGTTGTAGGTAATATTTCACTGTTTAGTGTAAATGAAAAGGCATTTTTAGCTATTTCAGGTCTTCTGAAATTGTATTTGCAGTTAGTTTTGCCTATTGAGGCATATCTATACTTGTATTCACATTTTGGAGCAATTTAATACAAGAAGGACATGCCATTTGGGAGGCATGGACCAGCAAACATAACCAAGGAGGGGTGAACTGCTTAACAAATAGTTGAGTAATGTGTTTGTGAGTTTATTTGCTGTTTATTGCTGCTGTACAATGTGAAACAGTAAAATTAATTAATCAATTCCTCACACAGAAACTTGAATAACAAAGCTTGAAAGATTTGTTTAACTTGCAACTTAAGGAGAACCATTTGCACACTAAATTATATATGTTTGGATACTTTGCATAGCATGAAAATACAATCCAAATTCAGATCATAGTCATTATGTGTGAGTTATTGTCATGTTGATATGAGTCCTTTTTTAAAGTGAGAGTTCTTGTAGCAGAACATCTCGTGGAGAGATCCAACCACTCTTGCGTGAGGGAATTTTCCTTGTATGACAAAGAAAACACCATCCATGTACATCATCACTATTTACAACACAATGCAACAACCTACACTATCTTAACATTGAGGCCCAGAGACGTAGTCCCTCCTGGATGAACTCCATTATCAATGTCTTACGTTGCTAATGCTTGTTATGTTCCTCTTCTTTATAGCATGCAGATATGTTCTTTTACGTTCATTAATGCTTTGATGCAATTCTAACACATCAACTGAAGTAAAAGGTCTTGGTTTAAAGGGTAGCGAAATTTATTCGGATCAGTTGTTCCCCTCCCCCCCAATGTTCTTCCATTTGGCCTTGTGTCACCCTCCTCGTACCCTCTTGAGTTGGCTCATCCTCCTAGTTTGCTTTTAGCTGTCCGTCTCCCTCTCAGATGTTGGCCACCCTTGGTGCTTGACCACTTGGCCCTATACACATGACTTATTTTTTTGTGCCTTCCCTCTCCCAACCACTTTCTCTCCATAGAGGAGCAACCTACTACTAGGAATGACCCACTTGAGGGAACACATACTCATCACTTCGGAACTTAGGCTTCTGTGATTCATAATGACGATGACAATTCTTCCAGATTAATCACAACACTGTTTTAGGGGTCAACCTTTTGAACCCTCAAATGTGGTTTTGTGAGCTTACCCTCGACCCCATCTAGGTTAACCTCACCCACATCGAGAGAGAAGGAGCCTCTCACCGACACTATCTCTTAGGCATGAAGGTTCTCATTGAGATGACAGACTGGGTGGCAGACATTGGGCATACACATGGACTTTTCAACCAGTACATGTACACAGTTGATATATATATATATATATATATATATATATATATATATATATATATATATATATATTTGAAATTCCTCCTTGGCAGAATCCTGATGGACTTCGAGCATGAGAGATACCTCCTTCACTCTATGGAGCATTTGCATTACCACATGAAGTACTTGGATTAGAGCCTAGAACTTATAGAGCAAAACCTTGGCATTCCACCCTTGGTTGGAGGCACTTGTGCAACAACTAGGACCCCATCCAGGTTGCAACTATATATTCTGATCTCTTTGCTTAGTATTCTGATATGCTCAAGTCTCCATTAATTTTTGATATTACTATCTATTCTCAAGAACAATCTACCCTGCTTTTCAATTTATATATAGTTAATTTTGATTTTTTGAATATTCTACTATCCTACGCCTCTCTATCCTATACCTCTATAAAAAGTAGTTATGGTTTGGTCTTCTTCATAAAAACAAACATACCCAAATCATCTAACATTTCCATATACAATCCTTTTTAGAAAGTAATACAAAATTTAAACCCTTATATATATCTCCACTATTTTAAATATCACACACCAAAGTATATAATGTGCTGGAAAAAAATACCATTTTTACATATAAAAGCCAAAGACTAACCATTTGACCTCCAACATATTGACCATAAGAACAATAGCGTTACAAATTTATGGGGGTGATTGTTGACTCTGATTGTATTATCATAATTATACGGTATGAACCTATGATATGGAGAATCACATCGTGCGTTCAAATGTAATATTAACCAGAGTATACATAAATAGGGAAGAGAAGCTATAAGTGGTTTACTGCTTTGAAACCCTCGAAACCCTAGGCAGGACGAAGAAGAGCGAAACAATTTGAATCAGAAGCAGCATGGCATCACAGATGATTAAGGGAGCTCTCTACAGTGTAGGGAAGAAGGCCTTGGATTGGGTGGCCATTACGCAATGCAGTCTCGTGGGAAAGCGCCTTAGAAATTATGGTATTTTACATTCATTACCTTCTCTTGTCTCTCGCTTATTTCGTCCACTAATTTGGCTATTTCGATTTTTTTCTTGAAGGTCTTCGGTACGAGGATCTCTACGATCAAACTGACAGCTTGGACGTTGAAGAGGCACTTAATCGTTTGCCCCCGGAGGTCGTGGATGCTCGCAATCAGCGCATCAAGCGTGCAATGGATCTGTCCATGAAGCACGATTACCTCCCCAAGGAGTTGCAGGTTCCATTCTTCTCTCCTCCTTTATAATGCCCATTTTGTTTAATTGGGAAAATAGGGGGCAAATATACAAACTATGAATATTCCATCGATTCCGTGGCCGTATTTCATCAAAACCAGAAAGAGATAGATTCTCCTTTTTGGGATAAAACGCTGCTTGTACATGATTTTGTATTAATAAATACAGGCCACGTGAAGCAAGACCAAAATCCAGCTGGTTTTAAACCGAAATCGCGAAGCACCAAGACTTGGCCACTCGGGCACATAACCATAAAGATCAATAAACAGTGTCTGGACTATCGGGTCTACATCCCAATTAAAACATAAAACCAGGCACATCAGTCCACCAGAGTCGCCAGTGGCATTCACAAACTTGGAATTGTCAAACCTGCCATAGGCCTCTAATAAAATCACTCCATCATTAATTCTGCCTATCCTAATTGATCCCGAAAATGATGACGACATTCCTTGAGATTTGTCTGTTATCTGCAAATTTTATACGGATAGTAATTTATTGCTGAAAGCAATCTCCCTACTGTTCAACAATTGGTCCAAGCCCATAAATGGGTAAGCTATTGCAGGTTTTGTTCCTACTGAATAAACAATCAATTCATAATTGACTAGCAATGAGCCTAAGATGGGACAGACCAAGCTGAAGGTGTATGATAACATGTTTCCCCCATCACTACTGCTATCGACAGCGGTATGTTGACCGAAATTTAGGGCACATCTATGACAACACTCATCCTATAACATGCAATGAACTTCCATTGCATTCTCCAGAAAAGTAGTATAGTATAGAGTAATCACCCAGCCATAGATAGATAGACAGATAGAGCTACGGACAAACAGATAGATGGATAAACAGACAGATGTATAGACAGATAGAGACAGACAGACACATAGATGGATAAATGGGCTGATATATAGACAGATAGAGAGAAATAGTTTAGTTTCAAGGCAGAGATTTGTGAAAGTTTATGGATTCGAGTCTGGTAGAGTCCCTTTAGGTTAAGAATACATGTTGTTCTCTGGCGGCATTTACCTGTGCTCCATTCACAGAATGTGTGATGAAGTGACTGGAGGATTTTCCAGAGGACATTTTCTATCTAAAAGAAAAGATAACAGATAGAAATATAGATAGACAAATAGATTGCTTGATCAATAGCCATGTTCCACCAAAATGCTGCTTGTACATGATTTTGTATTAATAAATACACGCCGCATGAAATAAGATCAAAATCCAGCTGGTTTTAAACCGAAATCGTGAAGCACCAAGACTTTGCCACTTGGGCGCATAACCATAAAGATCAATAAACAGTGTCTGGGCTATCGGGCCTACATACCAATTAAAACATAAAACCAGGCACATCAGTCCAACAGAGTCGGCAGTGGCATTCAGAAACTTTAAGGACTTGTCAAGACTCAACCTGCCACAATCCTCTAATTAAATCACTCTGTCATTAATTCTGCCTATCCTAATTGATCATGAAAATGATTCCGACATTCCTTGAGATTTGTCTGTTATCTGCAAATTTTATACGGACGTCGGATAGTAATTTATCGCTGAAAGCAATCTCCCCGCTGTTCAACAATTGGTCCAAGCCCATAAATGGGTAAGCTATTGCAGGTTTTGTTCCTACTGAATAAGCAATCAATTCATAATTGACTAGCAATGAGCCTAACATGGGACAGACCAAGCTGAAGGTGTATGATAACATGTCTCCCCAATTACTACTGCTATCGTCAGTGGTATGTTGAACGAAATTTAGGGCACATCTATGACAACACTCATCCTCTAATATGCTATGAACTTCCATTGCATTCTCCAGAAAAGTAGTATAGTATAGAGTTATCACCCAGCCATAGATAGAGAGACAAATAAATAGATAAACAGACAGATGTATAGACAGATAGAGACAGACAGACACATAGATGGATAAATGGGCTGATATATAGACAGACAGAGATAAATAGTTGAGTTTCAAGGCGGAGATTTGTGAGAGTTTATGGATTCGAGTCTGGTAGAGCCCCTTTAGGTTAAGAATACATGTTGTACTCTGGCGGCATTTACCTGGGCTCCATTCACAGAATGTGTGATGAAGTGACTGGAGGATTTTCCAGAGGACATTTTCTATGGAAAAGAAAAGATAACAGAGAGAAATATAGATACACAGATAGATAGATAGATAGATTGCTTGATCAATAGCCATTTTCCACCAAGTTTCTGGGACGGGGGGATGCCAGAAACACAGGTGGGATGTGTGGGAGCAGCCCCAAATTTTAGGGAAATTCAGGGGGTCTGGGGGACGTTGGGTGTGTGTGTGTGTTTAAACATGATTCAAATTCAAATTCAATAATGAAATACAGTGATTCATACATCATAAATGGTTCAATGAAATATAAATAATAAAACATTGTATATATTGATTTAAATTCATTATTCTGAAATCTGATTAGTAATAAGTAAAATAGTAAATTGAAATTACACAAACTCAAAAATAGTAAAAAGTGATAAATCAAAGACTTGGTTTAAACTTTAAAGTCATCAATATCTAGAGTCGAGACTCAAGTTAAAATTAAAAATGAACAGTGGACAATGAATTTATGTTATCAGAACTGGAACTGGACCATTGACCCCAAAACTGGGAATTGAAAAAAAATCGGACTAAAATATCGATCAACCAAAAATTACATAAATATTCAAAATTTGAAGGAAAAAAAACCGTAAATATTCATGTGCATCCAAATGAATCCAAACTATTATACACAAATATGCAAAGTTTGTCACATATATAGTAAGGGTGCATATAACCAAAATAGCACCTAGTGCAATCCATATTTGAATAAAAAATAAATCAACACAGAGGCTCTAGATGTCTTCTATTGTCAAAAAAAATTCATGGTACAACAAATTCCTACATATCATCAAAATTATTGCGTATATTGGAATCCTTATCATCAATATCAGTCTCTAAGCGTTAAAATAAGGTAGAAATGTTAAAATTTGGGTACCAGAGGACAAGTGGTTCCCTAAGGCGTTGATTTTTTGGCCTAGGGAAAAGTGTCCAAATGTATTTGTACTTTTCTCCTAAAGTGACTTTATAAGTGGTAAAGTCAAATCTAATTTTAAAGTGACTTTATAAGTGGTAAAGTTACAATCTAATTTTAAAGTGACTTTATTAAAGTCAATGTAAAATTAGAAAGTGAAAAAGTGACTATGGAAATAAAAGGCTAAGTGGGTCTTTATTTAAGTGGGGTGAATTAAAAATTAGAAAGTGAGAATTAAATGCACATTTATTCTCAGTTTTTGATCTAAAGCCATCTCAGCCATTGGATTTAGGGATTCCTCAAAAGTCAAGGTTAGGGTAAAAGGAGAAAAGAAGAGAAAAGGTCATTCAGTATTTCATGAGTAGATTGAGAGAAAGAACAAGAGAGAGCAAGGAGAATTTCTGAGCAGGGAGAAGAAGAAGAGCAGAACCTTGGCACGAATCCCAAGGCATTATTTTAGCAGTTCGTACAACAAAATCTGAGCATGATTTTCAAGGCAGCTTGTCACGAAAATCGAGGAGAGATAAGACCACATTTATTGCAGCAGTTCAGGAAGAATTTCAAGGACCGTACCACTGTTTTTCAGTTATAGAAATCGAGACAACATTCAACACTTTTCTGGGCATGAATTTCGAGAAATCTGTATAGTTGGTTTTGGCACAAATTTCAAGGCAGTCCGTACAGCTGTTTCGGCACAGTTTTCTAGGTTGTTAGTGCAACATTTAATGCTGTAATTTTTGCTGTAAAATTTTTGTTGTATTGTTGGCACGTTTGTCAAGGTGGTGGCTACGCATGGAATTCGAGATAAGTAAATTTGTGGTTGCTGGAATTTTTCTGTGTATTTCTGTTTCACTATAAAAACATTTTTCAGAAATAAAGAAGAGCTCTCAAATTGGTTTTCCCCAAGAGTTGTAGGGGTTTTTTCAAGGTCACATTGACCAAAAATCACAGTGTTATTTTTCTGTGTGTGGCTGTTATATTTTCCTGTGTTTTTATTTATGCATTTCCAGCGCTTGTGAAATTCTCAAATTTGTGTTTTCAGAAATTTAATTTTCCAGAATTTTGAATGTATGATTATGGGAATGGGCATTTAACTATATGGGAGTGATAAGGTGAAACTGAAAACCAGAGTGGGGTTGAAATTTCTATATGGTATCAGAGCTCGAGTGGCTGAAAAGTGCAATTTGGGACAAGAAGTGAAAAATTACAACAAACTGATTTTTTACACAGAAAACTGAACCTTTACCACAGTTTTGAAATTTTCAGTTTGTTAGGACAACAAGCATGTCTTTGGGCTTGAGGGTGGGAGATAGGTTGGATGGGCAGAGCAACTATAGTGCATGGAGGGAGAGAATCCAGAGCATCTTTGAGGAGGCAGAAGTCTGGGGCATAATGGTACATACCACACAACACCAAGTAGCAATATCTGCTGACCATGTTGAACTGGCAGAGTTTAACAAGAAGAATGCTAAGGGAAAAAGACTAATTCTGGATGGTGTTAAAGACCATGTCATTCCTCATGTGAGAGGAAAGACATATGCACATGAGATGTGGATAGCCTTGTCCAATATTCACCAGAGCACCAATGAAAACAGAAAAATGGTCCTAAGGGAGAAGCTGAAGGCCATCAAAATGGCTAAGACTGATAGTGCTACAACATACCTCACAAAGATCACTTCAGTGAGAGATGAGTTGGCAGCTATTGGAGAGACCATTCCACCCACTGAGTTGGTGCAGATCACTTTGAATGGTCTTCCCAAGACTTGGGAGAGTTTTGTGGATGGTATTGTTGCACAGGAAAACCTTCCCAGCCGGGAGAGGTTGTGGGATGATTGCATTGAGAATGAGATCAACAAGAACCATCTTGGGGCAGCCAAACAGGTGGAGGAGGATGACAATGTAGCATTGTTAGCAAGAGGCAAGAAGGGCAAAGGAAAGAAGCAAGCTTCCACAAGTGGAGGTGGAGGCAAAGGTAAAGGTAAAGGTAAGTAGGTAAACAAGGAGAAGGACTATTCCAAAGTCAAATGTTGGAATTGTTAGAAGTTGGGACGCTATGTAGTTGTGTGTCCGGAGAAGAAGAACAAGAAGGGAAAGGAAAAGACTATGGCAACTTCTGCAGAGATAGAGGGCTTCTCAGAGAGCTTACGATCGTGAGTTAAGTTTTGCAAGCAGCAGTCCACTATCATGGGATGCTGCCACAGGTTCGAAGAATTAATGCACCCTCCACTAGTGGAGCATCTTCAGGTATTTGGTATGTTGACAGTGGGGCTTCTTGTCATATGACAGGAGTCCGGGAGTACTTCTCGGAGCTTTCAGAGAGTGGCATTGATTTAGAGGTAGTACTCGGAGATGACAACATTGTTAGAGCAGTCGATGTGGGGACATTGACATTTGATAGGGAACCCAAACCTCCCTTGAAAGTGTCGGATGTTCTATATGTGCTAGGAATGAAGAAGAACCTTATATCCGTTTCAGCATTGGAGGACAAAGGGTATGACGTGTTATTCAGGAGAGGGCAGGCGCTTATATATCTTAGGGGCACTCTAGCTGATTCAGCTAGAGTGATTGGTGTGCGCTATGCCAAGGTGTACAAGTTCTCATTCCAGCCCCTGATGGCATTGAGTAGCAGTACTGGTAGCAGATCTAGTAGTTCAAATTTGTGTAAGATTTGGCACTACAGGATGGGGCACATGTATCATGGGGCCTTGAGGACGTTGCAGGAGATCACCATAGGTGTCCCAAATTTCAGTTTTGATCACCTTGATACATGCAAAGGATGTGCTATGGGGAAGTTTGCCAAATCCTCTTTTCCCAACAGTGATAGTAGAGCGACAAGGATTCTTGACTTGATTCATACCGATGTGAGTGGTCGGATGTCTCATGTATCCTTGAGTGGCTATGAGTATTATGTGTTATTCATTGATGATAACTCCAGGAAGACCTGTATTTATTTCTTGAAGACCAAGAGTGAGGTCTTTAAGCGATTTCAAGAGTTCAAAGCTCTTGTGGAGACTCAGTCAGGTCGAAAGACCAAGGTCCTCAGGTCGGATAATGGAGGGGAGTATACCCTTGGTGAGTTTATTGATTTTTGTGCAGAGGCAGGCATCAGGAGGGAGTTCACAGTTCCTTACAACCCCCAGTAGAATAGGGTTGCGGAGAGGAAGAACAGATCCATCGTTGGGGCTGCCAAATCCATGCTTCATGATCAGGGGTTACTTTTGTTTTTATGGGCAAAGGCCTGCAACACTGCTATGTACTTGCAGAACAGGAGTCCACATCGTGCCTTGGGCAATGTGACTCAGGAGGACGCTTTTTCTGGGAAGAAGCCTGATGTTTATCACCTTCGTATCTTTGGGTGCATTACATACTCCAATGTTCCCAAGGAGAAGAGGACCAAGCTAGAGCCCACTGCAGATAAGGGCATCTTTGTGGGTTACAGTGAGACCTCGAAATCCTTTCGTATTTATATTCTTGTGAAGAGGAAATTTGTTGTAAGGCGGGATGTGAAGTTCGAGGAGGATAGGGCTTTCAGGAGGTCACGAGAGTTAGAGTATCTGGATTCACTAGACCCTCAGGAGCAGCTGAGTCAGTAACAGGGATCCAGTGGATAGGTATCATGAGGTACATTGATTAGAGCGTCAGGTCCATCAGTGGGCAATGGCTCTCAGAGTCAGATGGGTGGTGCTTCGGGCAGCATGCAGAGCAATCCGCAGAGCAGTTCACAGGGTAGTCAATTGATAGATAGTTCACATAGTACTTCAGCATCTACAGGCATAGGTTCAGGCATGAGGTCAGTTGGCAGGCCTTAATGAGTTCAGGCTTCTGATGATGATGAGGATTCTTTCACTCCGGTGGGAGAAGTGTGCTTAGGGAAGAGGAAGCCCGAGTGTGCATTGATCACTAGCATCGTTGATTCTGAGCCTTCTAGCTATGAGGAGGCTGCTAGCTAGCAGGTCTGGAGAGAGGCCATGTAGGAGGAGTATTCTTCTATAATGAAGAACGATGTTTGGGAGGTGGTGCTGAGGCCTGAAGGTAAATCAATGGTTACTTTCATATGGCTTTACAAGATAAATCACGCTGCAGATGGCAGCATCGAGAAGTTCAAGGCTCGGTTTGTGGCAAGAGGGTTCTCACAGGTAGAGGGAGTTGACTATGAGTATACCTTCGCTCCCGTGGATCGATATACTTCCATTCGCTCCATTATATCGATAACAACAAAGATGGGTTGGAAGATCCACCAGATGGATGTGAAGACCGCATTTTTCAATGGCTTCATACAAGAGGAGGTTTATATTGAGCAACTGTAGGGCTTTGAGGTGCATGGGAAGGAGTCCCATGTATTGATTGAGAAGAGGCACTCTGTGGCACACGAAGCAAGCTCCTAGAGCTTGGTACTCGAGGATTGATACGTACTTGCAGCAGTTGGGTTTCTGTTAATTTTGGACAACTAGGTCCAAACTCCATGATGTGATGCTCAGATGACGATGCCAATATTTTTATTGGGTACCTCTTTCAGAGAGGTGCAAGATCGATCTAAAGAACATCTTGATCGGATGAGCATAACATGTATTTCGAATTTATTCCACATGTGCAAGGTTGGCCTGTTTTATCCCACATGCATAAGAGATGTGTCACACACCCCCAAAGATGCCTATATATTAGAGAGACTTAGAGTTCATTATACACACGCTGTGTGGAGGCATTTTCTTTTCTCTCGATGGTGATGGAGCTGCGTTTAGGGCTTCTTGGTGCAACGTCCTTGTGGAGTATTCTTGATGGGACGTCTTGGGGTTGTGTGACATATGTGGGTGGCTGACCTTATGAAGACTTTGCTGGTTGAAGCATCCTGCTGATCTCCGTAACGCCACCATTCTTTATCTCTGTTTTGGCTTGTCTTCCATCGATCTATCAATATGTTCTATTTGCATCTTACTTTACTTATGCCTTAGAAGATTAAAGTGTATTTGCATCTAAGCATAGAACATCTTCAGAATTTAACATGGTATCGGAGCTAGGAGAAGACAACGCCCAACTTATCTAGGGTAGCGAGATATGGGTTATTCTAAGGGTGATTAAGGGTGTCGTTAGCCTCATAAAAGCTGTGTGGTAGGCCGCAAGCCATACCACCACATCAAGTGTCATAGTGTAGATTTAAGCATGCGTTTTTGAAGCTGTTGAAGGTGACAGCGTAAGGGCAGCATATGTGGACAAAATATTTAAGAGCGGTGAGGTGATATAGTTGCAGGTGGACGCGTCATCGAGAGCCCAACTTCTGGGCATAAGATGGGCCAAGGAATTATTTCAAGCGAAAGCATTTAAGAAATTCTAGGGCAACAAATTACCGATAAATTATTCAAGCTCAGAGCCTCAAATATCACCGTGACCCTAAATTTCAAATATCGTGCAAGGTCGGATTGCTCGAATGACAGGAGATGGGTATGCGCTATAATATCAATGTAGCGTTTCATTACCCAGGTTGGATTCACGACTTTATAAAAGGGTTGAATTATTTGCAATGTGAATTAGACTTCCGTTGTGGAACCGTTGCTAACACATCCCGCTAGGCTCATGAGCTGCAGATTGATCTGCGAAAGTCGAAAATTCAAGAATTAATTTCCACAGAGTAGCCGCATTTTTTTTGAAAGTCAAAATTCAAGATTTAATTTCTGCAGAGAAGTCGCAATTTTGAGGGGTCGCGAGCATATTTGCGAAGATGAAGATTTAACCAATGAAAAATCTCAATGCAAATTTTTTTAAAGCCAAACTTGTTTCGGGAGTTAGGGCTGGAATTCCCGCTATTGCTATGCTACTTGCAGATGTCGAATTGTCCAACATAAGAGTACAGAACCATCAGGGCTGCAGAAATCAATTTCCTCTTGGAAGGGTTGAATGCACAAGTTTGTAGAGGGCCACTCTCTTTGTGCATTACTGGACAACATCTCTTTGTGCATTGTTGGATATCGTACTTCACCAGGACCACGTATTTGCTTGGTGGGTGAGCATAACCTATTACCATCAGTTATAAATAGATCGCGAACCTTTTCTTGCTAGATGTGAGAGCTGGTTCTATTATTCAGTGTGTGTATATGTTAGACTTATCAATTTCTATGGAGGATGTTTTGGGCCTGTTGAGGCTATATTAATATTGCTTGTCGAAGTTGGGAATTACATCATCTGCGCTGTAGATATTAACAGTGGGGACCTCGAGTCCTTATTATTGGACAGAATATAGGCTGTGGCTCATCCTTGTTTGCTGAACTCAAAGCATTTATGGTACCGCTGATACGTATTTTTGAGTCAAATGTTGAGATAAGGTCTCTTCACAAATTACATACCCAGGAGAAAATTCTAGTAGCTGAAGCTGCCCATTAAATAACAACCAAGATTCATTGCTAAAAATATGTATATTGACTATGGGAAGATTTATCATTTGGGCCAGTATATAGTGTATTGAAATTGTGGGTTGAACTGAACATACACATCTGTATCCTCCTTGCTGTGCGTGTAAGGTAGAATCGAGAGCCTCTTAATAATTGGACGTTCTAGCCTATGCTGGAGGTTAACTAGACCATAGCTGTGCTTGTTCATTCCGGGCCAAACAAAGTCTTCTTTTGCACAGAATGGTCACCTGTCGCTTAACAATGATTGCTGCCACAACTGATAATTCCTAAACAAACTCGAAAGGTTCCAGGTTCCATCTTCGCTACTTTGTTTTATAAATTTATCATTTTATAATTGCAGAAGTTAGAAAGAGAACATGTAAATACGTTGGGCATTATTTCTGAGTTGAACAATAGTGCTGGAATATATGTAATGGGTTGCATTAATAGATTTCAGTGGTTTCATAGTGAGTGTCGCTCCAGCTAATCGTTTAAATTCCGAGTTCAAACTATGGTATTTTTTTGTGCTTCTGTATTTGCAAATTCAAACCCAAACCAAATGGAGCATCACGTGGAGCTCATATTTGTGGGTAGCATGGTTTTTGTAATCTCGGTGAAGTCTTAAACTTGGAAGGTAATCATCTACAACACAACCAATCTGATGGCTCAAAATCGGATCTCTGCTATCTTGACTGACCAACAATACAACATTGTGAAGGACTATAATCTTTTAAAGATACTGGAGAAGTCCTTTTCACATTATTATAGTTGCTTCAGTGACTTCGTTATACCTCTGTGAAGGCTCAATCAGTCAAGATCAAGATAGTCGTTACACTCTGCATAATGATAAACTTGAAAGTGTGAACTGTGAAGTTTTTGGAGCCTTGGACAGTCACGTTTTTAGAGTCCTGAACTGTCAAGTATTTGGAACCGTGGTCAGCAAAGCCTGTGAAGTTTTTGGACAAATGATGTATATGATAATATCATGGCAACACCGAAATCAATGATATGACAGTCTGTGATACGTGTCAAGATGCATGACAACTATATGAAAGTGTATGGTTATGATTCTTGTATGGCTTTGACAGTGGGAGAATAAGATTCAGGCCCATGAGTACAAAACTCCTTTTCGAGTTGGTGTCTAGGATGCCCTCATTTAAAATAGATGTCTTCTCTCACAAGAGGAGCTGACATTAAGAGAGAGACTACAACCGTATATGCTCCTGAGCTAATATCATTGCTAAAAGAAATGAGACCCTCATGGCTCAAAGACATATGGCTTCAAGGGGGGGAAATTTAGGAAGAAAAACAAGAAGCCATATAAATACCAGAGGTATCTAGTTGCCATGAGTATAATATGAGCCTGGATCATTTGAAGAAGCTGTAAAGCATCAAGTCTGGAAGGATGCGATACACAAAGAGTACGAGTCCATTATGAAGGGCGATGTCTGGGATATGGTCCCTAGATCATAGGACAAAGCTGTTGTAACCTCGATATAAGATCAAGCATGTATCTGATATGAAAATGTGTTGCTTGAGACTTCTCTCTAGGAAGGCATTGATTATGATTGCACCTGTAATTTGTTATTACCCTTGCTGCTATGCAAGGACGAAATCTTCATCAGATGGATGTGAAAATCGCCTCTCGGCATGGTGCGATAAAGGAAGAGGTGTATGAAGAGCAACCTCTGGGATTCGAAGTCCAGGATCGAGACACCCATGTTTGCAGGTTGGCTAGCCCCCAGGGCTTGGTACAAGAGGATAGATAGCTACTTGATGAAGCTGGGCTTCACTTGTAGTAATGCTGATTCAAACCTTTACTTAAAGGTTAATAGAGAAAAGTCTCTCATTCTGGTGCTGTATGTGGACGACCTCTTCCTGACAGGTGCTGACCTCCTCATTCATCAGTGTAAGAGGGAGCTCGCTTCTGAGCTCAAGATGAAAGACCTAGGACTGATGCATTACTTCCTAGGCCTGGAGGTCTGGTAGAGACCTGGTGAGATTTTCCTCTCTCAAGGAAAATATATTATGAAGCTGTTGAAAAGATTTGGAATGGTGGACTGTTAGTCCGTGTCGACACCGATGGAACTCAACTTTAAGAAGTTGCGTGAAAGCGTTGCTGGGCTTGTGCTAGCAAATCCCACTAAGTATCGTTAACTCGTAGGGGCCCTGATGTTCTTAGGGAACATTCGCCCGGACGTATGTTGTGCAGTGAACACTTTGAGTCAACACATGGTCGATCCTCATAACATTCACTGGGTTGGTGTCATTAAACTCTTGAGATATCTCTGGGGCACGATAGACCATGGGCTGAGATACACTGCTGGGAATATGACACTCCATGGATATACCGATGCTGATTGGGTTGGTAGTGTGGTGGATCGCAAGAGCACATTTGGATGCTGCTTCACATGTAGATCTGCTTCGGGTAGGAATCTAAAGTCGGTAGCCTTGAGCACTGCTGAGGCCGGATACATTGCAACATATATGGCCTGTTGTGAAGTCACTTGGTTGCGAAAGCTCTTCTGAGAGCTGTTCGAGCATGTGCTAGATGCCACCGTTATCCCTTGTGATAACCAGAGGGGGATTCATTTGTCATAGAATCCCGGGTTCCACGATTGATCCAAACATGTTGATGGCTGGTACCACTTGATCCGGGATATGGTACAGCGAGGCGCTGTAAGGTTTGATCATATAGGAACTGATGAGCATGTCGCGGATATTCTCACAATGCCCTTGGGGAAGGTCATGTTCTTAACCTTCCGTGAGAATCTTGGAATCGTGGAACGACCCTATATGGAGGGTTTTGTTGGACGATGAGCTCTGGGAGCTCTAGGGTGGTTTTGGGGATAACTTCTTGGTGCTATAAGCAACCACAGGACTAGGCTTGCCGAACCTGGTTGGTGTGCTCCTGCCCCACCGTGATGATATTGAGTTGGTTTACCTCTCTTTGATCTGTGCCCTGCATGCATCCTACCCATGGAGTTTCAGACTCATGGAAAGTACCTCTCATTTGGCCAATGAGTTGGGAAATGTGAATAAAGATCATAGCAAGACCGATGGACATATCGGAGATTGCCGTACTCTCTTTGTCTAGGATGGCACGTGCCCAACCACTTGATTTGGGATCAAGTTTAGTGAGGTTTCAGACCTCCAACTGACTTCAGGTCAGTGAAACTAACTTCGGGTTAGTATATGACTCTCTCGAGACCAAGAGAGGTTTCGGACCTCCAACTGACTTTGGGTCAGTGAAACTAACTTCGGGTTAGTATATGATTCTCTCGAGTCAAAGAGAGGTTTCAGACCTCCAACTGACTTCGGGTTAGTGAGACCAACTTTGGGTTGGTGTGTGACTCCTTTGAGTCCTATAGAGGTTTCGGAGCTCTGAGCTGACTTCGGGTTAGCCGTGAGTGATGTCTTTGTGACTCACCTTTTGTTTTGAATAAAGAAGCCATGAAGCAAGTGACGACGGGATGACGCAAGATGTTTAGATGACACTAGTGGATGGAGTTCTCCCTAGTTGAGAGGGAGTGTAAATTTTGGACAACTAGGTCCGAACTCCATGATGTGATGCTCAGATGACGATGCTAATATTTTTATTGGGTTCCTCTTTCGGAGAGGTGCAAGATCGATCTAAAGATCATCTTGATCGGATGAGCAGAACATGTATTTCGAATTTATTCCACATGTGCAAGGTTGCCCTGTTTTATCCCACATGCATAAGAGATGTGTCACACACCCCCAAAGATGCCTATATATTGGAGAGACTTGGAGTTCATTATACACACAATGTGTGGAGGCATTTTCTTCTCTCTTGATGTTGATGGAGTTGCGTTCTTGGTTCTACGTTTAGGGCTTCTTGGTGCAGCGTCCTTGTGGAGTATTCTTGATGGGACGTCTTGGGGTGTGTGACATATGTGGGTGGTTGACCTTATGAAAACTTTGTTGGTTGAAGCATCCTGCTGATTGCCTTAACGCCACCATTCTTTATCTCTGTTTTGGCTTGTCTTCCAGTGATCTATCAATATGTTTTATCTGCATCTTACTTTACTTATGCCTTAGAAGATTAAAGTGTATTTGCATCTTAAGCATAAAACAACTTCAAAATTTAATAGTTTCACAAAGAGTGACGCAGATCCGAACCTATACTTTATTGTGGTAGGTGAGGAGCCTTTCATTCTGTTGTTGTATGTGGATGACTTGGTCATTATAGGTGCAAAGAGACTCATTGAGCGCTACAAGAGAGATCTTGCTTCAGAGTTCGAGATGAAGGACATTGGCTTGATGCATTACTTTTTGGGATTGGAGGTGTGGTAGGAGGAGGGGCATTTCTTCCTGGGACAGGGGAAGTATATTGTGGACTTTCTTAGCAGATTTCACATGGAGCATTGCAAACCCATGTCTACACCTATGATCACTAACTGGAAGAAGCTTCACGCTTCTGATTCCGAGTTGGTGGATCCTACTTTGTATAGACAGTTGATTGGTTCCTTGATGTATTTGGTCAACACTCGACCAGATATATGTTTTGCAGTTAACACGATGAGCCAGTTCATGTGTGAGGCCAGAAGAGTACACTGGGTGGCTGCAAAACACATTCTTCGTTACTTGCAGGGGATAGTGGATTTTGGTCTAGATTATAGATAGGGAGATGGAGTGAGACTGGCAGGGTACACTGATTCAGATTGGGCAGGTTGTGCTTCTAATAGGAAGAGCACTTCAGGGTGTTGTTTTGGGTTGGGTTCGACAGTTGTGTCGTGGTTCAACCGGAAGCAACAGTCAGTTGCATTGAGTTCAGCGGAAGCAGAGTACATGGTAGCCAGTTTGGCTAGTTGTGAAGACATATGGCTTCGCAAGATGTTGTTTGGTCTATTTGGTCAGGCATTGAGACCTTTAGTGATTTACTGTGATAATCAGAGTTGCATTAATTCACAGAGAATCCAGTTTTTCATAACAGGTTAAAGCATATCGGGATCAAATATCATTTCATCAGAGACTATGTCCAGAAGGGAGCTATAAAGTTGAGTATATTACCAAAGATGAGCAGGTAGCAGACATATTTACCAAAGCCTTACCACGGGGCAAACATGTCTACTTCAGAGACAAGATGGGAGTGGTGATGAACACTTTCCTCGGTAAGAGGTAGTGTTAAAATTTGGGTACCAGAGGACAAGTGGTTCCCTAAGGTTTTGATATTTGGCCTAGGGAAAAGTGTCCAAATGTATTTGTACTTTTCTCCTAAAGTGACTTTATAAGTGGTAAAGTCAAATCTAATTTTAAAGTGACTTTATAAGTGGTAAACTTACAATCTAATTTTAAAGTGACTTTATTAAAGTCAATGAAAAATTAGAAAGTGAAAAAGTGACTATGGAAATAAAAGGCTAAGTGGGTCTTTATTTAAGTGGGGTGAATTAAAAATAGAAAGTGAGAATTAAATGCACATTTATTCTCAGCCCTTGATCTAAAACTATCTCAGCCATTGGATTTAGGGATTCTTCAAAAGTCACTTAGGGTTAGGGTAAAAGGAGAAAAAAAGAGAAAAGGTCATTCAGTGTTTCATGAGCAGATTGAGAGAAAGAGCAAGAGAGAGCAAGGAGAATTTCTGAGCAGGGAGGAAGAAGAAGAGCAAAACCTTGGCACACATTCCAAGGCATTATTTCAGTAGTTCGTACAACAGAATCTGAGAACGATTTTCGAGGTAACTTGGCACGAAAATCGAGGAGATAGAAGACCACATTTTTTGCAGCAGTTCAGGCACGAATTTTGAGGATCATACAATTGTTTTCAGGCACAAAAATCAAGGCAGTGTTCAGCACATTTTTGGGCATGAATTTCGAGAAATTCGTACAGCTGGTTTTGGCACGAATTTCAAGGCAGTCTGTACAGATGTTTAGGCATAATTTTCAAGGCTGTCCGTACAACATTTAATGCTGTAATTTTTGTTGTAAAATTTTGTTTTGTTGTTGGCACGTTTTTCAAGGTGGAGGCTATCCACGGAAAACGAGATAAGTAAATTTGTGGTTGCTGGAATTTTACTATGTATTTCTATTTCACTGTAAAAGCATTTTTCAGAAATAAAGAAGAGATCTCAAACTGGTTTTCTCCAAGAGTTGTAGAGGGTTTTTCGAGGGTCACATTGACCAAAAATCACAGTGTTATTTTTCTGTGTGTGGCTAATTTATTTTTTTGTGTATTTATTTATGCATTTCCAGCACTTGTGAAATTCCCAAATTTGTGTTTTCAGAAATTTATTTCATTTCCAGAATTTTGAATGTATGACTATGGAAAAGGGCATTTAACTATATGGGAGTGATAAGGTGAAATTGAAAACCGGAGCGGGGGTGAAATTTCTACAAGAAAAAGCTTAAAATGTCAAGTTGAGATTTTGTTTGAGTGATAGGTACAATTTTAATATGGTCATGTCAGAATAGTTCAATAATCATTGCCACCAACATCAATGTACATAGAGGGCTTGGTGCTCTTGATTAAATGCTAGTTTTATATCCTTATACACGATAGAATCCAATGGAAATGTTGTAATCTTCCCAATCCCAAATCTTGAAAACTATCAAGTCCCTTGGATTTTGAATGGGATCTAAAATTATATTTTATCCATATGAAATCCAATGAGGTCTGAACTACTCTCAAACATATCAAGTGAATTAATGGTAATGTTAAAAATTTAAGTAAAAGGATGAATTTAACATTACTACTATTTACATAGCATTAGTAGGGCCTTAAGGGTTGAACATTGGGCTTCCCCACTCATCTATTATTGTATTCAAACAAAATTCAGGGGGGACACGTAGCCTTGTTTTAGGGGGGACGCTTACAAGCACCCTTCATGGGGAAACACTCCCCCACATTGGAGAAATGTTTCCCCTCGTGTCTTCTTGAGTTTTCCCAAAATGGGGATGAGGGGAAACTTTTCCCTAGGTGTCCCCTCGTCCTGGGAGCGTAGGAAACGTGGGGAGCACGCCCCCCACTTTGGGAGAAGTGTTCCTGTGGAACATTGATCAATAGTTCTTTCCTTTCAAACTCATCAATTGAACCAATTTGAATGCAAAATTTTGAACTCAACCAGCATGTGCAAGGTGAAATAGAAGATATCAAGGTGCTCAGCATCCTAACAACAACATTCTAGAATGCCCTTCTCATATGCACCAATAACAACAGGCAGCAACTCTGAAAAATCAAATATAGAACAGTCCAGTTACTAGGGATCAGTGAAGAAAAGGGACAAACCTTCAATATAACAATGCACTCAGTGATTGTGGACAAATGAGCATATGTCCATGTTAATATGCCTAAAAAACAGAAATCTACGACTCAAAAACTAGTGCTGCACATTATTGCTACAATTCATTTAGGAGTAAAACATGCTAACTGCAAATGCTAGGAGAAAATCAACATGTAATTCATATCGAGCTGAAACAAGTTATTCAAATATTTCTGCTGGGACATATATATGCATGCATTTTCTACCACATGCCACACTTCTAGTTGCTTGCTTCTAGTTTCTTCTACTAGCAACTTTTCCAGGCAGAAGTTAAACTAACAACTCATGCATCAATAGATTGCCTATTTCTTCAAATTCAACGTGCTGAAATCTGAAATATTAAGTGGAACGAACCCATAATATAGAACAATATCATTCCTGTTGATTTTTCTAGTAGAAATAGACTAGAACAATTTTCTTGAACGATAACTACATCCAATGATTTATTAGCATCAATTACATATAATATTCAATATCATCAAACATTTTTACATAAGAAAATTTCAACCATTAATCACAGTAGAGCAGTATAAAGAACAATGAGACGAGACAGAAAATTAGGCCTGCGGCCAGGGAAAAACCCATAAATCTTTCCTTATGAGAGAGAGAGTTCATCAGTAATTCATCCAAAAATAAGACATCAAGATAACATCTAACCAATAACAACAACTTCCCACAAATGCCAAGTCTCTCGTCCTTCTTCCTTCTGAAATTCGGCCTCCTCCTACTCCCTTCTTCACTGGAACAATAGATAAACAATAGATCATTCAATGATCCAAAGTGAGGAGGAGAGGTCTCATATTAATAGTCTCCAAAGGGGTTCAAATAGATGGCTCAAAGGGGCCTAACTGACTTGGGGCCGACTTGAGACTTGTGGAATAGTTAATTCAAATTTAATTTTTTCTTTTTCCTTTCTTGATGAAAATAGTGACCATGGCTACTAAATTTCCAACACTCCCTCTTAGCCAGGGAGGGACTTTTCATTCCCTCTCAAGATCAATCTCCTCGACTAATCCATTGGTCTTTCAACAACTACCCAAGGGAGAGATCAAATGTACAAGTCTCTCTCTCTTTCAAGATCAATCTCCCTGACCAATCCATAGGTCTCTCAGAGTCTCAGCAACAACCCAAGGAGGAGATCACATGTACAAGTCTCATGATAAGGAAAGATACATATCATCAAGCACTTCCCATCAATCAATATTGTTCACGAGGCCAAACTCTCCAACCATAAGCAATGGTTTCTCAGTCAAGCACAATGACCCAAGAGAGTACAAAGGGTCAATCTCCCCAACCATAAACAAGGTCTCTCGGTCCACAACCCAAGGGAGAGAACTCATCTTTCCCGACCAAACTCATTGGCCTCAGAGTCAGCGACCCAAGGAAGGGAACTCAAGATCAATCTCTTCGACCAATCCATATGTCTCTCAGCAAATGCCTAAGGGAGAGACAAAATCGGTGTCCCCGACCAAACTCATTGGTCTCTCAGTCAACTGACCTAAGGGATCTCTTCATGCCTCAGAACCAAGCTCCCCAACCAGACTCACTAGCCTCTCGGTGAACTGACCTAAGGGAGTGACAATCTTCTTGACCCTAATCCCAAGGAATATGCTCATGATGCTATCAATCAATGCTCTCCTGTTATGTATATTTTATTAATTATTAGTTAGATATAGTTATCTTAGGTTTATTAATGTGGAAGGGCATGATCAAAGATCATGCCTCTTCGCCAAGGGACACCATAAGGCTATATTTAAAGCCTTGGTGATTCCAGAGTTTACAGGCTATATACTTATAAAGTTTACCAGAGTTTTTACACTCCATTGGTATCGGAGCCATCGCTCTTCGGGATCTGTGTGATCACCCAAAATTAAGGAATTACAAGAATTCCAGATTGCAGATTTTTTTTTTACCAAGTGCTTGTGGGTAGCAACATTTGTTTTAAAAAAAAAAAAATTGCAGATTTTTCCCACAATTGCCCTCTTTAAGAGAGAAGGAAAGTCAACATAAAGGGGGAAATAAATTAAAAAAAAGAAAAAAGAGATATATAAGGAAGTACATATACGTACATACCAAAACAAATTAAAATCAAAAAATAAAAAGAACAAGGAAGAGTAATTGCTCGTGGTTTACAAGCTCGTGGTTTTGGAGCCCATGGTAATTGCCCATGGTATTAAAACCCATTCCCCCTTTTCAAAACAACGTGACTTTTCAAAATTAACAAAAAACAATTTCCCCATATATATATATATATATATAATTCAAATAATATAATAATAATAAAAATAATAATAATTATTATTATTTAAAAAAATATTAAATTAATTAATTAATTAATTAATTAAAAAAAATTCCTATTTTCAAAGACAACATTACAAGAGAAGGTACTAGTGGTGAATGACATACGCCAAAGAAGATAAATCTTAAGTAAAGAAACTTGTCAAAAAATACAGCTTTGAGGTCAAAGCTCTTAAGGAAAAGGGGATAAGCCCTAATTACAAGGAGTATGAGGAGTATGTCTTCATCAATGACGATGGCCGATCAGATAGAAAAGGAAATATGGCTAAAACGTATGGAGGCCAAGGAGAATCTTAACAAGGTAATGCAGACATTTAATGCCATTATGGACAAGTTAGATCTAATGCAAAAACCAATAGTCCCAAATATTGAACATAATCAATAGAACAACTCAGCTAATTTAGAAAATTCTGAAGATAATATGAAGGAAGACTGTTTTGTAAAACAAGAAGAAGAAAAATCTAATGTAGAAAAATAAAGAATGAGAGAAGGCAAGTGCAAGCGTTACGGTGAACACTGGGACCCTAAGCACATATGTGCTAATGGAAAAGTGAAAAATTTATACAATTGTGAAGCAACTAATGACACTAACAATCATGATTCATATATAGAAGGATTAGAAGACAACTTAGAGTTCTCTCCAGAGGTAGATGGTGAAACCATTCCGCAAGTGTCATTATCAGCTATGACAGGCTTATCACAACCTCAGACCCTAAAGTTAAGAGGACATATCAAGAAAAACAACGTAATGGTTCTCGTCGACATTGGCAGTACCCACAATTTTCTAGATTCAACCACGGCGAAAAGACTTAACATCTTTATCTTCCCCATGCCTAATATGAAGGTGATGGTAGCCGATGGTAAGAAGATTGAGCAAGTAGGGAAATGCCATAAGGTCAAACTACAAATAAAAAACTTTCATTTAGAATCTCCATTCTACACCATTCCATTATGAGGAGTAGATGTGGTCTTAGGAATTCAATGGCTACAAACTTTAGGTACTTATTCTGCCAACCATCAGAAACAGTTTATAAGCTTTAAGTGGAAAGGACAGAAACACAGGTTGTATGGATTCCAAGTCCCTGAAAATCAAGTCATATCTTCATCTCCGATGACGAAGATGAGTCGACAAGGAGTGCCAGCATCTACGGTACAATGTCATCAGTTAGATATGTTATCTACAAAAAGGAATCACGAAGAGTCACCAAAAGAACAAGGAATAGTTCGGAAACACGAAAAAATATTCCAAGATCTGCCCATAAAAGTGCCTCCTGATAGGAAAATCAAATATCCAATAGAAGTCAAGACAGGATCCGACCCTGTCAATATCAGATCTTGTCACTATCCACATCAACAAAAGATTGAACTCGAGAAGATGCTCCACGATCTTTTTAAAATGTGGGAAGCAAGAGCTCGCCATTCGAGAAACCCAGGCGTTCGTCAACATTGTCCATCATTACGTATGCTTTGAGGACAAAGCATCTTAAGAGAGGGGCAATGTTATGTATATTTTATTAATTATTAGTTAGATATAGTTATCTTAGGTTTATTAATGTGGTCTTCGCCAAGGGACACCATAAGGCTATATTTAAAGCCTTGGTGATTCCCCATTGTAATCATCTATCATCTTTTATCAATAATAATATATACTTATAAAGTTTACTAGAGTTTTTAAACTCCATCTCCCTTTCCAAGAGAGGGTTCTCAGTCATTCCAAGCTTCTTATAGAAGCAAACATCAACAACTTGCTCAACAATAGAAAAGTATACCATGGTCAATTTCAACACTAGATCAAACAAACCAACAAACAACTTCTGAAGCCAAACTACTTCACAGATAAGCTGCATTGCCAACTTTAGTCATTCTAAATGCATCATAAACATCTGTCATTTAGGCTAACACAACCCAGTTCAACGAGCCTATTGGTAGGATTAACCAAGTTAGCGGCAGAGTCTTGCAGCGTATTCAAAATTTTCAACATGGAGATGTCCATGGACTCGCAATCCATTATGCCAAATCGCAACAAGGATTTCACCAGGCTCATGCTACACTTTCAATCTTGTGATTCATCAATCAACTCCCTCTTACACATGACAAAGAGGTCCTCAGCCCTCGTTAGAAACAACACAGTAGAAAAGATCATGGGCTCATCTTCAACATATTCAAATCAACATTGCTTCTTCAAAACTTGTAGCCATCTTCATCTTGCAAGTAACAACTCACTTTTTTCATCATAGATCAAAACATGTTTCAATCAGGTTGTTCTTGTCTGCTCCCTCCGAGTCCTTTGCTTCATCCAATATGAGTCTTCTTGTCACAAGCTTTGTTCTTCCAATCTTTTAATTTAATGCAACAACCTTGGCAGGCTTCATCATGTACTTGCAATCCTCACTAGGAGGCCAAGGAAGAACAAATACATCCAAGCAAGATATACAAGGGCAAGAAGAATAACAACAATAGCAATAATCAAGAAAGGGAGATGTAAAGTACTTATTTCTTGGGAATGTGTTAGCTCCCTCTAATCTTAGCCTTCTTACATCCAACCTGCAAATCAACCTCATCATCAAGATGTCATTTCTTCTAGGAGCTAGGGTTTCTTCTTTTAAGTGGAAGCAATTAATCCATAAGTTCTAGGTTTTCATCTCCAACCCTAGATAGGGTTATCAACTATTTAGTGTTAAATTTCCACGAAACTCCGTAACTACTTAGATGGGTGACTGAAAATTGAAACTAGTTTACTTTCATCAAGATATATAGTTTCTTAACAATTCATATGCAACGGAATAAAAAACATAGAGATATTCACATGCACAATTTGACATACTCTACTCAGGAAACCCAATAGGGAAAACTTGCTTGCTTGATGTGGTATTTTATTGATTTTTCTTGGAGCAATTGAATCTATTACAAAGCAATCTCTCTCTATGAGAACATACTTTTTCTCCTACTGATCTAGCTTGGACTTGCCCTGCCAATCCTTGATCCCAACTCCTAAATCGTAGCGCACTTGTGATCTCTTTGCGCTCTCCACAAACAAGGCTCTCGCACAACCTGTGTGCTCTGTCTTGTCACACATGTGTGCTTTGTCTTGTCACACAAACCTTTGTGCACAAAACTTGTTGAATCCTTGTGCCTTCGTCCTTCTTTTATGTGAAAATTTCAACACTGAATTCCTATTGCAACAACTGGAATTTATTTTTCTAATTGTTAATTAATTTAACAATTTATCTGCTACAACAAATATCAAATAAATAATACTGCAACCTTTACAAATAAACTGCAGAAGAAAATAACGCTGGAAACTAAGAAAATCTAGCACACATAAAAATAACACTGTTATTTTTGGATAAATGTTCCCGAAAAAACCCAATGTGGGAAAAACAATGTAGCAACTGAGGGTTTTTATTATCTGAGTACAATCTATGGATGCCCAACTGACAATCTAAACAACAAATATCTGACAAAAATAATTAGAGAGAAACTTCTCTCACCCCACAAGCAATCTCGACACTGGCTTCTCTAGAAAAACTGGCCGTCCAAACCCCAACGTAGGGCCTCTGCACAGTCCTTGTGTTGTTTCTCACACGTGTGGCTTGAATCTACCTCTGAGCAAGCTGTCTAGCTTGTCTTTGTTGCTAGAAGTGACTCTCTGGCCTTCTGGAAGACTTTCCCGGTCACTGGAAACTTAATCGACTTCCTCCCCAACTAAATTGAACTACTTTGCTTCAATTACTGTGTAGTCCTTGCGCTACTTCTGCGTGGATCAATTCTGTCAGTTGTTGCTGCGTCTCCGGATCTGGAAAACTTCCTCCGGATCATTGTCCCTGCCCCTCACTATCTCTGCTTCGATCTCTGGCTCTTTGGCAACTGCTGCTACACTCTCTGGAAATCGATCTGACAAGGAAATCGAACTGCTGAAGTGTGTTCTCCAAGTGCCCATTGACTTCTTATAATCCTCTGTTGGGACTCCAACGACCAAAATTAAATCTTCATCAAGGGTTAGGATAATCTTGAAGTCAATCCATGTGAGTTTTTAGACTATCCTCACATTAACTTAATTAATTCTGATTAATTAACCAGTTTTCCTAAGTTTAGACTTGGGAAACATTAAAAAATAGGTTAATAAATAATTAAGTCATTTATAGGTGGAATTTCTAGAAACAATTTTGGGTCTTGGAGATCTCATGTATTCTAGCCTCTCCACCAAGTTTCATAGCTAAACACATCCAATGCTACAAAAACTAACATTTTATAGATTCGATCCATGCTAAATTAGGCTAGTTCAAATATACAACTCGAGTTGTTGATTGACAAGTTTATTGAGAGTGAACTCTTTCTTTCTCCAATCAACACTAGAGTTCTTAACTCGTCCTTCCTTCAATCAAGACTGAAGTCTCAAGTCATTCTAATTGAACTCGTAACTGCCACCCAATCTTGTAGTTAAACTGATGAAGACTCCTCTTTTAACTGAAGCTACAACTCTATGCATGCTAACTTGATGCTTATTCCAATAAAATGGAAATAATTCATCCTAACTGAAGTCTAACTCATGAGGACAATTCGAGGTCTTCACTGGTTAAGGCACAAGCCAAAAGACCTTGCTCGCTACATTTTCAACAATCCCTCTTAGCAAGGATGGTACTTCTGGAAGAAAATATTCCACCCGGATCTGTCTTTAACACCACCACATTTTCAGTTGCTGCAGCTGCTCCCTGTGAACTAGAAGACTTTCGTGCTTCCTGTTGCGGAATATGATCTAAAGACCTGTTCCTTCCAGCCATGCTCCTAGGATCCTGATCTTGAGCATCCATCAATGTTAGCTCATACCAACAGCTCCTGACAGATCTGGAAGAGGCCTCCTGCCTATCTTCCAGATTAGAATGTTGAGTCTTTATATTGATCTCTGCTCTGATATCATGTTATATTTTCACAAAATTCTGCAACTACTTAGATGAATAATTGAAAACATAAACTAGTTTACTTTCACCAAGATACAAAGTTTCTTAACAATTCATATGCAGCGGAATAAAAAACACAGAAATAAAGACACATGCACAAATTGACACAAGTTTCTTAGGAAAACCAACAGGGAAAACCTGCTTGCTTGATGTGGTATTTTATTGATTGTTCTTGGAGCAATTGAATTTATTACAAAGCAATCTATCTCTTTGAGAAAATACTTGTTCTCCTGCTGATCTAGCTTGGACTTGCCCTGCCAACCCTTGATTACTTAGGACACAAGCTCTCTGCGCCCTCCACAACAAGGCTCTCTCACAACCCCTGAGCTCTGTCTTGTTACACAAACCTTTGTGCACAAAATTTGTTTAATCCCTGTCCTTTCGTCTTTCTTTTATAGATTCAATCCATGCTAAATTAGGCTAGTTCAAACATAGAACTCGAGTTGTTGATTGGCAAGTTAATTGAGGGTGAACTCTTTCTTTCTCCAATCAACATTGGAGTTCTTAACTCGTCCTTCATTCAATCAAGACTGAAGTCCCAACTTGTTTTAACTGAACTTGTAACTGCCACCCAATCATGTAGTTAAACTGATGAGGACTCCTCTTTTAACTGAAGCTCCAACTTTACGCATGCTAACTTGATGATTATTCCAGTAAATTGGAAATAACTCATCCTAACTGAAGTCCAAATCATGAGGGCAATTTAAGGTCTTCACTGGTTAAGGCACAAGCCAAAAGACCTTGCTCGCTACATTTTCAACATTTAGCAAGTGCTTTGACTTCAAGCCCTAATAATTCTTCAAATTTAGTGTAGGGTTTACAAACCCACTCATCCTTGCATTCTTTTCCAACTTCATCAGTCTTGATTTCAATATCAGCATTATGAGTGATCTGTCCTAGGGCATTCCTGTTTAAACCCTTGCTAGGGTTTTACAAACCCAAAAACATTCCAAGAAACTGGTCAAGACATTCATTCTTCGAAATCCTAGATTTTGCTATCCCATTAAATCTTAATCTTTCAACAAGATATCAGAAGATGTATTCTGCTCATAATTATATCAGCCTTAAAGATTTAAAGAGGAGATTGGACCTCTTGATATGTCTCAACAACATTGCATATACTTCCAATGTCCAAAGCTATATGCTTGCAATGAGCAGTATTTCCTCTCACAATATCATACAGGTCTTAAGCATATACACAAATATTCATGTAAGTTCTTAGTCCTTTGATCTTTAAGGCTTGAAGAGACATCTTAAATTTAGCAGACCCCTTTAAAAAAACTTCCAGGCCTTGTTCAGCAGACTTGCAACTTAACCATCTCTTAATGGTTCTTAATATTGAGATACTGAGCCATTCATCACTGTAGAAATTCATGTCAGTGTCTTCATAATCTAATTTAAAATCTTTCAACAGGTCTTTAGACTTATAACAGTCTTGTACAAGACTTTGATCAAAACCTCCTCTTCTTGACAATATTTATGACAGACTTTGGTTTGAAGCCTTAGTTTTTATCCTGATCAACAAAAAAATGACCTAGTCGGTTTGGAATGTCGGTGCAAACAACAGAATGATAATGTATAACATGAGACTTCCCTCACAAAGTCTCGGGCTTTTCTTGTCTTAGTGATTCAGAGATGGAGATAATTTGGTTGTTATAGAGTTCGTTTGTTATAGAGAGATAACTAGGATGTAACCACAAAAGTGATTTGGACTTTAGGGCCTCATAACAGAGATAATTCAAACATCTCAACAGAGATGATTTGAATCTTGACACACAGAAAATATAGTACAGACTTGTTCAATCCTCCATAGATCAAGAATAATTCAATGCCCTTCGGATTGCATATAAGCTTGGACCTGGATCATCATCATGTAGCCCGGATAGAACTCGGATTCTTTTCTTGGTGATCGAACCTCTGGTCAAACTTCAAAGTGATGATACTTCACAGATAAAAGTAGATTCGGACTTGTGGTTTTTCTTGATGCAACAATACTACTGTAACAGACTTTCGATCTTACACAGTTTGGATCATTACAGAACTTCGGTTCTCTTCTATAACTAGGATTACCATATAATAAAATTGTAACTCAGATGCCATGGATTCGAACTTGAAGCTTAAATCTCAGAGATGAAACATCATTAATACAATGAGCTCAGACTACTTTAGAGAAGAGGGCTTATTATCATCATATACGGGCATCATCTTCAGAGCTCAGATCATCATCTCACATTTGCATTTTCACAGAGATAACAATGCTACCATAGAGAGTCAGATGACAATACTTAACTCAGAGAGATTGGATGCCTTGAACAATGTTACCACACGGAAAACGCGGATGTCACAGAGAGCTTGGATGCCTTGGATTTAACACAGACTTTTCGGTCCTTCTTCCACAGAGATATGTCACAGACATGCACAGTTCCACAGGGAATAAGTGCCTCAGACATGCACATAAAACAGATAACTCGGATTATTATAAATAAACAGAGGAAACTAGGATGCCTCAGAACTCACATAAGTGATGCATATGTGATGCCAATGAACTCACATAATTAATGGAGATAATGAGCCCAGACAGAACATTGCTTATCAATAGAGACAAGATTTTCGCTTGCTTCTTACACAGAACCATACCATAGGGAACTCGGCTCATTACCTTAGAGAGAACTCGGATGACTCATCCTTCAAGACTGCTCTTCATGGCTATGATACCATGTTGATTTTTCTAGTAGAAATAGACGAGAACAATTATTTTCAACGATAACTACTTCCAACGATTTATTAGCATAAATTACATATAATATTCAATATCATCAAGCAGTTATACACAAGAAAAATTCAACCATTAATCACAGTAGAGCAGTAGAAATAACAATGAGAAATTGAGACAAGAGACACAGGAAATTAGGCCTGTGGCCAAGGCAAAACCCACAAGGGGAAATCCAGAAATTTTTCCTTATGAGAGAGAGAGTTCAATGTTCATCAATTCATCCAGAAATAAGACATCAAGATAACATCTAACCAATAACAAGAGCTTTCCGCAAGTGCCAAGCCTCCTCTCCTCCTTCCTTCTGAAATTCGGCCTCCTCCCACTCCTTTCTTCGCTGGAACAGTGATAATTTGATAAACAATAGATCATTCGATAATCCAAGGTGAGGAGGAGAGGTCTCATATTAATAGTCTCCAAAGGGGGTCAAATAGATGCCTCAAAGGGGCCTAAGCTGACTTGGGGCCGACTTGACACTTCTGGAATAATTAATTCAAATTTTTTTATTTTATTTTTCCTTTCTTGATGAAAATACCGACCATGGCTACTAAATTTCCAACAATTCACGCAGGTAAAATCCCATAGAATCTTCTATGTTGAATCATCAAACAATATGTTCCAGATAAGTAGTAAGAAAGCCTACTTAACATACTGATGGTTGTTAATGCCATCCAAGTAAGATCCTCCTTATGTAAGCCTTTTATTGTAAGTGTTTTCTGCAATGCTCTTGCTGTACCCACAAGACAATATTCAATGCATAATACATCTGGCATATTCCAAGGCAGAAGCACAAAATTTACAATTGTAATATCTAATGAAAAATGCATTCAAAACCCTCATAGATTAGGGGTTCAAAGCTTTTAAATGTATAACTACCATTTTCCTTGAACAATCAAGAAATCATCCCTAGTCTTTGATACAAGTCCAGTGCAAGGCTGCCTTCCTTGGAAAAGTTGAGTCAATTTAAATGTCCATTTTTGGAAGTAATGAAACCTGTTCTTTACTTGTGCCTCTTGGATGATCTTCTGAGATGTTTGCCCCCATATGGAAATAAATTATGCAATTCTGCCACATGGAATGCATAAACTCCATGAATTGCATGTTAGCTTTAACTATTTACCCAGCAGTTGTTCTCCTTCACTTCAGCACAGCATACATGCTAGATTCAGTTCAAAAAAGTTCATCCTTGCCGTGATCCCTGTGTAGCAGCAGCGATGAGCAGATCTGTACAGCCTTTTTGTTGTGTGGCAGTTATGCTTATGTGCTGGAGGTATGGAAACAGTCAGAGACAGATAGTGTTAGAGGTGTGTCATTCATGTGTCAGCTTTAGATTTTCCATCTTTATCAGGTTCCATTTTCCGGTTTAGTAGGCCAGCACTGGCCTTAATTAGATTTGCTTCTCCAGATTTGAAAAGCACTTGTTTTTCTGTTCTTAAAAATGTTTTCGGTTCTGTTTTTTCAGCATGGTTTCTAGTGTTAGAAAAGTGCACAGCTTAAAGAGGTTTCAGATTTAGGAGGGGTATTGAGTCTGAGGTATTATCCAGATATAGACTCTGAGCATTCTATCCTAGGGGTTCTCTCTCATGTTGGATGGTGCTTTATTCTATGCAAAGTTAGGAATTAAGGTTTTCACTCTAAAATAGGTGCACCAAAGGGATGGTTGGCCTTGATTATATACCCTAGCTTTTTTCATCTATAAAAGAAGACAGGGCAAGTTTGATTATTCAGTTTTTCTTTGAGCTAGTGATTAGCAAGCTGTTGTAATATTTTCTGCTTTTGATTTAATAGAGTGATGTAATTGATTGCTGCAATTTTATAGCTTGTGTTTTCCTGTTTTCAGAGTTCCGTGTTTGCAAATTTAGCATCCTTCATCTACAGTTTTGATAGGTTACACAGTTTTAGTTAACTGGATTAGGCTATCTGAAGATAAAGGTACAGATCTGGTTATTCTGCTGAAAATTGCACATGGTATCAGAGTTACAGATCTGAAATCTAAGTTGCACTGAAATGGATATGGATACGGGGTTTGAAACTAATACGGCAAAATTTCAAAAAATCTGGATACGATACGGCAAGGAAACAGCATATATATATATATATATATATATATATATGTATGTATGTATGTATATTTCATCTTTTAGTCTTTATAATCTAGATGCTATATTTAAAAATACATAATCATCATCATCATTTCAACATAAACAAATCATAATCATCAATTCAGCATAAACATTGTCATCATAATTCAGCGTTGGCATTTAAAAAAACATAAAAAAATAAAATATCACAATATCACCAAAAACTTAAAAGCAAAATCATGTTACTGAATATTACATGTTAGAACACTAGCAATTTTTATCATTTACTAGTTACATTTAGAAATAACCTAACATGCAATGATTCCATAACAGTGGGACAGGCCTTTTAATAAAGAAACAGGATGAAAATGTCTCAAGTTAAATGTTTAAGGTGATTACACAGCGGACATTGTTTGAGTGTCGAATCCATGTACTTGAAAGGTTTGAAACAAAAGCGAGTGGCGTGAGGGCGTGAACTGTAGGTCTATAAAATATATTTTAACTTACCTCAAGGATTTTAAAAATATCTGCAGATAAATGAAGGATATTTGCGATGTCTTGGAAATAATGTGTTCCACAATCCTATTCTGGTTCCACCCAAATGAAGCTTGCCACCAACTCTACCAGCGAATTTTTCAAATTGTTGTAGGATTTAATGAAACCCTAAAAAAATAATTCAAAACGTCAAACTTGCACTTGTCTCATTTAAGAAAAGTAGACATTACTGATTATGAGGTCCATGAGCGTTTCTGTCATTCTGCTTTTCTGTGTCTCGACTCAAGTCGTTTCAAAATTGATTTTAGAAATTGAGTGGTAGGCGATGAATTATATTAAGCCTTCATCGGGCGATGAAATAATAGGTGATCGATCCATTTTTTATGTTAGTTGGTTTCCTATGCTTGGGGGATGAACGATATGGACCTTTTGTGATGCGATAAACTAATGATCGTTACCCAACACGACTCTGATATTAGATTTGGTACGCCTGGGTTGTTGAGTTGACAGTTCCATTCAGCGTTGTTGTCGATGATGACATAGTTGCGGTGATTTTTATCTTCTAGGAATTCTTTAAAATACTTCCACAACTATGACATACCCTCTCCAGCAATGTTTCCGCCATAGTCTAGCATTGGCATTTACCTCCGGAAACGGATCACGAACGAATCCATAAAAATTGTAAAACCTCCAAAAACGTTTCCAAACCCGGATCTGGAGTTTCCAAAATTCTTATACAGTTCAAATTCGTTTTGATGTCGTTTCACGGCAGATCCTACACGAATCGTACCCGTTTCCATTTCGGAAATGGGGAATGGCGTTTCAGCCAATTTCTCTAGGCGTTTCCGGTAACTTCGTCTGAAATCTTCCTGGAATTAATACTTGGAGAAGGCTGCTATCTGTGAGGAGGAGTTGTTGGAAGGTTTCAGCATGTGTAATGAACAAGAATCTTTAGTGAGTGAAAATGATCCATTCTTGAGATAGGCATTTGGATATGTTATAGGCATAGTATTAAAAACCGGAACCGGTGACCGGACCGGTGGACCTAATGAATCGGTAATCGGACCGGAACCGGTCTAACCGGTACTGGTCAGGTCTAAACGAACCGGTTTTTAAAAAAATACATTAAATAATTATCTTTCAATAAAAAAAGCTATTTTTAAGATTTGCAACCGTGATTCCAAGCCAATCGATACAAAATATGCAAAGTTCGCTCATTTATATACCATGCAAAGGTGAATATATCAAAATGGCACCGAGTGCAATACATATCATCGAAAAATACATAAGCAATGAGGCTCCAAATGGCCCATAAAGTCCAAAAAATGCTACAAGCTATGAGGCCATTGGCCTAATACAAGACTACACATGAATCATGATCAATCATCAAATTCATCACCACTACTAGACACAGGATCAACATTGGCAGCTGCATAGACATCATTTGGATCAGAGTCTGAGGATGCTTCAACCTCAGGCTCATCTGCAACCTGAATACCACTGCCACCAATAACAGTAGAAGTGGACCTAATGGAAGCATGAGTTACTCGAGCTGCATGACTAGTGCCTTCCATTGGTTGTTTGCCTTTGCTTGATGCAGCTACCAATCTTGGGTCTTCGTTTGATGGCGCCACCAAATCTGCTTCAAATTCACCCCCTGCTAATGCTGCATCAAAATCAAAATCTGCCTCAAACACTGGATCTTCAGTCTCCTCCACCCATTCTGATGTTGGATAAATATCATCCAACATAATGGGATCTAGATCAGGTGTTTTGTTCATCAGTTGGTTCCGCCTCAAGCGAAGGTTGTATTGCACAAACACAAGATCATTTAATCGTTTTTGTTCCAAACGATTTCTCTTCTTTTTGTGTATGCGCTAAAAAACAGACCAATTGCGCTTACAACCTGAAGCACTGCAAGTTTGGCTAAGGAATCTAATTGCAAACTTTTGCAATTGAGGACATTGGCCGCCAAATGACTCCCACCAATGTGCTGCAAATAAAAAGACATTCATTAGTAACATAGTTCATTTCATTACTTATTTACAAACAATTTAACTTGAAAAGAAAAGCAAATTGGAATTGATTACCTGGTTGATCCACATCTCTTGCCATTTTCGCCAAGTTCTTTCCAAAGGTACCAGCTGCCATACTGAAAAGACTAAGTTGTTTATGTGTTTCCAAAAGGTCTGCACGGATAGGGACCATGCGCTCCAAGCAATCAATCAATCCAGATCTGATCTCCCCATCCTGCTGATGTCCTAGCCGAGCTTTATAATGATACTTTGGGTTCAATAAATACCCAGCTGCATGTATAGGATGATGGAGTTGATTCTTCCATCTGTTATCAATGATCTCCCATATCCGGCCATATTTAGCTAACCTGTCCCTGTAAACTACTTGTATCTGCTCCTTTGCCTGATCCATAGCCTCATAAATGTTTCCCATTGCCATCTTTTCCCCATCCACCATCCTTAGCACCTTAACAAGGGGCTCAGTAATTTTTACCAGCTCTGAAGACCTTTTCCAAAAATAATTGTCAAAGACTTTCTTTTTGGTGTCTTTTCCATCTTGTCTACTAGCCCACCGGGATTCAGTCCAATCATCAGAAGAAAACATTTTCTGCAGGTTTTTCTGTTGAGAATTGAGACATTGCAACGTGAGGAAGTGAGTTGCAAATCTCGTAATGGCAGGCCTAACAAGCTCTTTGCCCCCTGTGTTTTTCCTCATTAGGCTCAATACCCATGAGTGGTTGTAAATGTATTTTGTAATGCACTTGCCATGCTCTACAGTGTTTTTTACCCATTCCACTTTGCCTATGTCCTCAAGCATGAGGTTTATGCAATGTGCAGCACATGGAGTCCAAAATATGGTATTATACTTGGACTCAAGCATCTTTCCAGCAAGAACATAGTTTGAGGCATTATCTGTGATGACCTGCACAACATTTTGCTCCCCCACTTCCTGAATAATCTCATCCAAAAGCTCAAATAGAAGGGTTGCATCTTTCACCTTATCAGATGCATCAAATGATCTCAAAAACATTGTTCCTTGAGGGCAAGAAACAAGTTAATGATAGTGCGGTTCTTTCCATCAATCCATCCATCTGACATGATGGAACAACTTGTTTTGAGCTATGACTCTTTATAGTCAGCCAAATACTCATCAATATTACAAATCTCTTGTTGCAAAAGAGATCCCCTCAAGTCGTGCATAGTAGGGCCTTTGAAGCCCTTTCCTGTAGCTAAAACAGAGTCCCACATAGCTTGGTAATAAGGTGAGCGAGCAACATTAAATGGGATATCTGAATCATACCACCATCTAGCAATGTATTGATAAGAAGTTTCTTTTTATTGTTTTTTCCAATGTTGATCCAAAGTGGGTTGACGACTTGGCTGGGAGGAAGTGGCTGTGGGATTAGCAGTGGATGAGAAATAACTCTGGATGTTGGGTCTCTTTGTTGGTTTTGATTTTTGGCCAACAGGAGGAACATAGTGAAAGAGGTCATTGGTGGAAGGGATAGAAGTGGAGTCTTGAATCTCATAATCATCATACCCACTCTGTCTCAGGGTTTCTATTAGTTCCCTCTTCCTTGCAATTTCATCTTGGATGGCCTTCTCCCTAGCCTTAGTCTCCTCAAACGTTTCAAACTTGGCAAGGTATTCTGCCCTAACTGGACCTATCACTTCATTAGGTGCATCACATGGCTTTACTTGGCCACTTATCCCAGCCAAGTGTTGTTTCAATCTGAGAATACCCCCACTTCCAATACATTTTTCACAAAATTTGCATATCATCTTTCCATCAACCACATCACAATGGGCCCATGCACTGTCCTTGGTTTTTGGAGCCATCTTGACTTAAAATAATTGAAATTTGGAAATAAATCTGTCATTTAAAAAAAATTGCAGCTAAGATAAATGGACAACTAAGGCTAAATTTACGAAACAAAATGCACATTCAAACATACAAAATTTGATAGCATAGGACTAGAGATTTGAGAGCAATAGCATAGCTAAACACATGAGAAAATAAATACATGAACAGCAATGAAATGATGGATTTTTCAAGTGAAAGGCAATGCAAAGTAGCTTCCTTAGCGTCCTCTTGAAGATGCCAACTCTACTGACAGCTCCAAACTATCTCCGAGATAGCTCCAACTCCAACTCCAAGCCTCCAAGATCACTGCTCCAGCAAATGCTCAACACTCTCCAAGCTCTCAATCAAGCTCACTAACTGCAAATGAGATGGTGTGAGACAAAGGAGAGGCTGCCCCTGCTTATAAAAGATTGGGGAGGGTGTTTTTGGAGAGAAACAACCCTCCGCTTCCATCCAAATCAGCCCTAAACCTCCTTGCTGGCTGTGCGTGGGTCCCTACAGCAAGGTAGGTGCTGACCGGCCGGTTCCGTCCTTAACTGGCCGGTCAGCACTGGTTAACTGGACTTTTCAGGCGAGAGGGAGGGGTTGACCGGGTTTTTCAACTGGTTTGGACCGGCCAATGGTTTGACCGGTTTCCGGTTTGAACCGGCCGGTTTTTAATACTGTGGTTATAGGTTGTAGGGTGTGATGCCTTGATTGGAGAGGTAAATGGCACCTGTCATCTGTTGCTGCTCTGATTTGTTTTTCAGCTGATCTGTTTGTTTGAGTTGTGTTCCAGTTGTTGCAACAATGGCCAGTCTAGGTCTCAGAGACTCTGGCTGGTTAGAAGCAGCAGCTGCAAACTTCATTCTTTGGAAGTGCTGACTTATTATGTTGTTGGAGGAGGCTGATATTCGGTGTTTTGTCGATGGGATGGATACAGTCCCTTGTGACGCTGCACAGTTTGCTGAACGCAACAAGAAGGCAGCCAAAGCAAGGAGAATCATTCTTGATTATATGAAGGATCATTTTATTGTAGAGAAAGTCAGGCTAGGATATGTATGATGCCTTGATTATTTTGTATTAGAGTGTAATATTTTCTGCAATATGCTTTTGAAGAACAAACTGTCATCCACATGCATGAGTGACATAGAGATGGTGGCTAGCTCCTGTATGAAGATCATTGAGTTGAGAGATCAACTTGTGAGATCAAGTCCAAAAGTCCAAAAGCTAGAAGTGTGAGACCTTGTGTACTTGAGAGGGGGCCAATTGTCATCCCACCAAACCTCTTCTCACTTTAGCCAGCTCTCCTGCAGCTCAAGGGGTTTTCTCCCTAATAGATCTTAGGGATATAATGGCCCAATCAAACCAAGTCAAGAGCCCCCTAAGGCTTCTACTTCAAGTACCACCAATCAAAGGATTGCATCATTGGGGTTTAAGGTGGATATGATTGCTATGGATTTTTTGTTTAATTTCCAGGTTTGAGTTCAAAGGGAATGTCCCCTAACACACACACAACCAAGGAATTACAAGGAGAATAAAACTCCAGCAAAACTGTTTAGTTGATTTTAAAAGGAAAATGGTGATGGAGGATAGGAACGGTGGCAATATATCTTTTGGGAATATGGGGTCAATGTGCAACACACTCAGAGAGAAAGGAGATGGATGTGGGTTTAAGTAACTACGGGAGACTAGCTTGTGTCCCTTAGACCTCTAACTCTAGTGTCCTTCTACTTTCAAAGACAAATAAGGGAGGGAGCTTAACTTAGGTTGCCCTAAAAACATTGATGAAAGACCATGTTCAAGGACAATAAGGAGAAATATACCAATAAAACTACGGTGAATACGTAATAACCCTTATCTATCAACATTAAATAAGATAGAAGAGGATGGCTCACATTGAATTTCATGTATCATCAAAGTTCACCGATATTAATCTAAGAAAAGAGAACCATTCACATCACAAAGTCTCTCAGGAGAAGTTGCTCAACTCATCCATCCATAGTCAAATTTAAAGAGAGAAATCACAAAAAATTCAGACTTGCTAAGGGATTTCTCCCTCAATCCAACCAATAGAAAATTAGAGGAAGTGCACCTCTATTTATAGAGGAGGTGCTTAACTTCTTTGACATTAAAATATTAGTTTTCTAGGCTACAAGCCCCTAATCTAGCTTATAGAGGGCCAAAAAGACGCTCTTCTTCAGTTAACTAACCTAAATTACATAAATTGAGGGGCATTCATGCCACATGTACAAAGCAAAGGGGCACAAGCCCTCAAAAAGTGACCCATCTCCATAAATGAGGGGTATAATGGATTTTTGGTGCAACATCTAGCCTTTAAAGGCCCTTCATTGTGCATAAGTCCTCATGCAAGTTGGGAAGTGTGCTTCAAGTTGCGTGCCCTGTCATCTTCCAAGGTGGATGCTTCTTCATTCCAAGGCCAGCTAGTCCCACTCTGAGGATGCAACACCAGCCTCCAAAGTGTAGAAAATTGTGTCCTGTAGCCCCACCCGGTTTTAATTTGTTTTGCACATCAAGTTTAATGCCCAAAATGTATTGTTCATTGCTGATTTAAACTTGAATATAAAATTCAATTAAAGCACCAGAAGCTACCACTACATTTTCACATCAGCCGATAATTTGACAAGCATGCACAAATTTAGAGACATTGAGTTTTGGTCAATCAGACTTTGGAAAAACCCGAGGGAAAACCAGTAGGAAGAGGATTTTATTTGCTTTTATCTCAGAGAAATTTTACAGCATTAAATACAACACAGTGATACTTATCTCCCTCCTTGGAATTTGGGTCAGCTTCTAGAAATTCGTGCTGCTGTCTGGAAACATGTGCCACTGTCCTCATTTCTCTGCCTCGAAAAACTGTGCCACTGTTCAGACTTTACAGCCTTGAAAATTGTGCAACTGTTCAGCACTCAGACCCCTGAAATTCATGCCCATCAGTCTGATTTCAGACCCTCTAATTTTTTGGCTCTGTTCAGAAAATCAGGCCCTCGAAATTCATGCCACTGACAGACTTTCCAGCCCTCGAAAATCATGCCACAGACAGCAATCTCTTCCCTCAAAATCTGTGCTGTCAGAGACTTTTTCTCCTTGATTTTGGGCCCATCAGACAGATTTCTTCTCCTCAATTTCGTGCTGGTCAGACCTGCAGTTAATGTGCTGAAGCTTCCTCAAAAAATGTGCTGGAAGTGCCTCAAAAAATGTGCTTTAGGAGCTCCCATACCTTTTTGGGTTTTTGTTGCCACCCTTCCAGCCTTGGGATTCGTGCCTGTATTTGCCTTCTCCTTGCTTATCCTCTCCTCTTCTCCAAAAGCTACACATGAAGAATGAATCTCCGCTTACCTTTTTCCTCCTTTTTAGTCTCCATAAGGATGAGAAGACCTATCCCTAAGATCTAGGGCTGAGATTATATCTCAGATTCTCTTGATCAAGGGTAGAGATCTGTAAAGTTTTGTAGATGTTCTATGCTAGGAGCAATTTCACTTTTCTCACAGCAATCATACAAGTAGTTAAGCAAAATGCAGATAGAATATATAAGCAGATCTTATGTATGACAAATCAGAAACATGGAAAATAGCCTGCGGCGGTCAACAGATGCTTCAACCAGCAAAGTCTCCTTTGGTCAGTCAGCCCAAAGCATGTGTCACAAACAGCCCTCCAATCAGTAGATGAGTCAACTCAAGTCAACTCTACAAAAGTCAACGCTGGTCCTGGAAAAGTCAACGTAGGGGCAGCAAGCTAAAGTCAACGCAGCAAGTTAAAGGTCAAAATCCCTTTGACCTCGATTTGTGCCAAGTAGTACGGCTCTCAAAAATCGAACCTTCCAATAAGTTTTCAGGTTGATAACGGCGTTGACCAAAACAACGCTTGGTCAAACTTTCTGCGAAACCCTAGCAGCAGAAAGTCGTATCTTCAGCTCAGCCGTACGGTCTGTCCTCTGCCCTTCACACGTGTGGCTGAAATTCGTCCTTCGGTAGCTCGTACTATTTGATGAGAGAGGAAGATGTGAGTTGTGTTGATGATGAAAATGCTCTCCAACTTTTCCTGTGTTTATATCCATCATTGGGGCGTGTGACACATCTGTTGGGCATGTGAGCCACATTACAAAACTGACCGACCTTGCATATGTGGAAAATAAATTCAAAATATATTTTCTGCTCATCGGATTAAGACATATTATATATGGATTTTACACCTCTCCGAAAGAGGATTCCAACAAAAATATTAGCTTCTTAATCTGAGCATTACAGCATGGAGTTTGGACTCAGTTGTCCAAATTTAACAAGATCTAATCTCACATTGACCCCCTCTCGTGTTTCCCCCTTCATTAATGACCCCCTCTAGTAACTTTAATAACTTCCTGTACCATGTACCTTTTTGCCTGATAAAGTCACTTTAATATTATAAAGTACAATGTACTTTTAGAACTCATAAAATGACTAAAATGTCACATGATTTTAATAATCTCATAAAGTCACAATAAAAAGGTGGGTTCACTTGTTTTCCTAGGCTTAGGCAAAATGCACTAGGAAACACCTCCTTGGTACCTGTTTTCAACACAAAGTCTCTAAAGGCTTCCTTTTCTCCACGAAATTCAGCAATGTTTCCGGTTAACTTCACATGTGGGTATGTAGGTCCACAATGCTCATATCTCAAATAAATCAAGGGTAAGAAGGCCACAAAGATGAGTAGATGAATACTTGAAGAAACCATCCTTCCCCTACAACAGATCTTAATAAGACATTAGTATAGTATCCAATAGAAGGGAGTAAGCCCTCCAAATCTTGTTCAAACCATGAGTCGGCCGTAAATTGTAGAATTAGAGATTAGTTTGACCCACCCACTATTTTTAGCAAAGAGACTCATGTATATATATCAACCCAATCTTTGTTATATTAACCAAATAATCTTTTTTTCTCCCAAGAATAAAGAGCTCCTTTTGCAGCTTGGACAGAATTCAAAACAGTGATAATATGTTGAGAACTATTAACTACTATTTATGACTAGACAGTTTGCATTGCTGGCATCAACTCACATACAAAATCTAGTTGCAAAGTAAAAGAGAATCTTCTTACTGCCTTCCATGGTATGCTACAGGTTTGTTTGTTTTCAGCGTCTGCAGTTCTACTCCAGACTGCAAGTAACGTTCTTTTACAGTTTTACTTTCCATAATGAATGGATAAACACTGACTTCATCCTCTGTTAATTTGAGTTCTGTCAACTATTACTGACATTCTTTCCAAAACAAAGATCAATTGTGGTATGTAGACATACCATAGATAGAACAATCTCTATGCCTTCACGAACAGATAATTTTGGTCGAATGATATTTTTAGTGTTAGCAAGGAAAATCTGAAAATGTCACCAAGATATAGGTGATTCATAGGAACATCGACACTGCTGAGTTCTTCATCTCCACTCTCCACCTGAAGGACAAGTGATCATTTAATAAAACCAAATGCATATTCCCCTATATGTGGATGATGAATAATTGCAACCTCTTTAAGGACCCTTCTGATTTGGTTGAGAGAAATGGTAGCACTTTTTTGCTTTGAGGTTGAGTAGATATGTTTTACAAGAGGCATTTTCTTTATGAACTATTCTCCAACCCAGAGGACAAAAGCTCGCATCCATGAAGATGCAATTAAACCCATCAAGAATTTGAAGACCAAAGATATTGATGCCCAATCCCACATAAATAGGTCTGGAGAAGCCATCAACAAACACTCACGAACGTTTTTACAAAACCTAGTCTGAAAAATAGCATAAAAAATCTTGTGACTTGAGTGGTAAACTTTGGGAGAATTCTTGGAAGAATCTTCAATGTTGACATTTATTCCCAAACTTGGCATTGTTAGTTACCCTTGGATGGATCTAGTCCACCTTATAGACTCATGTTTTCCTTGTACCCCATACAATGCTGGAGACTAAACAGGTTGGTGATTTACCACAAAGATGTTGCACAAGGAAATTTCTTCAAGATACTTTTTATTTATCTCATCAAGACGTAGAACATTAGAAAATATTCCTTAAGGACACCCCTTATGTCTCTGATAAAATAGTGGGTAAGAGGGATGGAGGTTGAGAATGAGGGGTTGGTGCTAAACATTAAAGGGGTTCTCTCTATTATGGGAAGCTTTTGTTCAGGGTATCCATTCTTGTGAGAAGCTGCCCACCTTTGAGAATCTTTAGGACGATTTCATCCAAGAGGAGACAATGTTAGAGATAATTTCAACTAGAGTACAAGAGATCTAGAACCCAGCCCTCACCGTAAAGATGAAGAGAGGAGTTAAGAAAGAAGGACCCAAGAGGCTTAGAAGGGCAAGGAAGACGAATCATTTTCTTTGGACTAGGGGAAGAAATACTTGAGTCATATGAAGAGTTTCAAGTATCATAGGATGGTCCACTAGTAGCAAAAAGTGGTTTGCTGTTAGTGTGGAAGCTTTAGTCAGAGCAGATGAGGTAGCATTAAAACTTGAGACAACTTTCTCCATGGTATTTTGCCTTTCCACATGCATTGTTTCTCCATGATATGTGGATAGTGGAGCATCTAGACACTCCACCTTCAACAAAAATGTTTTCTGCAAGCTTCAAGGACGAGATCTCATATAAGTGGAGTTGGGTAATGATGCCACTTATCTGGTTTGCAGAGTGGGTTATCTCTTTCAGCATGCCTTCTGGTGGTGTTCTGGAGTTGAATGATGTTTTGTATGTTCCTTGTTTTAATAAAGAATCTTCTTTAAGTTTCTTGAATGACAAATCTACAGTGTATTGTTGAGTTCGATAAAAAATGGGTGATCATTAGAAAATATATAGAACTATAGCAGGTCCAAATACGCATGATGGTTTAGTGCATGATAGTGAAATTGTGCATGCTTTGGTACAAGTAGTTTAGTCATATACACTCTGGAACACTTTCACTCTTGAAGGGCATGGTGTAGTGACTGTCAGACTTCAAGATCAAGAACACTAGAGTTAGTGAGGTTTGTGCATTCAATAAGCAAGCCAAGGCTGCTTTCCCAAGCAGTGAGCACAAACTGAGAGATATTCTTATCTGATTCATTTAGATGTATGTGGATTGATTTCTATAGTTTCATTGATAGGGAGTTTGTACCGTCTCTTTATTGATAATTAATCTAGGAAGACTTGGATTTATTTTATAAAGACCAAGGATGAAGTATTTAGTAAGTTCACAGAATTCAAAGCCTTGGTCAGGAATTAGACAGGCTGGAAGATTAGGGTGCTAAGGTCCGACAATGGAGGAGGGTATATCTCCAAGGACTTTGATGCCTTTTGCAAGGAAGTGGGGATTAGGAAGGAGCTAACAATGTCTTACAACCTGTAATAAAATAGGGATGCAGAGAGGAACAATTGGTCCATCATTGAGATGGCCAAAGTGATGATACATAACATGGATTTTCCCTTGTGTCTTTAGTCAAAGGCATGCAATATGACTATCTACATTCCAAACAGATGATTAATCTAGGAAGACTTGGATTTATTTTATAAAGAACAAGGATGAACTATTTAGTAAGTTCACAGAATTCAAAGCCTTGGTCAGTACTCAGACAGGCTGGAAGATTAATGTGCTAAGGCCCAACAATGGAGGAGGTTACATCTCCAAGCACTTTGATGCCTTTTGCAAGGAAGTGGAGATTAGGAGGGAGCTAACAATGCCTTGCAACCTGTAACAAACCAGGGATGCAGAGAGGAACAATTGGTCCATCATTGAGATGGCCAAAGCGATGATACATAACATGGATTCTCCCTTGTGTCTTTAGGCAAAGGCATGCAATACAACTATCTGCATTCCAAACAGATATTGTCATAGTATATTGAACGACAAGACTAGATTGGAAGCCTTTATTGGTAAGAAACCTCAGGCATCACACTTTTGTGTATTTGGTTGTCTTGTTTATATTCATGTGCCCAACAAGAAGAGTACTAGGTTTGAATCCTCAAGCATTAAGGATATATTTGTTGGTTAGACTGAGACCTCCAAGGCTTATCAGATCTATATTCTAACCCAACAAAAGGCAGTGGTAAGTCAAGATGCTAAATTTGATGAGGACGGATGGTCTCTGAAGTCTTAAGAGCCTTCGACAGATGCTAAGGAGGGAGGAAAACTTCAGATACCACTGAAACTCAAAAAAGGTTTCGTTATCATATTATCATTTTCCTGTTTTTATCAGACTTACTGTATTTGCAATAAAAGATAACAAAAAGGGACTGCAAAACCAACATCATAGCTGCATGAGCATGCTATTTGGTAAGGTTGGGAGGCTTGAAATCTTGATTGATGAACCATCCCTCCCTCAAGTATTCATCTCCTCCTTTCTTTCCTGACCTCTGTAAGGCTCCTCGATGCTGTCAATCATCTTGCTTCCTCTGTAGTGGGGAAGGGCAATAAACTTTAAACACTTGAACATGGGTTTTTTCAGTTGGCTCATAATGGAACTGCTGCCTTCTTCATCAATTCTTATATGCAGGCTTCCTCATACGACTTTTTCTTTTCTGAACTCTTCCTTCGATAATTTTGGACCGTCCATCCTGCTTAATTTAGCCTGGTTGTCTTCAATGTTCATTACCTCCAGATGCACTACTGAGTTCCCAAGCTGTTTACCCTCTCTCCCCTTCAAAGTGATTGGACTGAGAGTACCTTTTTACAGTCCAGTATGGAAGAGATTGTAACATCCATCCTGTCAGGGATGCATACAATGTTAAAAGTTAAAAGAAAATGATAATTATAATAACTAATAATTCACACACTCATATGTATAAAGCAACGGTGGATTCATCTATGGATCTATCAAGTGTAGTTGAAGTCTCAAATCCCTCTAGTAAAACTTTAAAAAAAAAATTTCACTATCAAAAGGGTTTGTCTCAATGCAATTTGATCCCTATGGCGCTTGATAGATCTGGAGTTAAGATTGATCTAAAGCTGGTGTAGAAAACTGTGCAGTGTGAATAGACAAATTGGTTGATATGGTGTGCACACACCTGTTTCTGTGGAAATTACTTACTCGATTGAATGGTGTAGATGGCCTTGTCTCATCATTCCCAGAAGTTGGATCTAGGTGAACAGTTCTGGTCATTGTAGTTGTCCTCGCTCTTCATTTCTTATTAATCAGCTCATTTCATTTAGCCTTGATGCTTAACTGACCAACTTCCTGCCACGTGTTTGCAGGGATTTGCTGCCTCTATGGGCTGTAGTGCTCACGAGCAGTGCTTCCAACTTAGCTACGAGGGTCTCATATATTTGTTTTAGGTCTCATTTACTAAGCTGCTTGATGCCTGGAAGTTTGACTGCGTGGCTCTCAATAAGAATTCCTGAATACATTGATAACTGGAGTAATCGATTCTAAATTGCAGCTATTCTACTTTCATATACCTTGAGATTCGTGGAAGTTTCTCATGTTGGAACCTTTTCTTTGCAAAAAGAGACATAGAACTGAGATTGTCACTGATACAGAGTATAAACATTCCATAACGTTTCAAACTTTCATCGCTATAAGCTTCGAGCTATTCTTGAAACATCAGTGGGGAAGCATACAGTATGACAGGTTATTTTAATGGATTCTAATGTTTCCAAATGTGCAAGCAGTACTAAGATTCTGTTATTGTGTATTCTTTGTTGGAATATTTATGCCTGGCATCTTGATTCGATGAATTAGTTCTACTATTATCCTGTTTTAGGAGTCCGGATTTTCTATCGTAATTCTGGTTGATATCTTCATAATATTAAATCCAGTTTTTTGGCTGTAAGTATTCTTCTTAAGGTACAGGTACATTGTTGATCACCGAAAAAGTAATTTATTCACATTAACATGACATCAAATTATTAGACCTTAATTCCGAGTCATATTTCTTTGGTTGCTGCAGGCAGTGCAGACTCCCTTTAGGAGCTATCTTCAGGACATGTTGGATTTGGTAATCTTTCTGCTTTAATGGAATCTGTTTTTAGTTTATGTTATTGTGAATTTTTTACCATTTCTTTCTTCTGTTGAACTTGAAACACGTCATTTAATTTTGGTTTAGATTGGGAAGTTGTAGCCAACCCAAAATTTCAATGCAATTCTAGTCCATGACTGTTCAAGTCAAAATTGGACGTGGAACCTTACTTTTTAGTGATCTGAGGCAGTTTGTGTTGTGCACGTGAGACTGTAATTTTCATTTTGCTGGAAAAATATGATTTTTAATGTTGTCTGTCCCCGGGGGATTAAATTTGAGAGGGTCCCGTTACTGGCTACTCTGAAAATTGTCCTGTAATTTTAATTTTCTCTACAAACACCTTAACTGTTTCAAAAGATACAAAATTTTAACACAGTTTTTCAAAACTAGACTGTTAAACCAAGAGGAGGGAGCCAAAGCTGGTTCCTATATATTTACTATTCACCCTTGCTGGTTGATCCTTATCTGCTGGTTAGCGATGCTCTTTCAATGTTGACTGGACCTGGTATCATGTCTTCCAATAGGATGTTCATTTCTCTAGTCATCTTGTGATCCAAGTCTGATATTGTATCCTGGTTCTCTAAGACTCCTACCCTGATAGCCAAAATGATCTGTTCCATATTTTCATCCTACTGACCAGGAACTCCCAATCCCCTTTCAGTTTCATCGGAACTACCCAGGGCTGCCAAAGCTTGGTGGACTTACTGTGTAAGTTGTGCTGCCAGTGTAAAGACATTCTGCCTGGGTCTAGAGCTCCACAGATCATTCAATTTTTCCCCGCAGATCATTCACTTTTATCCTGGTGTCTCATATGATATATATGTTGGTACCATGCTTCCCTTTCCTTTGCTGAATCTAAGATGTTCCTTTTGAAGTTTTGACTCTGACCCCTGAAGTTTGGACTATATCATGATTGTGGGTCTAGTAGCTCTTCTTGCTTCTGTTTTTACCCCTGGGGCTTGCCCTTCTCGGACTCTGGTCCCATTCTGCTTGAACTTCGTCTACTGATGGCATTCTCCCTTTTCTTTCAGGTATGAATTAGCCATCTCACCTCTTTCATCTCCCTGTAAGCTCCAATCTTTTTCTCTGATGGATAGATTTCACAGTGTGGCTTCCCGTTTTCTGGTTGCTTCTCCTTCCACTTCATTTATGGGATTGAAATGCAGTCTTGATCCAGGTGGCAATTACCATCAGTTGTTACAATTGCCATTGATGCAGGGAATTCCCTTGCCACTTTTTGTTGAATGGAGTTAGAGGAGGAAGGGTTCAGCCAAGTTTAGATGTGCACTAAACTTAGCAGAGGGACCCACAATCCAGTATTTGTAGTTTTTTATTATTTCCTAGCAGAGGGATCCACAATCCACTAGTCTTGTGAATGCTTTGTGGGCCCAGGTTGAGCTCTTAAAGGGGAGATAACGCAGTTGGTGGTTAATTTGATTAACATCAATTGTGTGTGTTCTTCTCAGCTATTGTAGCCATATTTCTCAGAACTAAGGCATCATTTACGAGTGCAGGAGGGCAGAAAGAAAGGGGCCATACCAGCCTCAGATTTTCCAGCCAAGTGATTTGTACAGCCAGAAGCCAAGTTTCATCTCAGAGGGGCCACGGAGAGGACTGTACATACCTGTATGTATTTTGTACTGTGCACAGGCTGAGAGAGGGCCACGCGCAGGAGGAGAGGCTGATTAGATTATGCGCAGACCAGTTTGGGCATAGCAAAAGTTTTAGGGGTTTCCGAGATGAAGGGAAGCTTCTCCCTGTTCATTGTAATTTCCTAAGAAAACAATTTGCTGAGAATAAATATTAAGAACAAACACGCTTCGCTGGTTTTCCCCAGTTGTTTCCTGGGTAAATTTCTATGTTAAGTATTTTATGTGTTTGTATCTTCAATTTTATTTTCTGCTGCATTATACAGTTAGAAAAACTCAGTATATTTGATGTATGCTTTTTGAAAGTTCATTCCAGCTCTTTCATTTCTGAAAATATATCAAATTGGTTGCTGGGCTTTTAGAAACTAACATGGTATCAGAGCTCTGCCTCTGATTGAAGACCAGCATCATTGTTTTGATCTCAGGAGCAGGTTAAAGGCATAGGGAAGGGCACAGTTCAGTTCAGGGGTTGCACTAGGGTTTCTCAGTTTCTGGCTGCCTGACGTAGGGTTTTTGAGCAGATCGAACTGCAGTATGGTGTATTTGGGGCTGAGATTTGAGGACCGCCTTGATGGGGCCTCAAAGTTTTGTTCTTGGAGGGAGAGGATTGGTGTAGTTCTGGCGGAGCTAGGACTTTGGGAGTTTGTGGACAGTCCTCCAACCCAACCAACATAACCTCAGTAGCTGGTCCAACACAATAAGAAGGATGCAAAGGCCAAAAGAATTATCCTTGAAGGAGTCAAGGATTATATCATTTTTCACCTGTCCGGCAAGAAGACAACTAAGGCTATGTGGGCAGCCATCATAGGGCTGTACCAGGGTTCGAGCAAGGCCACGAAATTGGTACTCAGAGACAAACTTAGAAACATCAGGATGGCGAAGTTTGAGTCCATGGTATCATATCTCACTAGATTCACCCAAGTGAGGGATGAGTTAGTTGGAGCTGGGGAGACAGTCTCAGACAGAGGCCTTGTCAGTTTTGGATTGTTGGCTTTTTTAAGTCTTGGGAAAACTTCACTGATGCAGTGAGTGGCAGAGAGAAAATTGCAGATTGGGAGTGACTATGGAGTGACTACATCTAGGAGGAGATTCGGAAGTAGACTAGATCTGTGTCTCATGTCAAGACATAGAAAGAGGAGAACATTTCCCTAGTTGGCAAAGGGGGCAAGGCCAAGGGCAAGAAAGGTGCAGGAAGGGCTGAGTCTAGCTCCAGATGCGAGAAGAAGAAGAAAGATCTCAACAAAATAAAATGCTTCTCTTGCCATCAATTTGGACACTACTCCACAAATGTCCAAGCGGGAAGAAGGGGTCCAAGAAGGACCACATGGCAACATCAGCTGAGGTGGAGGAGTTCACATCTCACTTTCAGAGGGAGTTATCGCTCATAGCTTGTATGGCAAGATCAATGGCCTGTAGCGTGTGGTACGTTGACAGTGGAGCATCCCGTCACATGACCGGGAATAAGGAGTATTTTAGCTAGTTGATCGAAAAGGACATGCAATTTCACATAAATTTGGGAGATGATCGTAGGTGCCTGGCCAAGGGCACCGGCACTGTCAAGTTTGAGAGGGAGTCCAGGAATCCTCTCTACCTCAGAGATGTCCTCTACATCCCAAGTTTGAAGAAAAACCTTGTTTCTGTCTCAACCTTGGAGAACAAGGGTTATGAGATTATCTTCAGCAGAAGGAAAGGCCTTTATCAAGCCTTTCAACTCCTGAGCAACTAAGCACAGATTGGAGTTAGACTGAAGAACCTCTACAGGCTTCAGGTTGAAACATCTGCAACCTTGAGTAGCAGAGGAGTTAATGCGCAGAGCCATGACCTTGGGGAGTTTTGGCATAGGCATATGGGTCACTCACACCATGGAGCGTTGAAGATTCTCAGAGTGATTGCTGCAAGACTGCCACAGTGCAATGTTGACCAACATGACGTGTGCAAGGATTGCGGATGTCAAGACATATTTCCCTAGCAAAGAAAATAAGGTCGAGAGCATTTTAGAGCTAGTGCATTCAGGTGTTTGTGGACCATTTTCCTCTCCATCCCATATGGGATATAAATATTATGTCACCTTCATTGATGACCACTAGAGAAAGAGTTGGATCTTCTTCATGAAGAAGAAAGGTGAAGTCTTCTCGAAGTTCGTGGAGTTTAAAGCCTTTGTGGAGAACCATATAGGTAAAAAGATCAAGGCACTGAGGTTAGACAATGGTGGGGAGTACATCGCCAAGGCCTTCAGGGAATTGTGTGCCAAGGAGGGCATTATGAGACAACTCACCATGCCTTATAATCCTCAGCAAAATGGGGTGATTTAGCATGAAAATTGGAGCATTGTTGAAGCAGCTAAGGCCATGTTGCATGACCAAGGGCTGCCAATGTTTCCTTGGGTAGATGCATGAACAATCTTTTTGTAGAATAGGAGCCCACATAGGTTGCTAGGAAGAGTCACACCAGAGGAGGCTTTCACAAGCAAGAAGCCCGACGTGTCTCACTTCCAGATTTTTGGTAGTCTTGTTTATTGCCATATGCCTTATGATAGCCAAAAGAAATTGGAGCCCACAACAAAGAAGGGCATTTTCCGTGGGCTACAACTAGACGTCAAAGGCGTATATGGTGTATGTTTCAACACTTAGAAAGGCAATGATCAAGCGTGATGTGAAGTTCGAGGAGGAAAGGGCTCTCAGGAAGTCATTGGAGCGTGAGCAAGGTGTAGCACAAGAGGAGGAGCAATAGGCTCCCAAGCAGGGTGCTAAGCTAGCTCCTCAGATTTCATCACAACTAGTTAGTGGGCAGGTTGAACTACACGTATATGAAGAGAAAGTGCAGGAACAAGAGAGAGTAGAGCTAGTGGGGTCTACTTAGCCAATGATTCCTAGTACAGGGAGAGGACGAGCAAGTGGGTAGATCAGTTGATCAGGGAAGGCTCAGGAGAGAGTTGGAGCCCCCAAATCCACATTCAGATAGAGTAAACAACCACAAAGATACACGAGGTACATGGCATCGATGATTGAGTTGATAGACTCAAAGCTTTCTTGGTACAAGGAGACAATCTCTCAACAGGTATGGTGAGATGCCATGGTGGAGGAATATTCCTCCATCATGATGAATGATGTCTGAGAGATGGTACCAAGATAGGTTGGAAAATCAGTGGATGGTTCATGTCGGGTGTATAAGATCAAGCACATAGCTGATGGGAGTGTGGAGAAGTGCAAGGCTAGATTTGTGGCCAAAGGGGGTTCTCTCAAGTTGAGGGGATAGACTACGATGAAATGTTTACACCCGTGGCCTGGTATGCATCCATTAGGACCATTTTGGCGATATTAGTGTAGATGGGGTGGAAGATCTATAACAAAGTTCTTGAGGAAGAGATATATGTTAAGTAGCTTGAGGAGATTGAGACTTTCAACAGAGACAATCATGTTTGCAGGCTGAAGAAAGCTATCTATGCGCTCAAGTAGGCATCGAGGGCATGTTATTCTTGGATAGACAACTACCTTTTTGGATTGGGCTTCACTAAGAGTGAGGCGGATCCCAACCTGTACTACAATGTGCTTGGAGGACTTCTGCTCATTTTAGTGTTGTACCTGGATGACTTGATATTGACACGAGCAGATAGTTTGATCCAGGATTGCAAGAAGGATCTTGCAAGGGAGTTTGAGATGAAAGACTTAGGGTTGATGCACTATTTCCTTGGGCCAGAGGTCTCAGCAAGGTGATGGAGAGACTTTCTTGGGGCAAGGGAAGTACATGCACGATATTCTCAAGAGGTTCCACAAACAGGATTGCAGGCCCATGACCACGCCTTTTGATGTTGCCAGAGCATAAAGAGTTGATGCCATGCTTTAAAGGCAACTTATTCTTTCATTGATGTATCTTGTGAATGCACGAATCAACATTTGCTTTACAGTTAACCAGTTTTCCCAGTTCATGGTTGAGCCAACTAGAGTGCATTGGGTTGCTTCCAAGCACTTGTTGAGGTATTTCAGGGGCACAATAGATTATGGGTTGTACAAGCAGGTTGATAGTGTGAGTCTTTAGGGCTTCACAGATGCAGATTGTGTAGGGGGTTCAACTGACAGGAAGAACACTTCAGGTTGTACCTTCAGTGTTGGGTCAGCAGCTATTTCCTGGTTCAGCAGGAAGTAGAGATCAGTGGCACTGAGCGTCGCTGAGGCCGAGTACATGGCTGCCAGCCTGACAGCCTATGATCCGGTACCACAATATCAGAGATTGTGTTCAGAGTGGTAAAGTGAGATTCCAATACATCCCTACAGAGGAGCAGACAACAGATATTCTGACCAAGGGATTGGCAAGGGGCAGATTTGTCTGCTTTAGAGGTAAACTGGGTGTAGTATATAACACATTCCTCTCTAAGAGGGAGTGTTGAATGGAGTTAGAGGAAGTGTTCAGCAAAGTTTAGAGGTGCACTAAACTTAGCAGAGGGACCCACAGTCCACTATTTGTAGTTTTTTATTATTTCCTAGCAGAGGGATCCATAGTCCACTAATATTGTGAATGCTTTGTGGGCCTAGGTCGAGCTCTTAAAGGGGAGGTAAGGCAGCTGGTGAGAAGTTTGATTTGCATCAGTTGTGTGTGTTCTTCTCAGATATTGTAGCCATCTTTCTCAGCACTAGGGCATCATTTATCAGAGCAGGAGTGCAAAAGTAAAGGGGCCATAACAGCCTCAGATTTTCCAGCCAAGTGATTTCTACTGCCAGAGGCTGAGTTTCAGTTTAGAGGGGCCCCACAGGGGATTGTACGGACATGTACGGATTACATACAGTGCACAGGCTGAGAGAGGGCCACGTGCAGGAGGAGAGGCCGAGTAGATTATGCACACACCAGTCTGGGCGCAGCAACAATTTCGGGGGTTTTTGAAAAAATAAGGGAAGGTTCTCCTTGTTCATTGCAAAGTAACAAAAATCGCGAGTTTTTCAAGCGGCCGATTTAATCGGCGATTTTTTGAACGATTTTTTGAAAAAATCGTCATCGCGATAAAATCGCGATTTTTACGAAAAAATCGCGATTATTTTGGTAAAAATCGTGGGCCCATCAAACAGAAACCCTATAAGTTCAAAAATCGATTTTTTTTTTGTCATTTTTGCAACCCTCTCATTTTCCTGACACACCCTATTGGCAGTTCATGGTAATGTTAAATTCTTAACATTACCATGAAATGACTCAGGATGTTTAAGAGTGGTTTCGACCTCATTGGATTTCATATGGAGAAACTAGAATTTTAGATTTCACTCATAAAATTCAAAGCAGACCCTAGCCTCCACGCTGTGGTTTCATGGTTTGGGGATTTGCATTGTTTCCATTTGATTCTATTATGTGTAAGGGTATGAGATTGGTATTTGATCAAGAGTATGAAGTCCTTTAAGAACCTTGATGTTGGTGGCATTGATTGTTGAACTTTGTTGATGTTGGTGGTATTGATTGTTGAACTCCCTTATCATGGCCTTAACAAGAATGTACCCTTCACTCAAAGGAAAACAATCGGGTTAGGTATGTTAATCTTTTTCTACCGCATTTGTTGTTGGAGTAACCAGAGCAAGTCTGAAGACTTTGAGCTAGATGATGTTTATGTATCTCTTGTTGATGATCCCATTTCTAGTAGCGATGAATCAATGATGAGTTTCATGAGGAGGAGGAGGAGGAGCAATAATAGGAGGAGGTAACACCACCTACCCCTGCTACTGGTAGAGGACGTGGTCTACCTCCTTTAGCTCCTAGTGCTTCAGGATCTGGAGCACAACAGAGTCCATTGCCAGCCCCGCCAACTTCTTCGTCTAGAGGGAATGTCACATTTTCTCGCAAGAGGGGCGAGTGAAAATTTTCGAGTGAAAATCAAAAGAGGTATAGGTTATTTGGTGCATTCCTTTGTATATGACATTACGACTCATGATATGAGATACATTATTATATTTTTGTTGATATTTTGAGGTTGAGTTGAGACTCAGGACTTAGTATTCAGGACATGATTCACTGTTAGGTGTGATGTAGCTCTAGATATGATATTACACATGTTATATATTAGTTTTTTTTACATATTTATGTGTCAATGCATTTATTTTATATTGTAGATACTTTAGATATTAAAAAAATTGAAAAAAAATGAATATTTTTGTATGTGCCGATTTTTTCCCGATTTTTACGATTTTTTCCCCTTGGCGATTTTATCCCGATCGCGATTTTTGTTACTTTGGTTCATTGTAATTGCCTGAGAGAACAACTTGCTGAGAATAATAATAAGAACACACACGCTTTGCAGGTTTTCCCCAGTTGGGGTTTTCTTGGTAAATTTCTGTGTTGATTATTTTATGAATTTGTGTCTTCAGTTTTATGTTCCGCTGCATTATACAGTTAGAAAAACTCAGTATATTTGATGTAAGCTTTTTGAAATTTCAGTCCAGCTTTTTCATTTCTGAAAATACATCAGATTAGTTGCTGGGTTTTTAGAAGCTAACACCTTTGAGACATACATGTTAAATTTTCAATTCATGGTTAGCAGACATGCCCTCCCGCAAATCCTAGTTTTTAAAAACTGAAGGCACCTATCAATACTCTAAATAATGCTAGATCTGCAAACATGTACTCTGAAAAATATTACTGAAAGCGAATATTGCAGCAATGAATTACTGTCTATTTATTATTACAAAAGAGTTACATGTTAAATTTTCAATTCATAAGGCACATATCAATAATGTAAATACTGCTAGATCTGCAAACACGCACACTGAAAAATATCTTCTTACTCGTCCAAAAGTTACCTTGTCAAAGTTTCTTGTTGCTTCCCCTATATGTTTGAGTTTCCCTTCTAATTCCCATGAGGGATCTTTTTTGAAGGTGACTTTGCTGTCTGTTTGTAACCCAGGCTAATTTTGGTTCTCCCTATCAGAACAGAACCCTCAACTTGGTTATTTGTACCAGCTCCTCTGCACTGAGTGAAGATGGGCTAGAAATTTCCTTGGCTGTATAGCCATCCCCACTGTCCCTGCTTTTCTTGGATTGCCCATAGAGGCTCCATTGAAATTTATTTTAATCCTTACCTCTTTGGGTGGGTTCCAGACCTGGTTGGAATCTCCTTGGTTTGGTAAAGTTCATCCTTTATTGGGAAGTCAGACCATGTAGACTCTCTGTCCTTTATCAAGAAGTCAGGCACTCCAAGTCTCAGTGCACCCAAAGATTTAATTGGAAAAGTCATTATAATTTCTTACATTTCTAGTGAGGTGACATTGAATATGTCAAAATTATAGATGTTGGTAAATGACTTCGAGTTTTCATGCCATCTCTCTCCTTTCTCTGTTTTCTTTTCCATTCTCTTATGTGGGTATAATGTAGTCATTTTTGAGTGCCAGTAAATTTGAAATGTGAGTGTTTTCCTTTGCTATTCAAAGATTACTTGTGATCTTTTGCTTTTTGATATACACTTGAAAAGCTAATTGAGTTTCGGTGCTTCGTTACACATCAGAAGTAACTTTGAATCGCATATAGATTTTTTCTAAGGAAGCTTGTGATTTGCAAGACCTAGAGTATTTTCTACCATCTAGTGGCTTTTATTTCCCTCGATGGATATATTTACAAACAACTTACTAGTGATCTACCTATGAGTATTTTTGTGTCAGGTGTTTGTGAATCTTTAGTACTTTAATTCTAGGAGCAAGGTGGAAAACTATGGGACACTTGACAGTAACCTTACACAGGATGATTCTTTTGAAAATAACAAATTAAGTATACACCTAAAAGGCTGTACGCAGGGCTAATCTATTTTGGTCTTTGAACTTAACTTGTTAACTGCCGGTTTTATCTGTTGGGTGTACATTTCTTTTAACTTTTAAATTAGAAAGGAAAAGTGACTTTGGAAATAAATGACTAAGTGGGTCTTTATTAAAGTGGGGTGAATTAAAAAATAGAAAGTGAGATTTAAAAGAGCATTTAATCTCAGCCTTGGATTTAAAGCTATTTCAACCATTAGATTTGGGAATAACCCAAAAGTCACTTAGAGTTCTATTAAAGGAGGAAAAGGAGAGAAAAGGTCATCCATTCATTAATTTTTTCATGAGCAAATTGAGAGAAGGAGAAGGAGAAAGCTGAAGAGAATTTTTTGAGCAGTGAGAAGGAGGGCAACAACACTAACTTTCAGCAAGTCCGTACAACAGGGCTGAGCATGAAGTTCGAGGCAAGTGGGCACGAATTTCGAGGAGAGAAAACTACAGATTTTGAGGGAGGCCGTACATCCATTCCGGCATTGTTTTCAAGGTTGTTCGTACAGTTTTGAAGGCTGTAATTTATGCTGTAATTTTTCTGTTTTGTGGGCATGGAAACTGAGGTGGAGTTTGGCACGGTTTTTGAGATAAGTTCTATTTCGAAGTTGTTGTAATTTTTTTGGCTATGTAAATTTCTGCATCACTATAAAAGCAATATTCAGAAAATAAATAGAAGCTTTCGAACTGGTTTTCCCCAAGAGTTGTAGGGGGTTTTTCCAGGGCCATGTTGACAAAAAATCACTGTGTTAAAATGTTTTGTGTGGCTGTTTTAGTCTACTGATTTTTATTTCTGCAATTTCCAGCACTGTGAAAATTTTCTAGAATTTGTGTTTTCAGAAAATATTTATTTTCCAGCTTGTTGAATGTAAGGTTATGGGAAAGGGCATTTAACTAATTGGAGAAATAAGGTGAAACTGAAAACCGGGGTGGGAAAACATAAATTTCTACATGGTATCAGAGCTTGGGTGCTGAAAGTGTAGTTTGAGACAGCAAAGAGAAAAATTGCAGGTTGTTGATTTTTCACTCAGAAAATTCCAGCAAGCTGATTTTCACACACAGAAATTTTATCTTTACTACAACATTGCTATTTTCATTTTTTAGGACAACAAGGATGTCATTGGGATTGAGGGTGGAAGATAGGTTGGATGGGCATAGAATGTGGAAGAAGAGAACGCAGTATTTTTGAGGAGTCGAATACCGGGATGTCATGATGCATACCCCACAACACCCCGTTGTTGTGCTCTACCGATGCCGTTCCCGCCCGATTAAACATAATAAAAAAGAATAATAAGGGTAAGAGACTGATTCTAGACGGAATCAAAGACCATTGCATTCCTCATGTGAGAGGAAAGAGACATGCTCATGAGATGTGGTCTGCCTTGACCAATCTCTACCAGAGTACCAATGGGAACAGAAAGATGGTTTTAAGGGAGAAGCTGAAGACCATTAAGATGGGGAAGAATGATAGTGCAACTGATTATCTCACAAAGATAACTAATGTGAAAGATGCATTGACAGCAGTTGGAGAGGTCATTCCAAACACTGAGTTGTTGCGGATTGCACTGAATGGCCTTCCTACTTTATCGCTGAATTTTGTTGATGGGGTTTGTGCATGTAAGACCCTTCCCACATGGGAGAGGTTTTGGAATGATTGCATTCAGACAGAGATCAGGAAGAGTCAACTTGGGGCAGCCAAGCCAGTTGAACAGGATGAGGATGTAGCATTGTTGGCCGAAGGCAAGAGAGGCAAAGGCAAGAAGCATGCTTCCACAAGTGGTGGTAGGGGCAAAGACAAAGTTAAAGGTAAACAGGAGAACACGCAGAAGGACTACTCCAAAGTGAAGTGTTGGAGTTGTCAGAAGATGGGACACTATGCAGTTGTGTGTCTGGAGAAGAAGAAGAAGGGAAAGAACCAGGACATGACAGCATCAACAGAGATTGAGGACATTTCAGATAGATTTGACCGAGAGTTTGGGTTCAGTGTTGTGAGTCCACTAGTGTAGGATCACCTGCCACAGAGGTTCAGAGGGAGCATGCATTTCCCTCGACTAGTGGAGCATCTTCGAGTATCTGGTATGTGGACAGTGGGGCTTCACGTCATATGACAGGTGTCCGTGAGTACTTCTTAGAATTTCCAGAGAGTGGCACTGATATAGAGGTAGTATTCGGTGATGACAGTGTTGTTAGAGCAGTTAGTGTGGGGATACTGATATTTGATAAGGAACCCAAACCTCCCTTGAAGGTGTCAGATGTTTTATATGTGCCAGGGATGAGGAAGAACCTCATATCCGTCTCAGCATTGGAGGACAGAGGGTATGAGATATTGTTCAGGAGAGGACAGGTGCTGATATATCCCAGGGGTACTCCAGCTGAGTCAGCTAGAGTGATAGGTGTACGCCATGCAAAGGTGTACAAGTTTGCATTTCAGCCCCTTATGGCATTGAGCAGTAACACCGACAGTAGAGCTAGCAGTTCTGAGCTGTGTGAGATTTGGCACCGTAGGATGGGGCACATGTATCATGGGGCCTTGAGGACACTGCGAGAGATCACTACAGGTGTGCCAGATTTCAGTACTGATCACATTGATACATGTAGAGGATGTGCGATGGGCAAGTTTGCCAAATCCCCTTTTCCCAGCAGTGACAGTAGAGCGACTGGGATACTTGATTTGATTCATTCCGATGTGAGCGGTCGGATGTCTCATGTTTCCTTGAGTGGATATGAGTATTATGTGTTATTCATTGATGATCACTCCAGGAGGACCTAGATTTATTTCTTGAAGACCAAGAGTGAGGTCTTCAAGCGGTTTCAGGAGTTTAGAGTTCTTGTGGAGACACAGATAGGTCGGAAGATCAAGTCCCTGAGGTGAGTACACTCTTGGAGAGTTTGTTGAGTATTGTGCAGAGGGAGTTCACTGTTCCTTACAACCCCCAGCAGAACGGGGTTGCGAAGAGGAAGAACAGATCCATCAGAGGGGCTGCCAAAGCCATGTTACATGATCAGGGGTTGCCATTGTTTTTGTGTGCAGAGGCCTGCAACACTGCTGTTTATTTGCAGAACAGGAGTCTGCATCGTGCCTTGGGGCATATGACTCCGGAGGAGGCTTTTTCTGGGAAGAAGCCTGATGTTGGTCACTTCTGTATCTTTGGGTGTATTGCATACTCCTACGTACCCAAGGAGAAGAGGACCAAACTAGAGCCCACCGTAGAGAAGGGTGTCTTTGTGGGCTACAGTGAGACCTTGAAGGCCTTTCGGATTTATATTCCCGCACAGAGAAGAGTTTTTGTCAAGCGGGATGTGAAGTTCGAGGAGGACAGGGCCTTCAGGAGGTCACAGGAGTTAGAGTATCTGGATCAACCAGACCCTCAGGAGCAGCTGAGTCAGTCGCAGGGATCCAGTGGGCAGGGATCATAAGGATCCAGAGGTATATCTATGACGAGGTCTGGTCCGTCAGTGAGCAATGACTCACAGAGTCAGAGGGGTGGTGCTTCGGGCAGCATGCAGAGCAGTCCGCAGAGCAGTTCACTAGGGAGTCCACTGATGGACAGTACACATGGTACCTCAGCATCTACAGGTTCAGGTGCAGGCAGGAGGACAACAGACAGACAGTCAGGAGTTCAGACTTCTGATGAGGAGGAGTTTCATTCTCCAGTGGGAGAAGTGTGCTCAAGGAAGAGGAAGCCCAAGTGGCTTCAGGATACCTTGAGAGAGGCCACATCTATTGCTGTGCCTAAGAGGCCGGTCAGAGAGAGCAGACCACCTGAGAGGTTTTGTAGCTATATGGCAATGGTTGCCAACATCCTTGACTCTGAGCCTTCTAGCTATGAGGAGGAGCCATTTCGACACTCTTTTCGAGGTTGTTCGTACAGTTTTGAAGGCTATAATTTCTGTTGTAATTTTTCTGTTTTGTGGGCATGGAAACCGAGGTGAAGTTTGGCATGGTTTTCGAGATAAGTTCTGTTTCGAAGTTGTTGTAATTTTTTTTGCTGTGTAAATTTTTGCATCACTGTAAAAGAAATATTCAGAAAATAAAGAGAAGCTTTCGAACTGGTTTTCCCCAAGAGTTGTAGGGGGTTTTTCTAGGGTCATGTTAACCAAAAATCACTGTGTTAAAATGTTTTGTGTCGCTGTTTTAGTCTGCTAATTTTTATTTCTGCAATTTCCAGCACTGTGAAAATTTTCCAGAATTTGTGTTTTTAGAAAATATTTATTTTCTAGCTTGTTGAATGTAAGATTATGGGAAAGGGCATTTAACTAATTGGAGAAATAAGGTGAAACTGAAAACTGGAGTGGGAAAACAGAAATTTCTACATTGACCAAGTGACCTGTATTGAAGTGTGCTACATTGACCAAGTGACCTGTATTGAAGTGTGGGATGTTGCTGATGTTAAAACCTCCATAACCATTTTTTTCCTGTGTGCAATATAATGCTTATCATTTTCGTTCTCATAGATGTAGTTCATGTCTAGCAAGCGATTTTGATCAGCATTACAAGAGTCTAGATCAATTTGCAAGCACCGCTCATATGCCTTTATTGCAAGCATGATATTACCTGCACCCCTATGCAAAGCCCTTAGATTATTATAATTTTTTGCATATGCAGGATTTGCCATTATAGCCTTTCAATCAGGCTTGTAGTAACATCTATTTTACCTTGGTCAGTGTAGATCACCCCAAGATTGTACATAGAACGTCTTCTTGTAATGAGCTATACCCTGATTTATATCTCCTTTAAGCTTCACCTTTGTACCAATGTCTGTAAGGGCTATAGCCATGTTATTCATTGCAGTTTCAAAATTTGGAGATATACCCAAACACCTCTCGTAACACACAATGGCTGCATCCATGTTGCCACAGTTCTTATATATCACACCCCTGTTGCAATATGCTTCAGCATACATAGGCCTTTGCAATGCAGCTTTTTCATAGTAATTAAGTGCCATATCTTATTGCATCATTTCCGAATAAACTACCCCCAAATTATTATAATGAGCATAGTGTTGGTCAAGGTTGTCATTGATGTCAATATGACATTGTTTGTGATGGAAAATATTATTGTGATGCGTGATGTTGCCCTAGATGCCCATGAAACCCTACCTTTGGATAGCTCTTGAATATTGATCATAATGCCCTAGTGATGCAAGCCCTAGAACTAATGCTTGCTATATGATGTTCTAGCCTAGGTGAAGATGCCTTAGCCCTAACATATTGATGCAAGTCCTATACTTATGATGCCCTACATGAATGGAACCCTAAGCCTATGAAGAAGACCTTCACATACATGAATGAAGCCCTAATCATAATGAAGAGTGCATGTGAAGGATCCCGCATAAACTTGAAGGCCTAAATCAATGAAGAATGAGCCCTAGCATTGTCCAAAGCATAAAATCCTAAAAATAATGATGACAGTTCACAAAATCCAAATTTCTTGATTGAAAATTGACCTCATTGAAGAATGAAATTAACATCAGCTTGTAGAGGATTTTTTTCTCTTTCCAATGAGGTATTACTTGTCTCCTAACTCCTTCTCGACCAAGAGAAAACAATTTTTTAATGATGAAATATATATTTTTATTGCAAGCCGACCTAAGCCAACATATATATGTCAACTCTCATTCTCCAACAATCACATCTTTTCATCAAGGACAAACAACTATAAATATAAACCACCGCTGCTCTGTTTTGACATGAAAATTCGGTGAAAAATACAAAATATAAAACGCAAAAGGGTAAAGATTTCAGAGTCTAGGAACATGAGGTCGAGGAGAATTAGAAGAGGGTTATATTGAGTTAATTCTGGCTCCAGTGTTGCTCTCGGATTGCAGAACTGTTACAGCTTGAAGACCGCAGATTTGAGGAGATGCAATACATCTTGGTCCTGATATTAGTGTGGAGATATTACTGTGAAGAATCTCAGACAAAGGTTGGATTGTTTGCTGAAAGAAAAAATTTTGGATTGCAATCTCAAGCTACAGTGTTGGTATTTTCTGTGGTGAACATCTATCTCAGACCTGTGTTTACTCTCAAGTCAGTGCTAAACAAGCTCGAACCTATGGAGTGGTAATTCAGACCTGCTTGTGGTTACTTCTTAACTGTCGGACCTTTTTTTTCTTTTGTGGATACATCTGCAGTGGTAACAACTGTGAGATATACAATTGTGGGGATATATCATTAATACATCAAAGACTCAAACCTTCTTTAAGCTCAGTTGTATTATTATACTGCAGTTCGGATTGCAGTGATACCTCAGTACTTCAGACAACAAACTCGGTTGACCTTCTGTGGCTTGACTGTTGGAGAAAGAGTGACAAGCTCGGATCATGGTGGAAGGTCCATTGAAATTTTTAAACTAAGATCTGTCACCTATAAAAGAACTCGGTAAGTAAGGCTTGAAGTGGCTTGAACAATACTTTGAAAGGTGTTGAAGGATAGTATAGAGCAAATTGTAAGGCAGTTTGAAGCAATGTTTATTGTAAACTTGAGGTAGCTTCAAAAGCATATTTGGAAGACATCCTAGAGCAATTTTTTGAAGACCCCAAACTCGGACAACAAACTCGGTTGACCTTCTGTGGCTTGACTGTTGGAGAAAGAGTGACAAGCTCGGATCATGGTGGAAGGTCCATTGAAATTTTTAAACTAAGATCTGTCACCTAAGAACTCAGTAAGTAATGCTTGAAGTGGCTTGAACAATACTTTGAAAGGTGTTGAAGGATAGTATAGAGCAAATTGGAAGGCAATTTGAAGCAATGTTTATTGTAAACTTGAGGTAGCTTCAAAAGCATATTTGGAAGACATCCTAGAGCAATTTTTTGAAGACCCCTTGAAGACTTGTTGAACCCGACCAATAGGAGTTGTTGAAAAAGACGTGTGGTGTAGACTTGGAGCAACCTTTTGAAGACATTTCTTGGGACAAACTGATTGAAGACACCTTGTGGCATCACTAAGTATTGATTGAAGTCTTGGAGACACCCTTGGAGATCATGATGCATTGATGCCATCATGAGGTGACCTAGAAGATTGTGTTTGGGTACCATGAAGAGTTGTGGAGACACCTTCATGTGAAGACAAGTTGTCATTGATGAGCTAAGTGCCTTGGAGATCATTTGAGGGCATTGCTGAAGGTTAAGAGATTGACAGGGCTCGTTGCAGATGATATTGGGAGACGTGAAGAACCACTAATCTTATCTTGACGAATTGAAGCTGTGGGTTGGAGCCCTAGAGGATAGGTGTCATTAGAAGACGAGGTTGGATCCTGTACCAGAGATAGGGTTGGAGCCCTAGAGGTTGGAGCCTCGTGAAGTCCAAGTTGGTGCTTGACAAAGAAGAGGTTGAATCCTCTAAGTGACAAGGTTTTGGCCTTAGAAGATAGGGTTGAATCCCTAGAGGTCGGAGACTCGTGAAGTCCAAGTCAGTGCTTGGCATAGTACAGGTTGGTGCCTGGAAGGATTGAAGATTGGTGTATTCATCTAGGTTTGGAGCCCTACACATTATTGTATTGGAATTGTTGTAAAGAAGAGAGTAATAAAAGTATGTATTCTTATTGTTCATTTTGTGTTATACTTATAAGTGATCTAACTGGTAAAAATAACAATTGAAAAGAAAAACTGATTCACCCCCCCTTCTCAGTATTTCCAGTACCTTCGCTCATAGTGTTGGTCAAGGTTGTCATTGATGTCGATATGGCATTGTTTGTGATGGAAAATATCGTTGTGATGTGTGATGTTGCCCTAGATGCCCGTGAAACCCTAGCTTTGGATAACTCTTGATTATTGTTCATAATGCCCTAGTGATGCAAGCCCTAGAACTAATGCTTGCTATATGATGTTCTAGCCTAGGTGAAGATGCCTTAGCCCTAACATATTGATGTAAGTCCTAATACTTATGATGCCCTACATGAATGGAACCCTAAGCCTATGAAGAAGACCTTCACATACATGAATGAAGCCCTAATCCTAATGAAGAGTACATGTGAAGGACCCCACATAAACTTGAAGGCCTACATCTATGAAGAATGAGCCCTAGCACTGTCCAAAGCATAAACTCCTAAAAATCCAAAATCCAATTTTCTTGATGGAAAATTGACCTCATTGAAGAAGGAAATTAACATCAGCTTGTAGAGGATTTTTTACTCTTTCCAACGAGGTATTACTTGTCTCCTAACTCCTTCTAGACCGAGAGAAAACAATTTTTTAATGATGAAATACATATTTTTATTGCAAGCCGACCTAAGCCAACATACATATGGCGGCTTTCATTCTCCAACAATCACGTCTTTTCATCAAGGACAAACAACTATAAATATAAACCACCGCTCCTCTGTTTCGACAAGAAATTTTGGTGAAAAAATACAAAATATAAAACGCAAATGGGTAAGATTTCAGAGTCTAGGAATAGGAGGCCGAGGATAATTAGAAGAGGGTTACATTGAGTTAATTCTGGCTCCTGTGTTGATCTCGGATTGCAGAACTGTGACAGCTGAAGACCGCAGATTTGAGGAGCCGCAATACATCTTAGACCTGATATTACCGTGGAGATATTACAAAGGAGAAGCTCAGACAGAGGTTGGATTGTTTGCTGGAAGACAAAATTTCGGATTGCAGTCTCAAGCTACAACACTGGTATTTTTTGTGGTGAACATCTATCTCGGACTTGTGTTAAAATCTCAAATCAGTGCTAAACAAGCTTGTACCTGTGGAGTGGTAATTTGGACTTGCTTGTGATTACGTCTAACCCTCAGACCTTTTTTCTTTCTTTGATTCTGTGGGTACATCTGCAGTGGTAAAAACTGTGATATATACAACTGTGGAGATATATAATTAATACATCAAAGACTCGAGACTTCTTTAAGCTCGATTGTATTATTATACTGCGGTTCGGATTGCAGTGATACCTCAGTGCTTTGGATAACAAACTTGGTTGTTGACTTAAGGACTATGGTTAACCTTTTGTGGCTTGATTGTTGGAGAAAGAGTGACAAGCTTAGATCATAGTGGAAGGTCCATTGAAGTTTTTAAACTAAGATCTGTCACTTATAAAAGAACTCAGTAAGTAAGGCTTGAAGTGGCTTGAACAATACTTTGAAAGGTGTTGAAGGATAGTATAGAGAAAATTAGATGGCAGTTTGAAGCAGTGTTTATTGCAAACTTGAGGCAGCTTCAAAAGCAAATTTGGAAGACATCCTAGAGAAATTTTTTGAAGACCCCTTGAAGACTTGTTGAACCTGACCAAGAGGAACTGTTGAAAAAGATCTGTATGGTGTAGACTTGGAGTAACCTATTGAAGACATTTCTTGGGACCACTGATTGAAGACACCTTGTGGCATCACCAAGTATTTATTGAAGTCTTGGAGACACCATTGGAGATCATGATGCATTGAAGCCATCATGAGGTGACCTTGAAGATTATGTTTGGTTACCATGAAGAGTTGTGGAGACACCTTCATGTGAAGACAAGTTGTCATTGATGAGTTAAGTGCCTTAGAGATCATTTGAGGGCATTGCTGAAGGTGAAGAGATTGATAGGGCTTGTTGCAGATGATATTGGGAGCCGTGAAGAACCACTAATCTTATCTGGACGAATTGAAGCTGGGGGTTGGAGCCTGTACCAGAAGACCAGGTTGTAGCCTGTACCAGCGATAGAGTTGGAGCCCTAGAGGTCAGAGCCTCGTGAAGTCCAAGTTGGTGCTTGGCAAAGAAGAGGTTGGAGCCTCTAACTGACAAGGCTGGAGCCTTGGAAGATAGGGTTGGAGCCCTACAGGTCGCAGCCTCGTGAAGATTGGTGTCTTCATCTAGGGTTGGAGACCTACACATTATTGTATTGGAATTATTGTAAAGAAGAGATTAGTAAAAGCATTTATTCTTATTGTTCATTTTGTGTTCTAATTATAAGTGATCTAACTGATAAATATAACAATTGAAAAGAAATACTGATTCACCCCCCTCTCTAGTATTTCCAACACATAGTGGCTATCTGTTTTTAGAGCTTCATAGTACTTAAGAATTCCTGTTGAAATTTGGTACCGGAGGACAGGTGGTTCACTAAGGCTTTGATTTTTGGCCTAGGGAAAAGTGTCCAAAAGAATTTAATTTTTCTCCTAAAGTGACTTTATAATTTTTATAAAGTCAAATCTAATTTAAAAGTGACTTAAGTGATAAAGTTACTAAAGTCTAATTTTAAAGTGACTTTAATAAAGTCAATATAAAATTAGAAAGGAAAAAGTGACTTTGGAAATAAAAGACTATGGGTCTTTATTAACATGAGGTGAATTAAAAAATAGAAAGTGAGATTTAAATGAGCATTTAATTTCAAATTCTCAGATCTCAATCTATCTTTCACACTGGATTTAGTGGATTCCCCAAAAGTCACTTAGGGTTAGGTTAAAGGAGGAAAAGGAGGAAAAGGTCATTCATTCTTTCATGAGCAGATTGAGAGAGCAGTGGAGAAGGAGAGCAAGGAGATTGCGAGCAAGAGAGGAGAAAGAGAGCAAGGGAGATTGAGCGCAGAGGAGCAGAAGAGAGTGTACTGATAGAAACTTCATGAGTCTCAGATAAGAAAAAAGGGAGGCACGCCGGTTCCGCTGCGTAACCGTACAAAACAAGTGTTGGGCACATTTTTTGAGGGAGAGAGGCACAGTTTTCAAGGAGAACCGTACAGCAGCTTCACAAAGATTTAATTCTCGCGCATTTTCAGTACCTAATATTTGCAGGAGAGAGACTGCTGGTTGGTGGCACGAATTTCTAGAAATCCGTACAGCAGCAGAACAGCAGCTTCGGCACAGATTTCGAGGCAAAGGAGCACGGAAATCGAGGAGAAGGGTTTGTTGTTAAGTCCGTACAGTCCGTACAGCAGTACGGCCGTACAACTGGGCACATATTTTGAGAAATCCAGTTCAGCATTTAATGCTGTTATAAATGCTATAAAATTTCTGTTTTTGGTTTTTACTGTTCTGCACGTTTTCCAAGGCAGAGTGAATGCACGGAAATCGAGATAAGTACAGTTGTTTGGTTGCTGAAATTTTTGCTGTAATTTCTGCCTCACTGTAAAGCATTTTTCATAAATAAGAAGGAGCTCTCAAACTGGTTTTCCCCAAGAGTTGTAGGGGGTTTTTCCAGGGTCACATTGACCAAAAATAACTGTGTTTAAATGTGTTGAATGGCTGTTTTGCTCGTCGCGTGTTTTGTTTTATTTCCGCACAACATTCCGTAAAAGTTTTCCGTAATTTGTGTTTCAAATAAAGTGTGTTTCTGCAAAGTAACTTGTGTTTCAAAGAAAAGTGATTGCTTCTAAAGAAAAGTGATCGGGCCGTCGCAAATAAAAATTATTTTTTTCCTAGTGTTGAATGCATATATGGGAAAGGGCATTTAACTATTTTGGAGTAATAAGGTGAAACTGAAAACTGGGGTGGGAAAACAGAAATTTCTACATGGTATCAGAGCTTGAGTGCTGAAAGAGCAGTTTGGGACAGCAAGGAGGAAAATTACAGCCTGCTGATTTTTCACTCAGAAAATTCCAGCAAGCTGATTTTTCACAAACAACAGTTTTATCTTTACTACAGCAGTGCTATTTTTCAGTTTTAGGACAACAGGATGTCTTTGGGACTGAGGGTGGAGGATAGGTTGGATGGACATTCCAATTACAGCATTTGGAAGGAGAGAATGCAGAGTATCTTTGAGGAGGCAGAAGTCTGGGACATTATGGTGCATACCACACAGAACCCTGTGAATGTGCCTACTGATGCTACTCAGTTGGCAGCGTATAATAAAAATAACAACAAGGGTAAGAGACTGATTCTAGACGGAATCAAAGACCATTGCATTCCTCATGTGAGAGGAAAGAGAAATGCTCATGAGATGTGGACAACATTGTCCAATCTCTACCAGAGTACCAATGAGAACCGGAAAATGGTACTGAAGGAGAAGCTGAAGACCATTAAGATGGGTAATGATAGTGCAGCTGGATATCTCACAAAGATTACTAATGTGAGAGATGAGTTGGCAGCGATTGGAGAGGCCATTCCACCCACTGAGTTGGTGCGGATTGCAGTGAATGGCCTCTCCCGTTCATGGATGAACTTTGCTGATGGAGTTTGTGCACGTGAGACCCTTCCCACATGGGAGAGGTTTTGGGATGATTGCATTCAGACAGAGATCAGGAAAGGTCAGCTTGGGGCAGCCAAGCCAGTTGAGCAGGATGAGGATGTAGCACTGTTGGCAGGACGCAAGAAAGGCAAAGGAAAGAAGCAGGCTTCCACAAGCAATGGTGGGGGCAAAGGCAAAGGTAAAGGTAAACAGGATAACACACAGAAGGACTATTCCAAGGTGAAGTGTTGGAATTGTCAGAAGATGGGACACTATGCAATTGTGTGTCCGGAGAAGAAGAAGAAGAAGGGGAAGAACCAGAGCATGGCAGCTTCAGCAGAGGTTGAGGACTTTGCAGATCGCTTTGACCGGGAGTTTGGGTTCATTGCGTGTGAGTCTTCTAGTGCGGGATTATCTACCATAGAGGTTCAGAGGGAGCATGCATTTCCCTCGATTAGCGAAGCATCTTCGGGTATCTGGTATGTGGACAGTGGGGCTTCACGTCACATGACAGGAGTCCGTGAGTACTTCTCAGAGCTTTCAGAGAGTGGCACTGATGTAGAGGTAGTACTCGGTGATGACAGAGTTGTTAGAGCAATCGGTGTGGGAACATTGACATTTCAGAGGGAGTCCAAACCTCCCTTGAAGGTGTCAGATGTTCTTTATGTGCCAGGGATGAGGAAGAACCTCATATCCGTCTCAGCTTTGGAGGACAGAGGATATGAGGTACTGTTTAGGGGAGGACAGGTGTTGATGTATCCCAGGGGCACTCCAGCTGATTCAGCTAGAGTGATAGGTGTACGCCATGCAAAGGTGTACAAGTTTGCATTTCAGTCCCTTTTGGCATTGAGCAGTAGTACCGACAGCAGAGCTAGCAGTTCTGAGTTGTGTGAGATTTGGCACCGCAAGATGGGGCACATGTATCATGGAGCCTTGAGGACTTTGCGGGAGATCACTACAGGTGTGCCAGATTTCAGTACTGATCACTTTGATACTTGCAGAGGATGTGCGATGGGCAAGTTTGCCAAATCCCCTTTTCCCAGCAGTGACAGCAGAGTGACTGGGATACTTGATTTGATTCATTCTGATGTGAGCGGTCGGATGTCTCATGTTTCCTTGAGTGGATATGAGTACTATGTGCTATTCATTGATGATCACTCCAGGAGGACCTGGATTTATTTCTTGAAGACCAAGAGTGAGGTCTTCAAGCGGTTTCAGGAGTTTAGAGCTCTTGTGGAGACACAGACAGGTCGGAAGATCAAGTCCCCGAGGTCGGACAATGGAGGAGAGTACACCCTTGGAGAGTTTGTTGACTATTGTGCGGAGGCAGGCATTAGGAGGGAGTTCACTGTTCCTTACAACCCCCAGCAGAACGGGGTTGTGGAGAGGAAGAACAGATCCATCAGAGGGGCTGCCAAAGCCATGTTACATGATCAGGGGTTGCCATTGTTTTTGTGGGCAGAGGCCTGCAACACAGCTGTTTATTTGCAGAACAGGAGTTCGCATCGTGCCTTGGGGCACATGACTCCGGAGGAGGCTTTTTATGGGAAGAAGCCTGATATTGGTCATCTTCGTATCTTTGGGTGCATCACATACCCCTACATACCCAAGGAGAAGAGGACCAAACTAGAGCCCACCGCAGAGAAGAGTATCTTTGTGGGCTACAGTGAGACCTCCAAGGCCTTTCGGATTTACATTCCTGCACAGAGGAAAGTTGTTGTCAGGCGGGATGTGAAGTTCGAGGAGGACAGGGCCTTTAAGAGGTCACGGGAGTTAGAGTATCTGGATCAGCCAGACCCTCAGCAGCAGTTGAGTCAGTCACAGGGATCCAGTGGGCAGGGATCAGGAGGATCCGGAGGTACATCTATGACGATGTTAGGTCCGTCAGTGGGGAGTGGCTCGCAGAGTCAGAGGGGTGGTGCTATGGGCAGCACGCAGAGCAGTCCACAGAGCAGTTCACTGGGGAGTCCACTGATGGACAGTTCACACGGTACCTCAGCATCTACAGGTTCAGGTGCAGGCAGGAGGACAGCAGACAGACAGTCAGGAGTTCAGGCTCCCGATGTTGAGGAGGAGGAGTTTTATTCTCCGGCGGGAGAAGTGTGCTCAGGGAAGAGGAAGCCCAAGTGGCTTCAGGACACCTTGAGAGATGCCACATCTGTTGCTGAGCCTAAGAGGCCGGTCAGAGAGAGCAGACCACCTGAGAGGTTTTGTAGCTATATGGCAATGGCTACCACCATCCTTGACTCTGAGCCTTCTAGCTATGAGGAGGCAGCTAGCCAGCAGGTCTGGAGAGAGGCCATGCAGGAGGAGTATTCTTCTATTATGAAGAATGATGTTTGGGAGGTGGTGCCGAGGCCTGAGGGCAAATCCGTGGTTACTTCCAGATGGCTTTACAAGGTAAAGCATGCTGCAGATGGCAGCATTGAGAAATTCAAAGCAAGGTTTGTGGCTAGAGGGTTCTCCTAGGTAGAGGGAGTTGATTACGAGGAGACCTTCGCTCCCGTGGCTCAATATACTTCGATCCACTCCATTATATCGATAGAAGCAGAGATGGGTTGGAAGATCCACCAGATGGATGTGAAGACCGCATTTCTCAATGGCTTCATATAGGAGGAGGTGTACATTGAGCAGCCACAGGGCTTTGAGGTGCATGGGAAGGAGTCCCATGTGTGCAGACCGAAGAAGGCCCTTTATGGCCTGAAGCAAGCTCCCAGAGCTTGGTACTCCAGGATAGATACCTACTTGCAGAAGATGGGTTTCACAAAGAGTGAGGCAGATCCAAACCTTTACTATATTGTGATAGGTGAGGAGCCTCTCATTCTGGTGCTGTATGTGGATGACTTAGTCATTACAGGTGCAGAGAGACTCATAGAGCACTGCAAGAGAGATCTTGCGGCGGAGTTTGAGATGAAGGACATCGGTTTGATGCATTACTTTTTGGGTTTGGAGGTGTGGCAGGAGGAGGGGCATTTCTTCCTGGGACAGGGGAAGTATATTGTGGACATCCTTGGCAGATTCCACATGGAGGATTGTAGACCCATGTCGACACCGATGATCACCAACCGGAAGAAGCTTCATGCTTCGGATTCCGAGTTGGTGGATCCCACATTGTACAGACAGCTGATTGGTTCCTTGATGTATTTGGTCAACACTAGACCAGATATTTGTTTTGCAGTCAACACGATGAGTCAGTTTATGTGTGAGCCTAGGAAGGTTCATTGGGTGGCTGCAAAACACATTTTGCGATACTTGCAGGGGACAGTGGATTATGGTCTGGACTACAGGCAGGGGGATGGAGTGAGATTGGCAGGTTACACTGATTCTGATTGGGCAGGTTGTGCTTCTGATAGGAAGAGCACTTCAGTGTGCTGTTTTGGGTTGGGTTCGGCAGTTGTGTCATGGTTCAGCCGAAAGCAGCAGTCAGTAGCATTGAGTTCAGCGGAAGCAGAGTATATGGCAGCCAGTCTAGCTAGTTGTGAGGCCATCTGGCTTCGTAAGATGTTGTTTGGCTTATTTGGTCAGCCGTTGAGACCTTCAGTGATTTACTGTGATAATCAGAGTTGCATTAAACTCACGGAGAATCCAGTATTTCATGACAGGTCAAAGCATATCGAGATCAAATATCATTTCATCAGAGACTATGTTCAGAAAGGAGCTGTGAAGCTTGAGTATATTCCCACTGATGAGCAGGTTGCAGATATTCTTACCAAAGCCTTACCACGTGGCAAGCATGTCTACTTCAGAGACAAGATGGGTGTGGTGAGGAACACCTTCCTCGGTAAGAGGGAGTGTTGAAATTTGGTTACCGGAGGACAGGTGGTTCCCTAAGGCTTTGATCTTTGGCCTAGGGAAAAGTGTCCAAAAGATTTTAATTTTTCTCCTAAAGTGACTCTATAAAGTTATAAAGTCAAATCTAATTTAAAAGTGACTCTAAGTGATAAAGTTACTAAAGTCTAATTTTAAAGTGACTTTAATAAAGTCAATGTAAAATTAGAAAGGAAAAGTGACTTTGGAAATAAATGACTAAGTGGGTCTTTATTAAAGTGGGGTGAATTAAAAAATAGAAAGTGAGATTTAAATGAACATTTAATCTCAGCCCTAGATCTAAGGCTATTTCAACCATTGGATTTAGGGATTCCCCAAAAGTCACTTAGGGTTAGGTTAAAGGAGGAAAATGAGGAAAAGGTCATTCATTCTTTCATGAGCAGATTGAGAGAGCAGGAGAAGGAGAGCAAGGGAGATTTCTGAGCAGAGAGGAGAAAGAGAGCAGCTGATAGAAACTTCAGCAAAGTCCGTACAACAGCAAGGAGGCACGGGTTCCAAGGCAAAAATCCGTACAGCAAGTGTTGGGCACATTTTTCGAGGGAGAGAGGCACAGTTTTCAAGGAGAACCGTACAGCAGCTTCAGCATTTAATTCTGGGCAGATTCTGGGCACGAATATCGAGGAGAGAGACTGCTGCTTGGTGGTACAGATTTCTGGAAATCCGTACAGCAGCGGTACAGTCAGTTTCGGCACAGATTTCGAGGCAAAGGAGCATAGATTTTGAGGAGAAGAAGTTGCTGAGATTTTCCGTACAGTCCGTACAGCAGTACGGCCGTACAGCTGGGCACAAAAATCGAGAAGCTCATTTCAGCATTTAATGCTGTCATAAAAGCTGTAAAATTTCTGTTTTGGGTTTTTACTGTTTTGCACGTTTTCCAAGGCGGAGTGAATGCACGGAAATCGAGATAAGTACTGTTGTTTAGTTGCTGGAATTTTTGCTGTAATTTCTGCCTCTCTGTAAAAGTATTTTCAGAAATAAGAAGGAGCTCTCAAGACTGGTTTTCCCCAAGAGTTGTAGGGGGTTTTTCCAGGGTCACCTTGACCAAAAATCTCAGTGTTCAAATGTGTTGAATGACTGTTTCAGCTTGCTGCATGTTTTGTTTTATTTCTGCAGTTTCAGCATTCTGTAAAAGTTTTCCAGAATTTGTGTTTCAGCAAAGTAATTTGTGTTTCAGCAAAGTAACTTGTGTTTCAGCAAAGTGATTGCTGTTTCAGCAAATAAAAATTATTTTTTTCTGAGTGTTGAATGTAAGGATATGGGAAAGGGCATTTAACCAAAAGAGAGAAATAAGTGATACTAAAACCGGGGTTGGGAAAACAGGAAATTTCTACAATTCCTTCATGGACATTTAATGCAATTTTCAAAATGATTCCAAGATCTGTGAAGGCAATTGCCAGGAACTCCACAGCAAGCTTGTATGTAGGATCCATTACAAAAGCCTTCTGATATGCCTCTGCTGCCTTTAGCAAGTACCCTTCATCTTTGTACCAAACTCCACAGTGTATGAGAGTACAAGCATTCTGAGGATTGGGCACAATGGCTTCTGCAAAGAATTCAAAGGCCTTGGGAATGAGACCTTGCATTTGGAGACAAATTCCCATTCCAATGTGAGCCATGACATTGGTAGGTTCTGTTTCCAGAATAGTATCGGACAGACCAAGTGCATCTACAAACTTATTCCTCGATCACAGTATATTGGCATATGACAGCACATCCTTTCCTTGAAACCTTCCATGCGATGAGGACAAAGGGGAGGTGGCAGGAAGAGGAACAGGAGTAGAGGTAGGGCTGGTACTAGAAGTACTGTTCATTGAATGATGGCTCATGGAATGGTGACTCACTGTTCCATTGGTATTCAAAGGCAATGGCCTCTTTGAGTGTTCATTGTCACCTGCAACATTCACCTGTTCCCTTCCAACATTTTCTATCTGAAACCGAGGAGATTGAGTGACTTGAGGTTCTATCCATGCCATAGCTGCACCCATTCCACTCTTCAACGTTCCTAGTTTTCCATACGGCTTCACTTTAGAAGCCTTAGAGACGGGCAGGACACAGTCCAGATGGTTACTTGTTCGTTGGGGCAGGACAGCAACAGTTTAAACAGATTTTGAAACTCTGAAATGTTGAAGCTCCCCCTTATTTATTTTTCTTTCTGCGCTTTCTTGTGTGGCTATGGTCAAGTTCATAGTACACGTTGCATTAAGCAGGTCTCCATCTTTTTGGCTGGCAACAGGTGAAGATTCAATGCTCTTCTGTCTTGACTCTTAATGGGGTCTGAACATTATGACCAATCATGGCATGCTGATAATCATTTACACCCTAAAAAACCATTGAAGTGATGGGGATTCCTCCACATCACTTTTTCCAGCTTGACGCTCAAATATCTGTATGATCTTTCCAAGAATCAGATTCATACCTAATCATTTCGTCATTTTTGGGCGACTGTCTTTCCCGAGCTTCTTCAGGTCTGTCCAAACTGCTGCTCTGGTTATATTTAGCAGGTTTACACCCCCCAGTACCAACAGCTTTACTTTCCTTCAAATCAGTACCAACATCTTCTATATCACAGTTCTCAGGACAGGTAGATCTCACAAACTGTTAATTGGTCATCATCAACACATAAAACATTTTCCCTGGGTTGTTGAGTTGTTGAGCATTACTGGAGATTTCCTCACTGCACAACATTTCGATTCCATTGCTCTGCATAGCAAAACCTTGCCCCTCATTACTTGCTGGCATTAAGTGTTTTTTTCATCCCCGGACTCTAACTGTCTGCCCATCACGACCACCTGGCAAACTACGATAATTTCTCTTTCCATACAGTTTGGCAGTGCACAACCCAAACAAATATTGTGATACAACTTTTGGCTCAATATCATTTGATTGTCCCCCGAAGAAGTACAATTTTTTTATGAGTGTTAGGTTTTCTTCTTGATTCTGTTTAACATGATTGTCCTCTTGTGTTTTTTGGGAATCTTGTCTTCCTTTCTCATATTTAGACTCTGCAACCTGTGTTTCCCAGTCCCCACTTTCGATGGTGTTTTCCTTAAGGAGCTCAGCTTGTCGACCATTAGGTAATACTTCTGGTAATTAGAATCTTGTGTTTTTCTTATGAAGACCATTCTGCCTTGAAGTGGATTTAATATTGTCATCAACTGGCCAGTCTTCAACATTATCTTCATTCTCTTGTGTAAATGCCTTTTTAAAAGATGTTGCACCACGAATACCATCTGCTGTCATCCCATTATTAGGTGTAGCCCTTCCCTTCATGTTTGCTGTTGGATTGCATGCAGCAAATGCAGGAGATTGATTAGGCTGTCGAGTAAATAGTGTCCCTGGGCTTCCTTTTGGGATGATCATGGCATTTGCCATTGGAGTGCTAGGTGCTTCACCACTATCACTGAAAATTGATTCTTTGGGACTATCCTTCTTAGGATTGTTGTGCCTTGGAGTCGACAGAGATGTTGTCCTTATTTGGACAGGTTTTGCATTAACAGGCAGACTAGATATTCCATATTAAACCAAAGGACAAGACTCCCCTTTTTGACCTTTAGACATTTGAGTCATTGTCTGAAGAGTGCCATATGCATTTGTTACCTGTTGTAGTGTAGTGACCACTGCATTTTGTTGTGTGCCCTTACCGCAATTTCTGGGCCTATCTTTGTACTTAATGTCACAGAACTCCTGAAAGGTTAGGGCTGCCCTAGTACCTTCTTTTAAACATTTGGCACTCCCTTCAATAATATGAAGTATCTTTGTTCTGTTCAGGTGGCCCACAATTCCCTGTTTTCCACTCATCTAAGAATTGGAGAAGCCAAGGTCTCTGACTGTCTGTCCTAGTGCTAGTCTGTCTGGGGATATTAGGCTGAATTGGAACATGGTAATTGCTGCCTGTATTAATCCCAAGTGGGTCAAGAAGCTGAGACGTCACCTGCTGGTGCTGCTGCCACAACTTTTCCCAAAACTGTTCGTTCTCCATTGAGCTTTACCTGAAGACCCTGGGTGAATTGCTCACAGGCTGGCAGTGTGAGCCAGCTCTGATACCACTGTAATGTCTTAGGGTAATTTTTTTTGCTCTAGGGTTCCTCTGTTTTTCTAGGGTTTCCCAGTAATTTAACACATTTATGCCTTCAGATAACAGTGGACATCCATTGAACAGTAAATTTCAGCAAAGATGCAGAATTTAGTTCCGACAGTACTTCAATTTTTTATCTAGGTCACTGTTCCTTTTCATTGACAGTAATATGATTCCACAATAAATTATAACTGGTTGCCCACAAACACAGTGGACCAGTTCCACCTGAAAACCATTAGACTTCAAGAATATTGAGACCAAATCAAATGCTGTTCACAAAAATTCACAACTAGCTATAATTTAATACTGAAACATAGCTTTAAAAGGACTTCTACAGGGATTACACACCCTGAGCTACCTCCCACAGTCCAAATCAGCTTCTGTAAAGAGTTTGCTGTGCACAGGTCCAAAAGTAGGCTGAATATAAGGATACCAAGTCTGCTAAGACTGCTTCGCTGTCCCAAATTTTTGGATGGGGTTCCTTGATCAAACGGACCCTATGTGCATCTTCAAATATGGCACTGTAACAGGTCTCCCTTCTCAGCAATGCCCAGATTTTGGGCTGAATAGAAATGAAATTTGGCGCTACTGTGGCCCTCAGTGTTGCGGCTACCTGCAGCCCTGATGCCCTGCGGCTGTCTGCAGCCTTTGCCCCAGATCACTTTGCTGCACCTAAAATACTGATGTCTGCCCAGAAAACCACCGGAACTGTCCTCAGAGATGTCTGAATTTTGCCTTAGGACACCACCGAATTTCTGCCTCAGAGATGTTTGAGCTTCTTAGAAATGCCACAAATTCAGCTGTTTTCCAGATAGATGAATCCCATGATTTCCATATCAAAACAAAAGATAAATGAGAATTGAACTTTGCTTTCCTTTTTCTAGTTGTGTCAGTGTACTATTTCTTCTTTATTGTGTTTAGGTTACATATTTCTCAAAGAAATTTAGAGTTGAATGTGTAGACTCTCATGCTTGTTGCACCAAAGACGAGGGAGGTTCATTCTACAGAAGAGTGTCCATATGTGTAATGTCTGTGCATAATGTTCATGCGTCATAAGTTGGCCCAATATAATATTTAAGGTTTTTTAAAAATGTCACATCCCAGAGTAGATGAATGTGTAACATCTGTGCTTCTAATTCAAATCTATTGAAAAAAAATCCATTATGAAAAGCAAAAGTTTAACAAAAGAATCTCATGCATTAGTCAATACACACATACAAACGCACACCAGCACACAAAATTATATCAGTAATGCATGTGCAAATTTAAAAAAATACTAGTTGGTTGCTAAATTTTAAAATATTTGTCAACAATTGCTTAGTCCAGACAATGATAATTTAGTAGTCAAATAAAATGAATTTACAAGACTTCTACTCATCTGGTCAGACGGGTGTTACTTTAGCTATCGAATAACTACTGAATATGGACCATCTTTTTTCAGGTTATAGCAGAGAGGAAAGAACGTGAAGCCTTGGGTGCTACTCCACTAAATCAGCGCTCCCTTCCATGAGATATATTTTTAGTGGTAATCAAGTGTTGGGAGGCTTATTGCTTCCAGACTAGGCATTCAAGTATCAGTGATGTTAATTTTGCAATAATGAATAACTTGCAGTGTAATTATCAAATTGCTCAAACAGCTGGATAATTTAGAGTGGAACTAGGAATCATTTTTTTCTTCAGCTCCATGTCGACGTTATTATCTGTATTCAAGGGCGTGGCCATGTGGAAGCATTTTTCAATTGCACATTTTACTTGTTGACAGAATTTCTGGCTTCTGGGTTTGGTTTTGCTGCAAGTTATCCTCTAATTGAGATATCTTTAAAATTAGAAATATGAGTGTTTTTTCATGTGTAGGACTCTTGTTTTAATTCATGATAGATGTTCTTCTTCAACCTTTTTTGTACTCCAGTTTTTGTCTACTATAAAAACTCAGCCATTGTACGACCCTGCCATATGCTAATTTTTCTATGACCATCATTTGCATTCTATGGTTTGTGGATCTGCTACCTATTTCCAGAGCTGATGTATAAACTACAATTTCCCCATTCCAACATAATTTCCCACAAAGAGGGCCACCAAGAACCCACTCAATAATTGTTGACCAGGATAAAGTATCCCGCCACGCACTTGAAAATTGCCGACCAGGATTAAGGATCCCCCTATTACATCACATGACACTTGGTAATGGCAAGGAGCTTATTTTCAGAAGGCATGGTATTCGTCTTCTGTCACACGAATGGTTTCCGACCAGTCTTTGTCCTATCCCACAGAAGGGCTTAAACGTTTCCCTCAAAATAAACAAGATACCACCCAAAATCCTAGTTACTTGGACATAATTAAGCAACAACTCCAACCATGTCAAGAGATCTGGCATTGTAGCACCCTTGACCATAATGCAGTGAACCATGGCCTTACTATTAACTTGTAAATATTTAATACACAACTAATTGCGTGTCTAAGTTAGACCTACCCATTTCTATTACCATGCATAAATTTGGTGAAAATGGGAAAGACTATTACAACCTTCAACCGACTGAATGGGCAAATGTGACCGTATCAATTTCAAGAATCAAATCATGAAACTGTTTAGGCAAGAAGCATTTGGAAGGATACATTTTTCCACACAAGTCATTTTAAGCAACAGGCTGAAAATTTTCGGTTTGTCTGGTTTCTTTCTACGTCAACAATTACCGTTCAACATGGAAATTGCTAAAGATGTAGATGATAGAATACTTGTCTTTCAAAGTACAATGTACAAGATTCATTGGAATTTATTAGTCTTTGTCATACAATTCAGGTGATGTGAGTAATTATAAGGGGTTTCACTTTGGCATTTTACATAATGTAGCATAGTTCCTCATATTGCTTCAAAAAGCTATGGCGAAATTGATGGATTCAGATCTACAAGGATTAGAATATACGCTTGGCAATCTCAACATGCCTTCCACTTGCTCCACATCGTTAAACATAGTTGTTAGGCATAGATTGGTTAATATTGAATATGTATAAATATTTTGTATTTGTATGGTTGTGACATTTTACTTTAAGATTTGGATTTGAATAATGCTTTCAAATCATCGTGTCCTCTTTCTGTTCTTCATGAAGTGATAAATGTTGATTGGCATGTGCAATGTGTATTTGTATGTGCTTCTATTTATTTGACCACATTTTGGGCAACTATATTGGGAACTTTTTTAAAAGTCATTTTCAATTGAATGAAATGTTTCAAATCATTGATGATAACAATTTAATAGAACACATACATAATGTCTTTTCATGATGGGATGTAGAGACACCATTGAAGTTCTTGCAAATTAAATGAACTGAAGTGACCTTATAATTTTATTAGTTGTTGGAAATATTGTCATTGATGGCAAAGAAGGCAATAGATGCAGAGACAGGCGAAGGACAGTAGCAGAAGACAGCAGGTAATATTTACAGAGAGCAGGTAATATTTACAAAGAGCAGTGGAGGCAGAGGTCGAGCAGCAGAGGCAGAGGCAGAGGCAGCGAATACAGAGGAAGAGATGAAACGGTTGAGCAGTAGAGGCAGAGGCATAGCGAAGGCAGAGGCAGAGATGAAATGGTCGAGCAACAAAGGCAGAGGCAGAGGCAGCGAAGGCAGACGCAGAAAGGCAGAGGCAGAGGCAGAGCCGTTATCAAACAGCATCAAGACCAGACTTTATTGAAAAGGAACCCGAAAGGTTATATATATATATATATATTGGTGCTAGACTTATGTCTAAGTCCAAAGCTTCATATAATGTTGACTGAAGATCAACATTATATAGTGTGAGACCCCCCCTACATAAATTCCGAGAATCACTACCCCCGCTGGAAGATTCACTAAAGACTGCAGCGGCAAAGTACACATACATATATATATATGTGCAGCGCACTATATACAAAGTACCATAAGGTGGGACTCCTCTAAAGAAAATTCCGAGAATCATTACCCAGTTGGAGGATACATTAAAACGGAAGCAGACGCCTATATATATGCAGCGCCTTATTTATGTTGCGCCTTATACACAAAGGTCCAAGGCATATATATATATATATATATATATATATATATATATATATGGAGTGGTTTATACACAAAGGACCAGGACTACAATACAAAGTATATATATATATATATATATATATATATATATATATATATGTAGCGCGAGATCTAAAGAACCAAAGGTTCTATCAAAGGCAAAGTACCATATGGTGGAACCCTCATCAATCGCATCGAAAAAGGTGACAGCGGATCATATGAACAGAAAGTTGCGATTGCGATTGAAGCTCGGACCCGATGGGTCTATAAATCATGATTAAAATATGTTTGAGTTACGGCATAACAGTGTTAAATCGCATCGGAGAAAAGTGTGGCAGTGAAGCAAGACAATAGAAGTTGCGATTGCGATTGAAGTTTTGGACCCGATATGGTTTAAACAACGATTTATATATGTTTAAGTTCCGGAGATTTGATAGCTAGTGGGACCCTCACCCAATCGCATCGAAGCATCGGAGCATAAGTATATCGGAACATGCAACTGCAAATTGCGATTGCGATTGAGTTCCGGACCCGATGGGCGTATAAACTGTGACTTTATAGGTTTGAGTTCCGGCCTAATCGCATCGGCACATTTAAATGAACAGTGGTCAATCGCATCGGAAAGAAGCAGAACGTCGGAGCACTATATTAAAAGATTGCGATTGCGATTGTGATTAATCGCAATCGGAAGAACTCGAAAAGCGATTCATCGCATCGGCGGAAATCAAAAGACCAAATCACAGGAGTATTATGAATGTTGCGATTGCGATTGAAATACACGAGTGGAGTATCGCTGGCATGTGGGGTCCATCCAAAGATAAGACTAAGAACAATTTTTCTCCAAGTTAATTAATCCAAAGTTGAAGAGGAAAGGAAAGCACCATGACACATATATGTATATACAAAACAATACATACATATTTCCAATATGTGGACAGTAATGCAACGCATCGGATGATAGAACAAGTTCAGCAAGTGGGATCGTAAGGGAACAAGTTAAAACATTTTATTAGTTGTATAATGTCGAGAATCAATTAGCATGATATAAAAAGCACAGTTACATATGTATGGCATATGGTCGTTACCTTGCGACAGTGAACAAGGAAACAAACAGAGCCGAAAGGGACAAAGATACAGTCAAAGAAAAGACAAATGCGCAGCGAGCCAAGAGGCCGAATGAGTAAGCTGGAGTTTTCATTGTAATTGAATGTAAATGATTTTGATTTTTATTGTTTGTGATGCATTGGCAAGTCTCCGGAAGAGAACAAAATTCCCACTGTAATATTAAAGTTAGTACCTATAGTTATATTTTTTCTGAGTGAGTTGAAAAGAAATGAGAAGGTAGAAAATCAAGAGGTATGACTATCCATTTCGAATTCCTAGAGGAAAACAAACAGTGACCAGGAAATCTCTATAAGTAATATCACCTTGATATGCATAAAAAAGAGAGAGAGAGAAAAGATAGAGAATGCAGAGTATAGAAGATTGAGGCAGAGAAGATAAGGAAGAGAAGAGCAGAAAGAGATGCTACAGAACAGAGCTGATATCTGAGGTAAATCAGCAAACATTTCGTTTGATAAATTGAGGAAGTTGGAGCATCCCTATCAAGTTGAAGCTTGATAGCTGTCAGTTGTAACTGACTGAGGTTGGAGCCTCCTGTAGGTTGGTGCCTGCAAAAAATTGAAGGGAGTTGGAGCTTCCTTGCAAGTTGTAGCTTGTAGAATTGAGGTTGGTGCTTGCAGAAAAACAGTGGTGAGAGGGAGTTGGAGCTTGCCTTTGCATCACAACAATAATAAGATGTGGTTTTCTCCCTTTATGGGTTTCCACTTATATCTGCTGTCTCTATCTGTGTTGTCTATGTGCTGAAATGATTTACCAAATCTGCTTAATGTTTGCTGCTCTCATAATAAGTTTGATGTCACATTAATTTAATACTTGCTGCAACTTATTAAGACTGTTCATATACTAAGGTTGGTTATAAAAGTAAGCTGTAAATAAGCTGATGAAAAATTTAAAAAGCTCATGTATGTGTTAAACTGATTCACCCCCCCTCTCAGTTTAATTAAGAATTCAACAATTGGTATCATAGCAGGTTCCATTGTACCAGTTTAACAACTGAAAGGAGATTCTAGGTTCTCAGGATGGCTAGTAAAGAAGGATGCTCAACCAATAAAGCCCCTTTCTTTACAGGTGCAAATTATGCCTTCTGGAAAATCAGGATGAGGACATACATAATGTCTCTAGGAATAGAAGTTTGGGGTGCTGTGGAATTAGGATATGCCCCAAAGGCAACTGACTCAGAAAAGGAAACCAAACAAGATTTTGTAGCTAACGCAAAAGCCATGAATGCCATCTTAAATGGATTGTGTGAAGCAAAATTTATCAAAGTAATGCACAAAGACACTGCCAAAGAGATGTGGGATACTCTAGAGAACATCCATGAGGGAGATAAAAAGGTAAAGACTGCCAAACTTCAAGTATATAAAGCCCAGTTTGAAAATTTAAAAATGAATGATGATGAAGATGTTGGCAGCTTCTTCTTAAAAGTTGCAGAAATTGTAAACAATATGAAAGCTCTTGGAGAGAACATATCAGAAGGTATAATTGTGCAAAAGATTCTAAGATATCTTCCATCCAAGTTTAATCCCAAGGTGTCTGCAATAGAAGAAACAGTTGATTGGGAGACCTTGACCATGGACCAGCTACTTGGAAATCTAACAGCATATGAGATGAGGCTCCCACAGAAGAAGCCAAGTACGAGGGAGGCAGCCTTTAAAACAGAAAAGAAGAGAGAAGAAGAGGAAGACATATGCTCTTGATCGGATGAAGAAGAGGCAAAATTTGTCAAAAAATTGGATAGCGGCTCAGGTAAATACAAAGGTAAACTTCCTTTCAAATGCTTTAACTGTGGAAGAGTTGGACACTATGCTGCCAAGTGTCCTCACAAGAAAGTAAGGAATCAGGTTCAAGAGTTAGAGAAAAATACATCAAAGAACTGGCAGAAAGGAAAGAAGTTCAGCAGAAAATCCTTCTATGCTCAACAAGACAACAGTCCATTTGAAGACTCAGATGAACCCTCAAGTGAAGAAGGAACCTCTGAATTTTTATTGACAGCCATTGAAGAACTTGAAGGACTCCTGCTAGAAGATGAAGAAGAAGAAGGTGAAGTCGACCTTGAGGGGAAGCTAAGAAGTTCTCTGGAGGAGATTGACAGACTCAAACTGAAGTGCATAAAACAAAAGGACATTCTCCTCAAGTACGTAAGAGAAGAGAAGAATTCAGAAGCCCTCATGCAGCTGAAGGTAGAGCTTGAAGAAGCCAAGAAGATAGAAGACATGTTACTTCAGCAAATCAAGGATAAAACTCGAGAACAAGAGAAGCTGGAAGAAGAAGTTGTACGTCTGAGGAAGAAATTAGAAAATGCTCAGAGGAAAGTATCTACAATCCCTCTCAAACAACAAGCTCTAGTAAGTTGAACGAAATTCTGGGAGCTCAAAGATCTCCTATGATAAAAACGGGAATAGGCTATGAAGGAGAATCAAGTAAAAGCAAAGAAAAGGAAAACAACGAATTTTTTTTTGTAAAAGCAACGAAGAATGACGAAGCAACTCAAACAATTCCTCCAAAAGAAGAAACATGTAATGAGAAAGACAAAGATCAGAAGAAACCTCTAGTAACAAAGAAGGCAATAAATACTAAGACAACAGAAAAAGGATCATATGTCCCTGAGTATGTCAAATTTGGAAGCCATCAAAGGAGATTCTTCCCTCCTATGAAGAATGCCCCCTGTTATGTCTGCCACAAGCTGGGACACATTGCTGCATATTGTCATGCAAGGAGGAGTAATTCAAACCAGCAAAAGATGCAAACAGTAAAGAGACCGTCTCAAACAAACCAATGGAGAAGACAACCTTACATCAGGTATGCAAATAGTTTCTACGGTTACTGTTTTTATTGTAAGGAATTTGGCCATAAGATCTTTGAATGTAGAAAGTATGGACAAAGATTGATGTTCAACACCTCAAGGAGGTTTATGAATCAAAGAAATTTTGTTCATACTCACAATTCTGCAAAAATTATGATCAAACGCTGTGTATGCAATCAAGTTGGACATATGCCTTCCAAATGTCCTCTCAGAAGAAGTAGTTCATCACCTCACAAAAGATACCAAACAAAAGGGTGCTTCCAGTGGATAAAGAAGGTGAATAAATGTGACTTGGCTCTAACTGCTCAATACTTGAAAAGCCAGTGGTATTTGGACAGTGGCTGCTCAAAACACATGACTGGAGACAAAAGCAAGTTTATAACTCTTGATGAAAAGAAATCTGGCAATGTCACTTTTGGCAATGATAAATCAGGAAAAATAAAAGGAAAAGGCTCAGTCAGCTTAAACAATGGCAGAGGAAAGGCCCAAGATGTATCATTTGTAGATGGGCTAAAAGCAAATTTGCTAAGTGTCAATCAAATGTGTGATAAAGGCTGTGAAGTTCTTTTTAGAGCACAAGATTGTGAAGTCGGATCAAGTACCACAGGAAGACTCTGCTCAAAGGAGTTCGAACAGAAAGCAATGTTTACATTGTGAAAGAGGAAGATGAAGCATGTCATCTTAGCAAACTAGAGGAGTCATGGTTATGGCATAAAAGGTTAGGACATCTCAGCTTCGATCACATCATCAGACTAAGCAAGAAGAAAGCTGTCAGAGACATGCCAGAAATAAAAAGGCCTTCTAATACTATATGCAAATCTTGTCAATTGGGCAAACAAACCCACACGTCATTTAAAGCCAAAGATGAGTTATCAACAAGAAGACAGCTCTAGCTTGTGTACATGGACTTGTGTGGACCTGCAAGAACTAGAACTCCAAGTGGAGAATCCTACTTCATGCTGATAATCGATGACTTCTCCAGAATGACATGGGTGGCATTCCTCAAGAATAAATCGAAAGCTCTGGAAAAATTTAAGATATTCAAAGCATTAGCAGAAAATCAAACATGATGCAAATTAAAATGCATCAGATCAGACAGAGGAAGTGAATTCACAGATTATGACTTCACTGACCTATGCAATGAACATGGGATAAAGCAACAATTTACTATTGCAGGGACACCTCAGCAGAATGGAGTAGCAGAGAGACAAAACAGATATGTACAGCGAATTGCGAGAGCCATGATGCAAGAGAGTAATATTCCTCAAACCTTCTGGGCAGACGCTGTACACACAGTCGTGCATATTCTTAACAAATCTCACTTAAGGCCAAGCAGTGACAAGACTCCCTATGAACTATGGCATGGGAAACCAGCTTCAATCAAACATTTTAGAATCTTTGGAAGCAAGTGTTACATAAAGAATAATGATGAAAATCTTTGGAAATTTGATGCAAGAGCAGATGAAGGGATATTTCTAGGATATGCTTCCAAAAGTAAAGGGTACAGGTGTTACAACAAGACTCTTCGAAAAATAGTAGAAAGCATTGACGTGAGATTTGATGAAGAACTTCCAAACAATACAAAAGATACAGACTGCAGCAGTCCATCAGACAACCATGAAGAAGAAGATCAATATGATGATGAAACAAGCAATACAACAGAAGATGTTGAACTGAGCTCTAAAGCCCCTTCTAGATACACTCAGAAGAACCATCCTGAAGATCAGATCATAAGAGACAAGAGAAAAGGGGTCCAGACAAGAAGGCAGCTCACTGAACATACAAAAGAGGTATACATAGCCATGTTATCACAAATAGAGCCAAAGAAGTTTGAAGAGGCTAGCAAGGACAAGCATTGGGTGAATGCTATGAATGAAGAATTGGACCAAATTGAGAAGAACAATACCTGGGAACTAGTTCCTAGACCCACTGAGAAAAATGTCATAGGCTCAAAATGGGTATTCAAAAATAAAATGAATGAGGAAGGACAGGGAATCAGGAATAAACCCATACTTGTCTGCAAAGGATATTCACAAATCGAAGGACTTGATTACGATGAAACATTTGGCCCTGTAGCCAGAATGGAAGCCATCATAATGTTTCTAGCCTTTGCATGCTATCAAGACTTCAAAGTATATCAAATGGATGTGAAATCTGCTTTTCTGAATGGAGATCTAGAAGAAGAAGTCTACATGGAACAACCAGAAGGTTTCTCTTTAACAGACAAAGAAAACTATGTATGCAGACTGAAGAAGGCTCTTTATGGACTGAAACAGGCTCCTCGTGCTTGGTACTCAAGACTAGATAAGTATTTGCAAAAACAAGGCTTTAAGAGAGGTGGAGTAGACAACAATCTATACATAAAAACTCATGAAAATGAACTCCTGATTGTTGTAGTATATGTTGATGACATTATGTTTGGAAGCAACAGAGATGAACTAGCAAAAGGGTTTGCTGAGGAGATGAAATCAGAGTTTGAGATGTCCATGATTGGAGAACTCAGTTTCTACTTAGGACTTCAAATTCACCAAAAGAACACATGCACATTCATCTCACAGGAAAAATACTTAAAAGAAATGTTGAAAAAGTTCAAAATGGAGGACTACAAACCTGTGTCAACTCCCATGATCACGGGATGCACGCTGTGTGCTGATGATGGATCTGCTGATATAGATAAAAAACTCTACAGATCCATGATAGGAAGTCTACTGTATCTGACAGCATCAAGACCAGACATCATGCTAGCAGTGGGACTAGTGGCTAGATATCAAGCAGCACCTAAACAAAACCACCTTCTGGCAGTCAAAAGAATATTTAGATATCTACAAGGAACAACACAGTGTGGACTTTGGTATCCTAAAGGCAAAAGCTTCACTTTGATAGCATACACAAATGCAGATTGGGCCAGCTGTGTGGATGACAGGAAAAGCATAAGTGGAGGTGCATTCTATTTAGGAGAAAGCCTGGTGGCATGGTTAAGCAAGAAACAAACATCTATCTCTCTGTCTACAACAGAAGCAGAATATATAGCAGTAGCAGCGTGTTGTACACAAGTCATGTGGATGAAGCAAACCCTCCAAGACATGAAGGTAAGCATTGATGAACCTATCTCAATCAAATGTGATAATACAAGTGCTATAAGTATATCTAAAAATCCTGTGCTTCACTCAAAAACAAAACATATCCCAATCAAGTATCATTTTCTCTGAGAACAAGTGGCTCAGAAGATAGTAAAACTGGAATATGTACCAACAAAAGAACAGACCGCTGATATATTTACCAAACCTCTTGCTAGAGAACCATTTGAATATTTGAGAGATAGACTAGGGGTAGTATATGTAGATGCTACTCTCTGATATGAAGAGAAAACACAGTTTCAGGGGGAGAACATAAACGAAAATATCATTCGAGGGGGAGATCAGCCAGCAAAGGAAGCATGAAACAGGTCCTCGGGATCAAAGGATTAAAGGACAGAATCTACACTACGAGATGTGCAACCCCTTGCCATTGATGTCAAAGGGGGAGGAAGCGCAAGCAACATGAGAAAGGATCCTAAAAGGCAAACAGAGAAAGTGTATTGCCATCAATGTCAAAGGGGGAGACCGTTGGAAATATTGTCATTGATGGCAAAGAAGGCAGCAGATGCAGAGACAGGCGAAGGACAGCAGCAGAAGACAACAGGTAATATTTACAGAGAGCAGGTAATATTTACAAAAAGCAGTGGAGGCAGAGGTCGAGTAGCAGAGGCAGAGGCAAAGGCAGCGAATACAGAGGAAGAGATGAAATGGTTGAGCAGTAGAGGCACAACGAAGGCAGAGGTAGAGGTAGCGAAGGCAGAGGCAGAAAGACAGAGGCAGAGGCAGAGCCGTTATCAAACAGCATCAAGACCAGACTTTATTGAAAAGGAACCCGAAAGGTTATATATATATATAAATATATATTGGTGCTGGACTTATGTCTAAGTCCAAAACTTCATATAATGTTGACTGAAGATCAACATTATATAGTGTGAGACCCCCCCTACATAAATTCCGAGAATCACTACCCCCGCTGGAAGATTCACTAAAGACTGCAGCGGCAAAGTACACATACATATATATATGTGCAGCGCACTATATACAAAGTCCATAAGGTGGGACTCCTCTAAAGAAAATTCCGAGAATCATTACCCAGTTGGAGGATACATTAAAACGGAAGCATACGCCTATATATATGCAACGCCTTATACACAAAGGTCCAAGGCATATATATATATATATATATATATATATATGGAGTGGTTTATACACAAAGGACCAGGACTACAATACAAAGTATATATATATATATATATATATATATATATATATATATATATATAGCGCGAGATCTAAAGAACCAAAGGTTCTATCAAAGGCAAAGTACCATATGGTGGAACCCTCATCAATCGCATCGAAAAAGGTGACAACGGATCATATGAACAGAAAGTTGCGATTACGATTGAAGCTCGGACCCGATGGGTCTATAAATCATGATTAAAATATGTTTGAGTTACGGCATAACATTGTTACATTGCATCGGAGAAAAGTGTGGCAGTGAAGCATGACAATAGAAGTTGCGATTGCGATTGAAGTTCTGGACCCGATATGGTTTAAACAACGATTTATATATGTTTAAATTCTGGAGATTTGATAGCTAGTGGGACCCTCACCCAATCGCATCGAAGCATCGGAGCATAAGTATATCGGAACATGCAACTGCAAATTGCGATTGCGATTGAGTTCTGGACTCGATGGGCGTATAAACTGTGACTTTATAGGTTTGAGTTCCGGCCTAATCGCATCGGCACATTTAAATGAACAGTGGTCAATCGCATCGGAAAGAAGTGGAACGTCAGAGCACTATATTAAAAGATTGCGATTGCGATTAATCGCAATCGGAAGAATTCGAAAAGCGATTCATCGCATCGGCGAAAATCAAAAGACCAAATCGCAGGAGTATTATGAATGTTGCGATTACGATTGAAATACACGAGTGGAGTATCGCTGGCATGTGGGGTCCATCCAAAGATAAGACTAAGAACAATTTTGCTCCAAGTTAATTAATCCAAAGTTAAAGAGGAAAGGAAAGCACCGCGACACATATATGTATATACAAAACAATACATACATATTTCCAATATGTGGATAGTAATGCATCGCATCGGATGATAGAACAAGTTCAGCAAGTGGGACCATAAGGGAACAAGTTAAAACATTTTATTATTTGTATAATGCCGAGAATCAATTAGCATGATATAAAAAGCACAGTTACATATGTATGGCATATGGCCGTTACCCTGCGACAGTGAACAAGGAAACAAACAAAGTCGAAAGGGACAAAGACACAGTCAAAGAAAAGACAAATGCGCAGCGAGCCGAGAGGCCGAATGAGTAAGCTGGAGTTTTCATTGTAATTGAATGTAAATGATTTTGATTTTTATTGTTTGTGATGCATTGGCAAGTCTCCGGAAGAGAACAAAATTCCCATGCAAGAATTTTCTCTGATATTATTTAATGGAATTGTCATCCGTTTTTCCTTTGTCACCAATGAAATTGCTACCGAACTCTAATGTGTATTTTGTGATTTGTGAAGTGTTGCATTGTATGTAACATTGCCATGGAAAACTTTTGCTTTATAACTATTCAAACCTTTGATTGTTATTGGGTTGCATGGTGTCAATCATGGTAATTGCAAGTGAGCATATGATAGTGGGAAATTTGTTGACGTTCCTATTGAACTATTTTTACTTCTTAGATTTTGTTTATAATGAAGTTTTTGTCTATTTGCTTTTGTTATACGTTCTCATTTCACCGTGAATGAATCGAAGTTTTCACATGATAGTAAGATTTCAAGAATTTAAAGATTGGACATAGGGAAAATGGTAAGTTGAGTAGGGAATGAAAAAAGAAGCATCAACATAATGTATGCCTTACTTGTCTTCTAACGTTTGAGGGAAAAGTAGCACCATTAATTACCAAGTGGTGCCAAGTAAGAACCATCACTCACTATCCTCCAATGATCCATAAAAAATATGATAATGAATACAACCCTTAGATAGTGATAGGCACTATGACATGATCCCAATCATCTTTATTCCTAAAATAAATCTTGAGCTATTACATAAGAAAAATGCAATGGGTTTCCTTGTGGATGGCCACTTAAGGGGGCAAGCTTGCTCTTAAATCCTAGACTCAAAATTCACTTTTCCTTGAGATATAAATAAACCACAATCACAATCCAACAATGCACGACAACCCCCTAATATAGTGCCTATGAAGGATGATCACTACCTTGTAAAGGTCATATAACACATTCATTCACTACTATCACTTAATTACTCATTAATTACATTAAAATCCCATCAAGCCACTACTTCATTAAATGCCATGAAGTCTCCTTATCCTTCCTAACTCATTATATGAGCAATATAACATAAACATGTTAATAAAGACAATACTAACAATCCCCTACTCATTAGGGTAATTTTGAGGTCTAAAATGGGTTTCCTAAGGAAAATAATAAAATAGTAGTTAAAAAAAAAGAGTTGTGAATTTTTGAAGGAAAACTATTTTTTAAATTATATTTTAAAGTTATCTTCTTATAGGTTTATTCAAAGTGTGGGCACTTGGTTGTAGGATTAGATTTTGCATCCAACGAGTATCCACTTTGTATGCTTTTATGTAGACCCATGTTGTGAAAAATTGAAAATACTAGAAAAAAAAAAACATGTTCCTTTCATTTCAATTTTTATTGGTGTGGGTCTACACAAAAGTATGCTAAGCATGTATTCGTTGGATAGAAAATCTAATTCTGCATCCATCGAGTGCCCATACTTTAAATTTGAGTAAACTTGCAAGAAATAAGTAGAAAATATGATTAAAAAGATGGTTTTCTTTTTTTCCCTCCAAAAATATACACTCTTGGGGATAAAATCATCATGTTGAATCCAATTGGTTCTTTTAAAGTTGTTTTTGTTAGTATATTTTTCATTTTGAGACCCTTTTTTTACCTCAAAATTCCCATAATGATTGTTGACTTGCCCTTGGGTCAACTCAACTGTGATGAGTTCCATCAAGAAGAAAAAATCATGATCATTACAACCATTCATATTAAAAGGATACACTCTTCACCTTAAGCTCTACCTTCATGGCATATCCTATGTCACACATCCAACCATCACCAACACTATGTAGATGTACCCAGAACAATATGTAACTTAATGATAATTCATTACTCAATATTCTTAATCACCATTTCTCTTTGCATCTACCAAAAGTCATCCAGTCCATTAAGAAAACTAATACAACCATTGATGTGACTAGTCAAGATGCCTACATCTTTTATAAATCATTCCAAGGTGAAATTGTGAAGAAGATTAATGTAAGATGTAATAGATCATTGATAAAGATTAACTTTTCATTAGTTATCAATCCTTTGGATCAACCTTACCTATTGAGTCAAAACATACCAATCCATTGGTATCATTTGTGTTATATCATTGAAAAGTTGAAATTGAACTTGTTGAGATCATGGTGTAGAGCTCACCAATGTATAATATATTAGAAGCAAACTCTCAATCTTAATCATCTACCATTAAAACCCATGCGCTGCATTGAATTGATGTGGATAGGTATTTAAAGATCATCTTGATCATTACAACCATTCACATTACAAGGATCCAGTTTTCTCCTTAAGCTCTACCTTCATGGCATATCTTATGTCACACATCCAACCATTGACAACACTATGTAGATGTACCCAGAACAATATGTAACCTAATGATAATTCATTGCCCAATATTCTTAATCACCATTTCTCTTTTCATCTCCCAAAAGTAATCCAATCCATTAAGAAAAATAATACAAGCATTGATGTGACTAGTCAAGATGCCTACACCCTTTATAAACCATTCCAAGGTGAAATTATAAAGAAGATTAATGTAATATGTGATAGATCATTGATAAAGATTAACTTTTCATCAATTATCAATCCTTTGGATCAACCTTCCTTATTGAGTCAAAGTATACCAATCCATTGGTATCGTTTGTACTATATCATTGAAAAGTTGAAATGAACTTGTTGAGATCATGGTGCAGAGCTCACCAATGTAAAATATATTAGAAGCAAATTCTCAATCTTAATCACCAACCATTAAAACCCATGTGTTGCATTGAATTGATGTGGACATGTCTTTAAAGATCAGCGTGATATGGAAAAATTATCCACAAGCACATGTCGCCAATCCATGTCAGTAATAATGGAAGCAACTTCCTTGTACTTCTCATCATGCTAGCAGTACAAAATAAGACTTAATTATAATTTCCATGACCTTTTCATGTAATGATAATCATAAAGTATTAGTGGGAAACAATGTTCACATGACCAGTCAAATTCATTTGATGTCATCGACTTTCCATGAGAAACACATCTTGAGCATGTATATAATTCACAACATAAACACAGTTAAAAATTTCAAAGTGGATTAAATTAGGCTTAACATTGAAACCACATGAAGGAAACACAATAATTAGAAGGGGAAAAACATCGATCAATAACAAAAATACAACCTTCTTTTATCACCAACATATAGCGAAGAAAAACATAATTGGAACTTGCTTTCCTCATATGTAAACATATTTTCATTCCTCTATTGTCTAAACGAAATGACCTCTATGTCAATATATTGAAGCATTTCTTGTCGTTGCAACATTACCCTCCCTATCTATTTGGGTACGGAGTTGAACCAAAATACTAATAGATGATCAACCATTGATTGAACACATTACTTGTGGTGTACTTTAAGGCCTTTTCTTTGTCATTGAGGCCCTCCATAACCAAATTCCTTCAACTAATGACCATCTATTAGGTTGAATTCACTCTAAAATAATGCTATTAAACAAAATTTGTATGTGAATATAAAGATGTAGAAAACATAACATTGCATATTTTGAATTCATTCATTGCCCTTGTAATGCAAAGCATTAACAAAATATGCATCATTCTATAAGAACCAGTTAAGGGTGCCTTTATTTAAATGGAAGCATTTCCCATGAACTAGTTGAAGAATATTAGTCGAATGGTAGAGATCATTTATAGATTCCACCCCAAGCTAGACCATGATACTACCATGGTGAAAGAAGCCTTTACAAGGCTCTAATATCACTTCCCATCACCCATTACTCTCATGACAAAGTCAATATGATCACTTTTCAGTTCTCCAGGCCTTCATCCACCAATGGCAATCTCTTCTACTATCACACACAATACGAGGAAATATTATATTTATTTGCTCAACAATCCCTTAGGAATCTTCTTACCTTCTAGTGCTCTTTAGCGTTGGAAAAAGTATCCCAACCATTGGTTACATGTTGGGAATAACTTAAAGGAGAAATCCAAATACAAAATAAATGGTGTTTGAAGGAGCAATTGTGGACATCCAATTATGGTTTTTCTCTCAAAACCATTCCATTTCTCTCATATTTTCAGTAGTGAGTTTTCCAACTTCTATAGGATCTTACCAACCACAAGCCTATGGGATTCTCTTGCCATTGGTAGGCATAAAAAAGCATGTTTTTTATAGGCTTTCTCATAAATAATATTTTATTTTAATGGGAGAATGGAAGAATGATCTCTCAGCTACCCCCCACTCCCGATGAATGAGTTTTCTTCAAATAAATTTCACAGTATACACATATTTTGCATAGGAACTATGTCCTTCCCAAGAAGCACATGGAAATTTCAAGAATTACCACTCAAATAAAGATCGATGTGATAACTTTGCAAGGAAACATGGGCTAAAACATAGTAAATCCAAATGAAAAGTCGAAGCCAAATCACCTATGCACCCTCTTTCATCTTCCCTTCTTCTGAAATCCTGATGCCCTTATTGCTTCCTTAAGAAAACTATTTGGTGGATATTGTGTTTGTATCTATTTCCTTTTTATATGTTCTTTAACATAAGCATAAACACGCCATGAAAAACATAACAACACAACATAATAGTCCACTCTACTTGGGTTGTGGCCTTGAGCTCCACGTTAGGAATATCTACAATACATTTCACATTTTTTAACAATATGAAGTCTTTATCAATTAGTGCACATGGCTCAAAGACCATAACATAGGCAACATCATATAGATAATAGAAGGGTCAAAACTAGGGCATTATATTCCCCTTTCATTTGGAATAACACCATCCTTAGTGAACCTTTATTTCTTAGCGATGAGACCATGTTTTCATTTCTTAGCAGTATTTGTAATGTTCACCTCTCAATTGTAAGCTTACTTTCGATGGTTATATTAGACCACATTGTGTAACAACTCCTTTCATTGGTTTCAAATTATTTTAAGGCCCTAGCGTAAAATTATAGCAACGATAAAGGAAAAATGCATTTCATAGCCATTTCTATACAACAATAATTCTATCCATAGAAGTTTCTAAATTCATAACTAAAGCCCATATATTCACAATATAAAATCGTGTATTTTAGCCTAATACTTAGATGTATAAATATATGTTTGCTTCACATGCTTCCATGAGTGAGATTCAACCCATTATGTTCTCTGACACCCCCAAAATATGTTACTTCTTGATTTGAGCCAACATATGTTAGGAATCAAATATAACATATTATTTCAAGTCATCTCTTCCATCCTAACACTCATACTTATAGGGTTAGGCATCTCCTTCTTTCTTGAACAATCCCTTGGGTGATCCATCATTTACCAAGGCTTAAACATGCAAGAAGAGTGATACTTCCAAAGTTTCATTGCTAAGACACCTCAAAACAAAAATTAACTCAATGCAATGAATGAATAGCATAAGGTTATACTATCATCACATTAACATCCTACCCGTGATTTTAACCTTACAATAACCATCATATGTCCTCACTAGACAAATCCATCATTTCACAGGTATCATAGACATACAAGGATCATGAGATATTATCATAAAAATATTCATCAAATTTTTGACTTTGTATCATATCAAAATCAAATTTAATCAACATGACATCCTTTCTCATATTGTTGGTCCTTGCATGTGGTAGTGACTAAGATATATTATGGACTAATTTTGTGGCCATATCCACGAGAATTGTACCTACAATTTGTCCCTTTTGACACAGATTTCATTCAATGAAAAAAATGAGTATCTATGCATATAATATGTTCATGGTTACATCCCCATAACACATCAAATGATCACATAATTATGTCACACCAATAATTTAATCACTTTTTACTATTAAAAATTAATTTGTAATGAAGTGTTGTTTCTCATATCTAAAATGTTATCACCATCATACACTCACATAATGCATTTAAACGTATGCAAATATCAACACAATCATGCGCAATAACATTACCCCGAATACCATATCACCATGTCATGCAACCTACCATGACACATTGCAGGACCTAGCTAATGCCTCAACACACAACCCAACCATGACCCCAATGCTTATTTAACTACCTAGACGCCTTCAACCAAGCACAACAAGGGAAGGCCTTTCCTTTCTCTGATTAACAATGCCTTGGGAACCATTCCCATTCAATGCTTTTAAATATATGTAAGACGGTTAGTCCCAGACAAATATAAGCAAGGAGACTATTGGATATATGTGTAGTGATATAGGCTTTCCCATGCCCAATAAAAATGCCGTCTCACACACAATCGTCTCACATGGGATTCATTTTTAAATCATGGGTATAGGTACTCATTTGTCTTTATTATATCTTCATAACCACCTCAACACAAGACTCTATCATATGGATTCATCAACACATTTCAACAACTTTCACACACACAAGACTTCTTGCTTTTACCATGCCCCCACTTGGGTACACCACATTTATGCATTTTAGTATTATTTATAAGTTAGTTATGATATCAAACATTATTTAAGGCATCATTATTTGGATTCCCTTCATCACATATGTTATATTTCCATGGTTCATCATATTTATATCGTTGCCAACATATTTAATGTTACTTGATTGGGTGGTGTCTCATGGTTGCTTACAACATCCATTCACCAACCTCTTGACAAGTAGCTTCTTTCATTTATTCACTCATAGATAGATAATAAAAAACCACCATAATTAGTCATCATGCCATGCTTAGTTCATATTTAACAACATAAATCCCACACAAATTTATATGCACATTCTTATATATGTATCCTTCAATATGTTAAGGAAAACCTTGTGTTGAAAATATTAGGTAGTTCTTTACATTTTGTTGATGGTACCCATTGTAAACCTATTTAGATTTATTATGAGGCTTGACCTTGTAGGAATACAAGTGAGTTACACAAAAAAGGCAACCCAATTTGAGGAATCAACCTTGAGATATCTTCCATGAAGCTCAAAGTATTCAACCACTTGAGCTAGCCCAACAAGAGAAAAATGTTTGGAAACACTTTGATCCAAACCTTGAACATTCCGATATAAATAAAGTGGTATATAGCCTTATGTGCACCTCTCATGTGTTCTCAGATGTGCCTAAACACCCCTTAGAACGAACTTCAAAATTTGAACTGAGATGTGTAGGGGAAAAGTCCCATTGCTCTCATCTTACTTCAAATGCTTATATGTACCTTGTTGTTGCAAAATCTAGCAGGTCTTGCAAATGGGTGCTCTACAAGGCAAGCACTAGACTAAGTGACAACAATGAGGTGTGGTCTATTGTAACCACAACCACTACCGCTTGTTGTTTATGAAATTTCACCAATGGGAGGAGTCTCAATATTTAGGACACCTAAAAGATATATTATAGGCTTAAAATTTAAGGTGACATGAGAGGCTACTAAAGGATCCCTCTACTTAAGAACAAGGCTCAACCAATGAAACCATGGTGATTCACACCCTCCAAAAATCCCTAACCAGAGCACACTAGACCTAGGGTTTGATAAATATCATGCAAAAGAAATGAACTAAGGCCTCTGTGTCAAGAAAAGGATTCCAATCAATGAATAATAGTAAGCCAATGGAATATGAAACCTTCAAAAGGTCCTCAAGTTGAAGCTTAGCCAACCTAAGATTTCACCTTGAACAAATTAGCGAGGGAAAGAGAAATTAAGGTTTAAAATGGATGAAGTAGCCACCAAGGAGGTTGATTTTGAGGCAACCAAGTATAATCTTGATGTTCAATCCTTCCACCACCAAAAATTTCTTTCCTAGACAAAGTCACACTAAGCCCTAGTTTAGGTCGTTTATCCTTAAGAGGGTTGAAATTAAGAGAAAGAAGAAGAGAAAAATTCATTTAATGGATGGGATAACTTTTGACCACCAAAATGAGAAGGCCAGTCTCTAGTAATTGGGTTTATGTACTATATATATATATATTACAGATTAGCTCATTCTTGCAAAGGAGTAAGGATGTTTTGATTCCCTAGCACAAAACCCTAGCTACTATCTTTGTGAGGGACCAAAGACACTTGGGAGAGCTACAATAAGGGTTCACCATGGGGACTACCATTCACATTCCATATATGAGTAATGCATACAATGATGACATCTAGATTATATACAATTAATATTTGATAATAAATGGTGCAATAGAAACACCCTATATAACCATTACATTCCATACATTAGACATGAAATAAAAAATTCATCAATGACAAGGTACACTTATAAGATGAAATGCATGAATAATCCAATATTGATCCAAGATAACTTCTTGAAAGATAATAAAGTAGCTCCAATAGACAAAATACTCCATAGATCACATCTTCTACAAGATAAAAGACGTTGAAATCTCCTAAGAGAGGACGAATTAGTCAAAGTGATCATAATTTGAAAGAATGATCCTCTCCTCTATTTTATGAGGAGGATGAGTCCTAATATTAGCCTAAAATACACTAAAACAAGTTAAAGCACAAGAAACCCTTGGGTTACAAGCCAAACCACTAGCTTTTGATCGTAAATGCTAAAACAAGCTCACATGTGTGAGCTGCTAGGCTTCTAACACTGATGTCATGCATGAAAAAGGATCCAAATGCCATGGTTAAGTGCCATGCGGTGTGAAAGGTGATGTATAAGCATGGAAAAATCATGATTTTAAGGTTGGCCCTTAAATCCACCTCAATGGTTCCTCTATGGTGTCGAAATTCATCTAAGGCACCACAAAGTGATTAAGCCAAGAGGCTCATTCTGCTACCCAGTATGAGAGATATGTGTAAGTATGTCCGTGTTCAACTTGGGGTTGACACATGTCTCTTTTAAAATAATAATAATAAAACAAAAACATTAACTATAATAAAAAACAAAAATGAATATATGTGTTTGGTTTGTTTAATTAAAAGTATTATTGCACTTGGCCTCGAATTGGCGGACCGCTTCCAAAGAGGTGCGATAGTCTTCGAGGTGGGGACAGAGGTGAGTATAGTGGCCATGGAAATCACACAAACCACAAGGATGATTTGTGCACAAAGACTTGAGTTTCGGGGTTGAATCGGGTAAAGTGACGTGGACCTCTGGGATATCAGTCAGGAAATGCTTCATTAACCATGGGCTTGAGACGAGGCAATTCAAGACAGGTATGGGTGGCATGACCGACAACATCACACAAAGCACACTGAGGGGTGCACTTTGGAGGCTAAGGAGGAGCAGAGGTTGTCTGGGTAGCCTTGTCCTTAGGTGCCTTCTTGCGGGCTTTTCCCCCCTCATCTGAGGCTTTCACAACAAGATTAGGTTCCCGTTGAGGTGGATGAGGCACATAAGCAAAGGCAGGGGTCATGGTGACCGGTTGAACTGGGGTCAAAGTAGTGTAAGGCTTGGGCTGACCAGGTGGGATAGTGGCTGGGGGATCAATGTACCAAACTGGGATCCCCAGGGTCATGTTAGGAAGAGACAAGGTAGCCATAAAAGGTACCAAAAATACTCCAGGAGGGGGAGCAAGAAACGGTACCTGACCGGAGGGGTAATGGCCAGGCGGGACAACTCCGAGATGGTTAAGTCCAGGGGAACTGTTCCAGGAGGGTAGATAGAATCATGGACACCAGCTACAGACGAGGGGCCTTGAGGAGGGGGTCCTGAAGGCTGAGTCGAAGTACTAGGAGTAGGTTGCGGAGGGCAGGAATGCTGGCTAGTCAAACTGGTCTGCTTGAGGTCAGACTAAGATTATTTCATCATGCAAACATTCGACGAACCAGGGTCAGAGATAAGAGGGGGGAGACCAGGGAATGAACCAAGAAAAGAGGAATCTTTATAGACTCTCGGTGAGACACTGGTCGTAGGTTTGACTCTTTGTTTATTGGCCACTGAAGAGATAATGGAATCTGGAGAGGTCTTAGACCGCGGTTCGTAATATGTCAACTGATCAATGGTGACGATATTTCTGTTGTGAGGAAAACGCATCTTACGGTGAACCGTAGATGGGACAACAAACATCGCATAAGTGTAGCTACGACCCAATAGAATGTTGTAGTCTAAGGGGGCATCAATGACTTCAACTTCAACACAAATAGACTTGCTCGCAAGAGTAATAGGATAATTGCGGAACATTCCAAGGGGATGGGAAGAGTGGCCATTCCACGCACAGAAAGTGATAGTGGAAGGGGATAACTCAAGAGATCCGAGTTTCTTCCAAACCGAAGCAGACATCACACAGGTGGATGCCCCCTCGTCAATGATACAATGGGAGACATTCGCATTCCAGATCTCGAGATGGATTTGGAAGGCGACGGATGCAGGAAGGGGGGGATGTTCTGACTTGTCAATGTTGAAGACAATCAAACGATCATTTGAAGGATCCACAATGCCCATAACAGTTAGTAGAGATTTTCGTTGTGAAGGGCACGATTAGAGGACTTCCAACATTGACATGACGGCAGGGGATTGCACCAAATCATTTACTATATTGTAGGAGTGGGCATCTTTACCAGAAGCAGCGTTTCGGCGTAATGGTCCCTTGGGGATCTTGGTATAAACCTATGCCTTAGGCTGAGGGATATGTAAAGGACCATTGAGTGTCGAAAGAGGCTCTGTGGGACCTGAAGAAGGGGGCATAGTGACAGACATAGCGAGGGGCTTGTTGTACTGTTGGGACTGAGTCTGAAGGTTGAGGTCAGCAGTATTGGGTTGGTCATAGTTCATCATGAGGATCTGGTAATCATAGGTACCAGATGGAGGGGGTTGAGTGGCCGCCTGACTTTTAGGGGTTTGGGCAGCCACATATCCTTGCTGGGGGAAAGGATTGGTAAACACAGCCAGTTGGATAGGGGCGACATTGGGAAGAACCGAAGGGGAGGCTTGATGTCATTAGGATGCTACTTGAGCATCTTACGCATCTAAGGTAAAAGGGGACAATCATGGGTATAGTGACCATAGACATCGCAAAATTAATAAGGCTTATTCGTGCGAATATGCTTGTCCTACTTGGGCTGAGTGCCCTGTTGCTGGGTTACAGTGTTAGATGTATTCCCTTAGGGATTATTTCTTGGATTACCTGGGGTAGTTTGGTTTTGGTTTCCTTTCCTCTTCTTTTTGGAAGTAGGAGGATTAGTCTCACTCTGTTGTGCATACACCTGCCCTTGAGGGGGGGTGGCTGCTGTTGTGGAGTTTGAGAAGGCAAGGGAGGATGAGGTGCTAGTGTCGGAGGAGCTGGAGCACCAGGTTGCGGATACTGATAATAAGGAGGTTGGGAAACATTGGGGTAAACAAGTTGGGAAAAAGGAGGCATGTCGTATCCTGGACACATGCTACTGGGAGGGGGAAAGGTGCTAGAGGATATGGCCCCTCCCTAAGGGAAACCATAACCCATGGGAGGATGAGTATATGGATGGGAAATGGATCCAACGATACCCTCGGCGAATGGGATGCCTCAGGTGCGTTGGCACCACCAGGTCTAGGGAGATCAGGTAAGACGGTATAAACATAACCATATTGTGCGGAGATCAGGTCATATTTCAACGCAATATGGAGGGCAAATTCCTCGATCTGAGGGAAGTGGGATGCAACATATTTTCCAATAACAGGCAAAAGGGATCTGAGAAAATAGTCCATGTATACACGGTCTTCGAAAGCAGGGGCTTGACATAGGCTCTTCCTTCTGCGCCATTCTTGAATATGGTCAGATAGGCAGGTAACAAAATTTTTACTGAAAGAGCTCAAGAGTTCGGTACCAGTGTCATAGTGAAGGGGGAGCTGGAAGTAAGACAGAAAATCCTTGGCAAGGGTCGCAAAAGTGGTATGAGAGGAGGAGGCATGGTCGACATACCACTTGGAAGCTTCCATAGTAAGCATACGCTGGAATAACCGAAGACGGACAGAGTCATCGGTGATGGAGTTAGACAACACCACATGTGGAAAGAACGAACATGGTTGGTAGGATCCTCTCTAGCATTTTCTTCAAACTCGGGGATGTCTGAAGGAATCTTGGTTGGCATAGCAGGCCAACCAGGATCATGGTGTATGAGGTCATTAATCAACTGGCTAAAATCAAGAAGGCTTAGGCCTTCCATATAAGGAAGCAAGGGAGAAGCCATAATAGTTCTTGTTGCAGCACCACTAGTAGCATTCCCAACATTAGGGTCGGGGTGCCACCAACATTAGGTCCTGAACCAAACATGGTGAAGGTGAAAGGTGAAAGAGAGCTGGGGATAGAACCAGAAGGGGAACTCGATGAACCAGAAGCAGAGTCAGAATGGGGACTCAGAAAAAGGATGAACACAAACCGTACGCAGTGGGGTAAGTCTTCCTAACGGAAACTAAGGATGAAGGCCTTGGAGTCTCTGGGATAAACGCCTTGGGGGCTCAATGATGGTAAAGAGACATAGAACACAGATTTAAAGGAAGAGAGGTAAACAACGACAGGGAGGTGCAGGATCAATTGATTACAATGTTTAAGTCTTGGCCTGGAAGTGTAAACCATGCACTCTTCACTTAGGGTGTGCGTGTATCTGATAAGTGTATTAATTTTAATTAAGCCCATACATGTGTAGATGTTGAGGCCTCATAAATATGTGGCAACAACAAGGGGGATAACTACCCGGTCCGGACCTTAAGACAACTCCTTTTCCGTTTGGGATAGTGGCTCCGACTGGATATAATGGGACCAATTTCCCATATTTGGGTTTTTTTGTTTGATTGTTGGGTTTCTCTCAAAGGATTTACATGAAGAATTACTAAAAACTAAAACAAATTTATTCTAAAATGCAAAACTTTGAATTTAAAGCTAATTTAATCTAACACGGGATAATACTAGTTTGACACGATCTAATATGATATCTATTCAATCTGTGATGATGAAGATCATCACAGATTTAATAGAATTATTACTTTGTAAGATGTTTCTCTTGAAAAAATAGTTAATCAAAAGAAAATGAGAAATATATCACATATATCTGATGATCATATATAAAACAAACCAATTTCTATCTTTATATCGTACAATAGTGCAACTGATATTTAAGATAAAATCAATCGATTTCATATATAATTCATGAAATCTAGATTCATCACTAATATTCAAAAAACAGAATTAGCATACATTATAATAGTATCAGATGTGTACTGCTTTGTTCGTCTGATCAGCGATAATAGGCCACATTCAACTCCTCTATCAATAAGTCTTTCAAAGAATACAAAAGTGCATCAACATTGATCAAAAAAATGATATATATAACTGAAAAGGCCATGTTCCATTACTTTATCAAGGCATTCACAAACTTACTTACAATTAAGCATTCTTTGCAAATGTTCTCAATAAAATTCTGGACCCTTCTCTAAATGCATGAGAAGGGTTTAAATACTAAACTAGCTACAAAATAAAATAAAATTATTACAAAAATGTAGAGGAGGTTTCAAACAACCTTTCTCTAAAAACTTAACTTAAACAATAATCTAGGAACTTTGAACTAACAATCTTGACTTTGCGAATCTTGCCTTTCTTTCTGAGTGTGATCACGAAGTTGACAAATATATAGCATTGCTTTAAGCTAAGCTGCTGTGATATTCGTGACTGACTCTGTCCCTTGAATATAGAATTTGAGATTACTGTTTGAGGTCTTTTTGCTAAATATGTAAGAGACTGAAGGGTTTGATGTTGATGGTAAGGTTTGAGCAGAAAATTCCAGTAATTTTCCTGATCAAACTTATTAACTTTTTTGATCATTTCCTCTTGTGCATATACTCTCTGTCTCCACTTTAATTCTCCTTCCCTTGTTCCTGAAAACACATCAGACGTGTTTTCTTTAAGAAGTTCTGTTTTAAACAATTGATCACATATAGACTGAATAATCTCATTCGATTTCTTTGATGTCTTGGTTGCTTCTTTCTCTGCTTGATTAATTTGTGCTCTCCATTCTGTGAATAACAATTCTTTGTGAAGCTTATCTATTTGTGGTAGATTAGCTTGTTTTCATGTGTCTGAAATTTGCCAGTGAATGTGTTCTTCGATTTTCTTTTCAAGTCTTTCACGTTCCAATTCCTGAATTGCTATTTGCTGAATCATTATCTTATTGGAATCACAATAAGAATCAATCAAAGAAGCTTGGTGACAACATTTTTTGTTCTTTCTTTAACATAGTATTTACATCAAGTGCTTCTTTGATGAATTGTTCTAACTGTGGCTGACTCTGTAATTCATCCATTGCTCTTTCCAGATGTGCTTGCTTTTCATTAAGCTCTGTCCGAGACTTCAATTTGAGGTTTTCAATATCTTCATGAAATTGAGTTGTGCTTATTTTGATCTGCTCAATGGACTTGGTTTTCTCTTCATTTAGAAAATGTTCTAATTCTTGTACTTTGGCTTCCTTTTGTTTTAACGATATTCTAACCTCAGTAGCTTTATCAACAGTAGCGGTGGCATATGCCCCCGCATATTGTGATAACTTGGTTAGATGTTCAGTGGGATCATCTAAGGAATCCTTCCAAAGTACATCAACTGATTCATTTGTTGGTTTTTGATTTGTTTCATCATTCCTTCTTCTTTTATTCCTTTTAACCATAGCTTTGTAGCTAGGACTGTAGAAAATGTCTAATGACGAAATATCTTCAATCTGCAGAACTATTTGATTTGTAGGGTAGGCCAGTATGATTTCTTTGTTATGCACTGATGGAACTCTTTGTAGCGGATTGACAGTTCAACTATTTTCTGTGAAGGTTCTGGTGTTTGAAAACTTGATGTCTAATCAATATTGGGATTTTCTTTTGAAGTCTTTATTGCTTGAGAAAATTCTTCCCATTCATTCATCAGATATTTTACTTGAGAGGGCTTGGATTGATCTAACATCCTATGAGTATGTTGAACTGTTTCCGAATTTGATTTTGTCCCATTGTTCTTTGTTTTCTCCAGCACTTCTATCTATTGAAGAATTTGGTCAATTTCTGAATTTGCTTTCTTAGATTTAGATTCCTCAGATTGATCTAAATTATCAGACTGCTGCTATGATTGACCTAATTCATTTTCAGATATATCTTTCATTTCATAATCTATACTAACACTTGGAGTGTATCTTTCATCTTCAATAGTCAACAAATTCAAAGGAACCTTTTCTAGTTTGTTGTTTCTATATGCTTGAAAAGCTTCAACATATTCTTGACTTAATTGACTAGAAACGTATTTGGTAATATCAGAGAAATTTTCCATGCCTTGAAAGAAATCATCAGATTTATCTTTTTCCTTTATAAAAGGCTTCATTTTTAGCTCTGTGATGTAATTTTTAATCACATCATTGGGATCATATAAACTTCCTGGCATAAATGCCAATTTCAACAACTGAATCTTGGGAACTTCTTTGTATGTATGGTCAATATTAGCACGAGCAAAGGTGCTGCATTGTAGAGGGAAAGTAGGCCAAATATCCCTTTTACCATCTTTTAACTATTTTGTGACATCGTTGACAAGCTGATATGCTATTTCTTTTGCAAGTAATTTATCTGGAACATAGTAAGGTAAAACTTGGAGAGAAGCATAACTACCAAATACTCTAATATATGTGAAATTTTCTTTAGCAAACCATCTTGCTACGAGAAGAATATATACATTGGCTTCTTCAAAAACCCTTGGAGCCTTTTTGTTGAAAATCATTTGATTCATGGGCAGTATGACTCCGTAGCAGATTTTATAGAAGTGCAACTGGAACTTGGAATCCCAGAGTTCTCTATGGTAGATATGAATCGACATAGGGTTTTTGGTGGTCCATTTCCAACCCATGGTAGGAAAATTAGAAGTAAAACAAATGGCGTCCATGACATAAGCAGACATATAAAACGGACGTATTTCTCTGAGCGAAACACTTCTTTTATTCCTATATTCAGTGATATGATTGGCTAGGTAATTAAATAGAATGTCTGTCCAATTTAGGATAGATGAATTGACGATTGCGTCAATTAGGGGAACCCAATCTCTTGAAAATCTAGTACTATCAGGCTTGGAAAATATTCTACACAACATACCGGCGACATAAGAATAAGGATTAGGAATTTGTGCAATTGGGTACGTACCAGACTTGTCTTGCTTCAATTTCCCTTCATTGTCCTTCCATTCATGGATGACTTTGATAAGATCTGGATGTTTTGCTTTGAAAGTCTGCACATACTTATTGTTGTATCTTTGTTGCGGGGTTGGTAGATGATACATTGCTGCTAAATCCTCTGCTTTGAAAGAACCCATAATATATCCTCTCGAATTCTTGAAAATTCTATCTTCAATGTTTAAGTGGTAAATTTCCCACTTAACCATGTCTGTATAAGGAAGAATATTTGGTCTCACTGCTATTCTGTGAATGTGCGAGCATGCAACATCAAAAAGAGTTTCATCAGAGGTAGAATCAGTGCCTGTAGCAGAAAATTTGTCTATCACCCTTGGTCCTTCATCTTCGAAGAGTTTGTACATCGCCTCCCATGACGAACTGCCACAGTCTTTGTTGTAGACGGTGTCTGAAAATAATGAAGACATATCTGCGTCTTCTGTGGATAATGTTTGAGAGATTTCCTTGTCTTTTTTGCTCATTTTGAACTTCTTCAACCAAATAATTGATTTCGTGAGAGCAAAGCAAATTTAACATATAAGGAGTCTCATAAGATTAAATCAATCATTTACTTCTAATGCACGCGATAAGATGTCAATCTATCAATCATATTTCATAATTCCTTATTTAATATATCACATGGCCTCGCACGTAAGATATATCAATCATTTTAAAGCCGTTAAGATCTTAAATTCCATTTGAGATGACATAAGTTGTTTTCACACGCTAAATTCATTTAATGCGCAAATCTCAATCATTCCTTATAATATTTCGCGATGCTTAATCTTTAAATGCTGCAAAATGCGATCTGCACAAATCATAGATCACAACTTTTATAAGATAACGTTTGAATGTATATTATAAGTTGCGCGCAATGCGAATTGCGAAAAACTTAAAGTGGACGTGATCGCGAAAGATTTTATATTTCCTAGTTTATTTACTTGTCGGTCTGCGGGTATCGCGACTTATATCATTTATTTCTTAAGGCTTTATTGATTAACTAAAGTGGGATATGAAAAAGGAAGAATAAAACGATGATTTTGAGGTTTTTACAAGGTTTTTAATTATTTGCTTGGAAAGGCTTCGAGCGCATTTCACAGTTCGCATATATTACGTTTTATAATTCTTTTTTGAAATAAGATATATAATATGCGATGCGCTTTTTAAAGGAAAAACATAAATTTTATTTTCCAAGTTTTTTTATTTTTATTTTAGGAAATTATAAAAAGTATTTCCTATTTATTTTTAAGGGTCCCTATTTATCAAAATAAATGGGGGGTTGTTGTATAGCACAACAATTGGCGATTCACTTTGATGAACTAGATGTCTCTGATAAAAATTTTGAAAATTCTGAACCTTTTTTGAAAACAAAATAGTTAAAGGAAGGAAATTTTAAATAAATAATATCTTTTCCAAACAATGAAATTTTTTTTTATTCACTATTCATGAGAATTCCTCTATAAAGATATAAGTATGAAAGTCTATATCAATCCTTACTTAGTTAAAAAGGATAAAGTAAATAACCTTTGCAGATCAACTTTATATAAATTTACTCTTTTTATCACAGATAGAACCTCTGTTCCAATAGGAAATTTTAAGTTTTTGGCAGGGTTACCTTTTATTTAGCTATGATCCATCTTTCCATCCAGTATTTCTCATCATTTTCATAAGTAAATTCTAATTTATGAAAACATTCTCTTATATATTTTTATCTGCTTAAAAGCCATTGCCTTGGCTTGGTAACCAAATAATGACAATGGCATTCACAAATAGTAATTAAACTAATCAAGCTGGCTTTTGATAAGACCCCTTGTCTTTATGATATAATCTCAAGTCATTACACTGTTTTGGTAGACAATATTAGTAATGTCAATTTAACTATTTCTTTATGAACATGGTAAACAAGCTCATGATGAGACTTATTATCTTTTAAGCTTTTCTTCAAATCATCTCTTTTTATTTTATTTTGAATTCCTTTTGAAAATTTATAAGATTTTCCGGATGGGAAAAATCATAGGTCCTTTTAAGATACTGGATGATAATGTCAAGTTTTAAATTGCTTTTCTGCAAGAAAGCTTCTTACTATATTAAAGTTTCTTTTCTGGACTAATAAAAGAATATTCACGCTATATAAAAATGAGAGTTCATCAAAATAAATAACTGTTTTATTGAAATTCCATTTTTTAGAAAGATAGAATCAATCTCTCTCTCTAAATCTTTCGATTTTCCTTCTTTAACATTTTCATTTTTTATAAGTGAAAAGAAAAATCAAAAGAAAGTTATCTAAGGTTTGTTTTGAAAGGCCAACTATCAGTACTAATCAAGCTTTTATTTTTACAACAACAAAAAAAACAAAAGATTTTAATATACAAGGATGGACGGAATTACCTCCTATGAGAAATATTTTTTTTTTTTAATTTTCCCATTAACAGGCAAAGATTCCTTTTTGCCTGATAAATCCTGTAACATAAATGTTGATGGGCCTATTTCTTCAATTATTTGAAATGGACCTAGCCAGAGTTTTTGAAATTGTGTGTTTACCCTTTTCCTCATGCATTTTGTCCCACTTTAATACCAAATCACCAATTTGAAAATTCTTTGGATTGGCAAAATTTGAATCAAATGAAGCTTTTATTATTTGTTGATGATGGATATGAGTTTGTTTAGCTTTTTCTCTTTCTTCTTCCAACTTAAGAATTTGATCTTGTCTAAGTTGAAGGGAAGAAGAAGGATTCTCATCAATAAACTGTACTAAAGCAAATGATGGTGTTGTTACGTTTATGGGTAAAATTGTTTCGTTCCCATAAACTAACACAAATGGAGAAGTACCTATTGAAGCTTTGTGGGTGATTCTATCTGCCCAAAGAGAAAATAGTAGTTTTTTATGCCAATTTTTATGATTTTGTTCTATAGTTCGTTTAATGATTCTGATAAGGTTTTTATTTGTAGATTCAGCTAATCCATTACCTTGCGGGAATAGTTAGCTGAGTATTTTAATTTAAAACCTCTTTTTAAAGCAAATTATATCATGGCATTTCTATAAAATTAAGATGAATTATCAAATATCAAAGCTGATGGGAGACCAAACCTGGTGATTATGAATTGATCAATAAAATATGTAATACTTTGTGTATTAACCACCTTTAATGGGATAGCTTCTACCCATTTTGTGAAGTAATCAGTTGTAGTTAGAATATACTTGTGTTGTTTTGAAGAGTTAAGAGTTATTTCACCTATAATATCTAACCCCCATTGTTCAAATGGTTGTTGGATATTTACTGGATGTAATGGAAATGCTGCTTTCCTTTTTCTTCCTGCTGCAATTTGACATACTCCACATTTTCTCGCATATTCATGTGCATATTTAAACAGAGTTGGCCAATAATAACCAGCATGCAGTATTTTATGAACTGTGGTGTTTCCTCCGAAATGACCTCCAGTTGGTCCATCGTGTAATTCCTGCATTTCTTTTTCAGCTTAAGTTTTTTCTAAGCATCTCAATAATACAGAATCATAATTTCTCCTAAATAACACATCATCTATGAGTTGACATTGATTTACTTTAAGTCTCAGAGCACGCTTTGCTGTATAATTGAGATATAATGGAGCATATCCATTTTTCAAGAAAAATTTCATATCAGCATATTGTGATTGAGATTGGGCAGTTTTATTTCATTTGATTGATCTTCTTCTGTTGGTAAATGAGAGGCTCTGGTTAACATCCTACAAAGACCTTGTCCTTTAACAATTTTAGCCGGATGTATCTCTACATCATATTCTTGAAGTGTTGTAACCCAATTTGCTCTCTTCTCTCCTACTTCCCATTGAACTAATAATTTCCTTACTGCTGAGTAAGGTACTATTATTTTAGTATGTGTTTTTAGGAGAAAAGGTCGGAAATGTTTCAAAGCTTTAAACACAGCGTAAGCTTTTTTTCCACAATTGAATAATTTAAGTCAGCACCTTGAAGGTTAGAACTAAAAAACGCAATCAGTGCTTCAATGTTTTGATTATCTAACTATGTCAAAACTGTTGTGTATAATGTATCAGAAGAAAATGTATATAATACAAATGTTTTAAGAAAATCAGAAGTTTTTAAGGAGGGAGCTTCAATGATGGATTTTTTGATCAACTCAAAAGAATTTCGCTCTTATTTTCCCCATTTAAAAATTGAATTTTTCTTGATCATTGATTGTAGGGGTAAGATGATTTGTGAAAAATATGGAACAAACCTCTTCACAAAATTAATTTGTCCTAAAAATGATTGCATCATTTTTTTATTGTGTAGTAGAGGAATATTTTCAATTTCTTGAATCCTATCAGGATCGATATGGATTCCTTGTTTAGAAACAATGAATCCCAATAATTTACCTTATGATAAGGTGAAATAACAATTTTTTGGATTCAAGGAAATACCGTATTTTCTACCTTTCAAAAATGTTTTTTAGGTGATTAATGTGATTATTTCTATGCTTAGAGTAAAAAATAATGTCATCTAAGTATATAACAACTGAGCTATTGATTAGTCCTCTGAAAGCTATATCCATAGCATGTTGAAATGTAGCACCAGTATTAATCAGTCCAAAAGGAATTTTTTGATATGCATATTTTCCCCACTTTGTTCTGAATGTTGTCTTTAATCTATCATCTGGGTGTACCATGATCTGATTGTATCCTGAAAATCTGTCAAGAAAAGACATTAATTCAGATCCTACAACTGATTGTAATATCTGTTCATGGTGGGTAAGGGAAAGTTATCTTTCTGACAGGCTTTATTAAAAATTTTAAAGTCTATGCAAATCCTAATGTCTCCATTCTTTTTCCTAACTAGAACCATGTTTGACACCCATTTTGAATGTCTAACAGGAAAAATTACTTTGGCTTTCGGCATTTTGTTTAATTTAGATTTAATTTGACTTTGTAAATTTGGAAGAATTTTCCTAAGTTTTTGTTGAACAGGCTTATCATCTGAAATCATGGGTATGGTATGTTGAATTATGGAAGTATCATATGTCTTAAGATATGAATAATCACATGCAAAGATATTTTTATATGTTTTCAGCAATTTAATGAATGACATCCTTTCTTTAGGTTTTAAACCAAGACCTAAGTTGATATTTTGAGGTTTTTATGGTGTACCAAGATTAATCATTTCAAACTTTGAAGTAGAACTTTGAATTTTTGAATTGTTGACGTTCTTAAACCTATCTTTCATATCATAGAGATCTTCCATTTTGACTATATATTTGGGAATTGAATTAGTATTTGGTTTATCTTCAATCTGTAAATTATGTTCATGTTCATCTATGATATGACCTTCATAAGGTTTGTCTGAGGTAAGAAAGTCTACTATATCTGCATCATTATTAAATACTCTCCAATTTGTTAAATTGTCAGGAATGGAAGTCCTAAAAATTAACTCAATTGAAAATCTATCTAGGCTAAATTCTTCAGATGGTATGAGTCTAGATGCTACATTAGCAAGTAAATCAACACTTGCATTTTGTAATCTAGGAACTGTGGAGATATTGAATGCAGTAAAATGGGAAGTAAGGTTCTGAGCTAAGGTTTGATAATGTTTTAAATGTCCTGAAATACAATGGATCATATTTCTGACTTGTCTAACAATTATTTCAGAATCTCCATATACTTGCAAATATTTAACATTCAATTCTACAGCTTTATACAGACCTTGTATTAATGCTTCATATCCAACATTATTATTTGTACACTGAAACTCAAGTCTATAAGCTAGCATTGTTTTCTCTCCTCGTGGATCGATTAAAATGCAACCTACTCCTGCACCATCTTCTGATTTTGAACCATCAAAGTATAGAGTCCAAAATAAAGATTGTTTTGGAATTTGATTACTAAGATTAACACATCTAGAAGCATCTGTTTGAGAAAAGTTTTCAATTTGATAAATAACAGTGTTTATTGAAAAAGGTGAAACTTGAGCATTGAATAAACCAAGAAATGATTCATCCGAATAATTTCCTATGATATTATTAGTGAAGGCTACTGGTTCATTTGCTTCTTCTAGTTCAATGACTGTATGTTTCATGAATTTTTCACGTTCAATTCTGATTTGATTGGGTTTTCCATTGTATGGTAACCACATGTGTGACCAATCGGTAGCAAAATATCCATGTAACTTTTCAGACCAATCCCTGCTTAGAATAAGACCATAAAATTCAGGGATGTCTGCGACCAAAATATCAATTACTTGCAGTACCTTTGGATTGGATGATAACCTAATAGATACTGACAACATTTCTCCAATAACTTCAACTCTTGTTCTATCCAATTGACTATATGTACAACTGAATTTTGAGGAGTAATATTCAATTTTGTACATATCGTTCTCGGCATAATGTTTGAAGAAGCTCCTGAATCAATAAGAGAGTTATGAACATTTTTGTTGAAAATCTCATAAGTCAAAAGTAAAGAAGGAGTGTGTGAAATAGATCTATCACCAATTAAAACTAGATCATTGGGATTTACTTTGTTTGCAAACGATGGAGGTTTTCCCATATCTTTAATAGATTATGCTATAACTGGTGGTTGTATAGGTTCTATGGGGATTGCCTTGAGTTCTCTAAGCAAAATTTTCTGATGTTGCTTGAGTTTGGTTATTTCGTGTAATGAAATATTTTCTTTAGTCTTTTTCATATCTTCAACTATATTATATTCCACTGTATCTGAAACTATCAAAGTTTTAGAAGTTGTATTGGGATCTGGTGGAATAGAATCTATTTGAACAATTTTAGATTTTCTAACTGTTGTTTTCTCCATGGTGGGGATAGATTTTTGTTTCTAATTTGATACAGTTGAATCAGAAGAAGATTTACTTCTTGTAGACACAAGCATAGCTTCACTTTATTCCTCTATGGGAAGAATGAAATCCCATAAACCATTTAATTCAACTTCTTCCTCAGATTCTAGCACTTGTTCAGATGGTGAGGGATCTTCAGTATCTTGATTGGATTCAACATTTGAAATTATGTTTGGAGGTTGAGATATTGAAGAAGGGTTTTTCTTAAATGGGCAAAATGATTTTTTAGGGGTTGAGGTTTCAGCAACCTGTTTCTTTATTTTAATCATATCATTTGACATATTCTTTAATACTTTTTGAAGACCTTCAAGATCAAATGGATCTTTCGAGACCTTCTTTTTTGAATCTTGACTAAATGTCACTTTCTTGGATTTCCTGTCTTCTATCTCTGAACGTTTTTCTAATGCTAAGATTCTTTTCTCTACAACAAGAGCTTCTTTCATGTTCTCTAAAAGGGTAGCTTTACCATCTCTATCTACAAAAATAGCTATATTAGAAGACAAATAAGAAATATACCATTCTATTTGTACATCAACAGCAGGTTTGGAAGCAGTTGGAATTTTGTTTAATAAATTGTTAAATCTAGAGTTGAAATCTTTGATCCTTTCCCATGAATTTGTTTTAAGATTTGAAAGAGCATTGATTAGGGGTGAAAAAGTTCTATCATCTCCAAATTTTGCAAGGAAAACTTGTTCAAAAGTTGTCCAATCAAAAATAGATCCTGCTGGAAGTGAAAAATACAAGGATCCTACAGATCCTTGTAAAGTATAAGGAAAAAATATAACTACAATATCTTCATGAGCAACTCCATTTAGATTCATGGCTAACATAAAATTATCGATATGTTCTTCGGCAGGAAGACCATCATCTGGATTATATTTAGGTAACCATTTTTCTGGATGATCCAGAAGAGGATTTGGATTGGCCATTAATACAACACCAGGATTCATCCAAGGTCGATTAGCCATAATTGGATTTGAACTTTGTGAAGATATAGAAGTAGATCCAGAAGTAGGGGGAATGAATGAAGAACTTACAACTGGAACATTAATACTTGTAACAACACTGATTGTTTGAGTAGAGGCAATGGAAGACTGAGAAGATGGAGATTGAATAAGAGGATGTGAAGAAGTAACTGAAGGGAAATTTGATGTGACTTCACTTGTATCTGACTTAGATCTGGATATAGGAAATTTTTTGCGAAATGATTCAATTGGAAATTCAAAAGTGGAATTCCAAGTTTCTCATTTTTAGATCTATTTAATATACCAGTTTCTCTAAATAAAGAAGTAACACTTTCCTCAGAAGCTTCTGGGTTAACAGGCTTTTCAGCAGAAATAGATATTCCTTCTAATTTCTGAATTAAAGACTAAACTTCGGGAGACTCGGGAATGAATTTTGAAGCAGATGATTGTCGAGATACTTCAGGAGATGATGGAAAGGTTTCTACTATTTCCAATTTCTGACTTGGTGATCTAGAGTGTGATCGGGAAGTTGTAGAATGATTTTGGGGAGATCGACTCTTATGAGGGCTTCTAGTTTGAGGTTTAGACTTATATGTCATTCATAGTCACCCTCCTTCTAGCGCCAAAAAGGTTGAGGCCTCATAAATCTATGGCAACAACAAGGGGGATAACCACCCAGTCTGGACCTTAATACAACTCCTTTTCCGTTTGGGATAGTGGCTCCGACTGGATATAATGGGACCAGTTTCCCAGATTTGGGTTTTTTGTTTGATTGTTGGGTTTCTCTCAAAGGATTTGTAGGAAGAATTACTTAGAACTAAAAAAAAATTATTCTAAAATGAAAAACTTTGAATTTAAGCCCAATTTAATCTAACCTGGGATAATACTAGTTTGATGCGATCTAAAATGATATCTATTCAATATGTGATGATGAAGATCATCACAGATTTAATAGAATTATTACTTTGTAAGATGATTCTCTTGAAAAAATAGTTAATGAAAAGAAAATGAGAAATATATCGCATATATCTGATGATCATATATAAAACAAACCAATTTCTATCTTTATATCGTACAATATTGCAACTGATATTTCAGATAAAATCAATAAATTTCATATATAATTCATGAAAGCTGGATTCATCACTAATATTCAAAAAAGCTTGAAAAGATTCAACATCTTCTTGACTTAATTGACTAGAAATGTATTTGGTAATATCAGAGAAATTTTCCATGCCTTGAAAGAAATCATCAGATTTATCTTCTTCCTTTACAAAAGGCTTCATTTTTAGCTCTGTGATGTAATTTTTAATCACATCATTGGGATCATATAATCTTCCTGGCATAAATGCCAATTTCAACAACTGAATCTTGGGAACTTCTTTGTATGTATGGCCAATATTAGCCAGAGTAAAGGTGCCGCACTGTAGAGGGAAAGTAGGCCAAATAGCCTTTTTACCATCTTTTAACTGTTTTGTGACACCATTGACAAGTTGATATGCTATTTATTTTGCAAGTAATTTATCTGGAACATAGTAAGGTAAAACATGGGGAGAAGAATAACTCCCAAATAATCTAATATATGTGAACTTTTCTTTAGCAAACCATTTTGCTACAGGAAGAATATCTACATTGGCTTCTTCAGAAACCCTTGGAGCCTTTTTGTTGAAAACCATTTGATGCATGGGCAATATGACTCCATAGCAGATTTTATAGTAGTGCAAGTGGAACTTGGAATCCCAGAGTTCTCTATGGTAGATATGAATCGGGGTAGGGTTTTTGGTGGTCCATTTCCAAACCATGGTAGGAAAATTAGAAGTAAAACAAATGGCGTCCATGACATAAGTATATATATAAAACGAAGGTATTTCTCTGAGCGAAACACTTCTTTTATTCCGATATTCATTGATATGCTTGGCTAGGTAATTGGATAGAATGTCTGCCCAATTTAGGATAGATGAATTGACGATTGCATCAATTAGGGGAAACCAATCTCTTGAAAATATAGTACTATCAGGCTTGGAAAATATTCTACACAACATACCGGCGGCATGGCAATAAGGATTAGGAATTCGTGCAATTGGGTACGTACCAGACTTGTCTTGCTTTAATTTCCCTTCATTGTTTTTCCATTCATGGATGACTTTGATAAGATTTGGATGTTTTTATTTGAAAGTCTACACATACTTATTGTCGTATCTCTGCTACGGGGTTGGTAGATGATACATTGCTACTGAATCCTCTGCTTTGAAAGAATCCATAATCTCTCCTCTCGAATTCTTGAAAATTCTATCTTCAATGTTTAAGTGGTCAATTTCCCACTTAACCATGTCTGTATAAGGAAGAATCTTTGGTCTCACTGCTATTCTGTGAATGTGCGAGCATGCAACATCAAAAAGGGTTGCATTAGAGGTCGAATCAGTGCCTGTAGCATAAAATTTGTCTATCACCCTTGGTCCTTCATCTTCGAAGAGTTTGTACATCGCTTCCCATGACGAACTACCACAATATTTGTTACAGACGGTGTCTGAAAATAATGAATACATATCTGCGTCTTATGTGGATGATGTTTGAGAGATTTCCTTGCCTTTCTTGCTCATTTTGAACTTCTTCAATCAAATAATTGATTTCCTGAGAGCAAAGAAAATTTAACATATAAGGAGTCTCATAAGAGTAAATCAATCATTTACTTCTAATGCACGAGAGAAGATGTCAACCTATCAATCATCTTTCATAATTCCTAATTTAATGTATCACATGGCCTCGCACGTAAGATCTATCAATCGTTTTAAAGCCGTTAAGATCTTAAATTCCATTTGATATGACATAAGTTATTTTCACACGCTGAATTCTTTTAATGCACAAATAGCAATCATTCCTTATAATATTTCGCGATGCTTAATCTTTAAAGGCTGCGAAATGCGATCTGCGCAAATCGCAGATTGCAAATTTTATAAGATAACGTTTGAATGTATATTATAAGTTGCGCGCAATGCAAATTCCGAAAAAGTTAAAGTGGCCGCAATCGTGAAAGATTTTATATTTCCTAGTTTATTTGCTTGTCGGGTCCGCGGGTATCGCAACTTATATCATTTCTTTCTTAAGGCTTTATTGATTAACTAAAGTGTGATGCAAAAAAGGAAGAATAAAACGATGATTTTGATGTTTTTACAAGGTTTTTAATTATTTTCTTGGAAAGGCTTTGAGCGCATTTCGCAGTTCGCATATCTTATGTTTTATAATTCTTTTTTGGAATAAGATATGTAATATGCGATGCGCTTTTTAAAGGAAAAACATAAATTTTATTTTCTAAGTTTTTTTTTTTTAGGAAATTATAAAAAGAATTTCCTATTTATTTTTAAAGGGTCTCTATTTTTAAAATTAAATGGGGGTTGTTGTGTAGCACAACAGTAGATTAAAAAAAATAAGAAGAAGAAGAAGAAAGATGTTGTATAACTGTAAATAAATCTGAAAATGACAGTAAAGGAAACTGAATGCGACAGTAAAATAAATAGCTAAAGATGCATCAATTTAAACTCAAGGAGGAGGGCTTCCCAACAACTAGTCTATGGGTGGGCAAAATCTAGTCAAAACACACAAAATGGCCAATGGATATAAATTCGGGAGGGACATGGATCTAAAGGTCGGATCTGTTGGAAAGAGGTGCATAAAACAACAAAAAACTAGAGGGAAAAATGCTGCAAGAAGGGTGGCGAAAGGCTACAACCTCAAGGGAAATGGAGGGGACCCTAAAGGAGGACCAAACAAAACTGAAAAGAGGTGTTTTGGATGGATGAATAACTGATCTGAAATGGATCTGAAAGTGTAGGTTTAGATCTAAAAAAATGGCTGAAAAAATTGAAATCTCAAACGACCTACTTCAGCTAAGCTCCTCCTAAAAAGGTGGAAGCGTATTGAAACCCTAAGGGGTTTGGTTCCTACTTCGACGAGTAAAGCTAAGCAAGTATAGGTCCAAGACAGGTGAAGAGGGAGGTCAAACAAACCTGAACAGTGGCCCAGAAAAACCCAGAAAAATCATAGAAAAAAATCCCGCAAAAAGTACAGGTCGCAGTTTCTGACATGTTTTCTGTTGAGGTCGCAGTTTTCAGGCTGTTTTCCGCTACCTGAGAGACAAGGTCGTAGTTTTTGGTCCAAAAAGTGTGACCTAAACTTTTGGCTATTTTGGGAGCATATTTATAAAAAAAAATGTGTCGTCTTTGTTGTGACTGATACCTGTTACATGCGCAAAGGTCCTAGAAACACACAGAAGTTAGAATTTTTACTGTTTTAGGGCTTTAAAAGTTAAAAAAAAAAAACATCAAGAAATGAAAAATAAGAAGCTAAATAAAAACCCTAGGGGTTGAAGCATCAGGTCATGTAGGGATCTGAAAAACGACAGCAGTCGTAATTATAAACCCTTTTGGAGTCTCTAGTTGTTAGTGTGAATTCTAATCGCAAGCGTATGAAAAAATCTCACTTTAGCTATGCATAAAAAACAGCCCTAACATCAAAGATGGTTGTCAATTTCCTTAGATTTGCAGTTATTGATTAGAATAAATGCTACAAAAATCCAGATCTATGCAGTTAAAGACATTAAACAACAAATAATAAGCAAGAGTTTCTCCATGTATCCAATGAATAAGACAAGGATTTTTAAAGAATTCTTTGTATTATGACACCTGGGAAGGGAACATAGACAAATGTTACCAGTCCCCCTCAATGAGATGGGCTCTTGTATGTCCTTAGCGCTTCAGATCTAATATCTCTCTCTCTTGATGGTGTAGAAAACCCAGACAAAAATGGAACTCAAAGGGAGCTCACAATAAAAAAGTAGGAAAATATGACAATGATGGAGGATCAAATTCAGACCAAAAGTATAGATCCAGAGTGATCTTTAGGCAACAAAAGGTAGTGAATGAATGGAAAAACCCTTCTATTTATAACAAAATATTGAGTTAATCTAGATATTGGTGCATATTTCTAGGTCCCTTGAATCAACTACCATCCATGAATTGGTTCTAAGGCCAACATGGGGGCATGCTGGGTCTAGGTTTTTCATCCGAAAGAATCATCAATCTAGTGTGTGGTGGAAGAACGTCCTGGGTGCAAGAGGTGCCCAAGGTCATGTGTGACATGTTGCTGCTGTTGGAACACCTAAACCTACATGGGTAGGTGTGGAATGCGAAAAGTCACAATGGAGTCCAAGTGACCTTGGAATGTGAAACCAAGAGTCACACCATTGTATTATAAATGTACATCATGTATAATGGAAAAAATAAGTGAGCTACACGCTTATCATTCATTGTGCAGAGTTGAGTCTCTTGTGTGTGTGTGTTTATTCCTCATACACCATGTGTGTGCTTTTACATGGTGTTTAACATGGTATCAGAGCGGGCAATTGCTGGCCCTGCTCCAAATTGAGTGAGCCATTTGTGTTTATGGCCTGTGCATATCTGCAAAATTCTTGACATTTTTGCAGCATTTAGAGACTTTCTGCAGCAGTGTTTTTGCCGCCATTCAGAGGTGTTTTGAAGAGGAGCGGCATTCAGTGATTTTGCAGCATTCAGAAATTTTATCTTAGAGAAGGAGCAGCATTCAAAATCCTTGGCAGCATTCAGAAATTGGTTTGGAGACGCAGCCTTGTGCATCTGAAGGTTTCCTCACTGCTTATTTTTCCATTGAAAAATCTTTGCATTTTAATTTCTGCACCATTTTGGAGCTGCTGGAAAAGTGTTTAAAATGAGTTTATGGAAAATTCTGGGTTTTTCCTAGAAAGATTTCTGAGTTTTTTCATTGAAAATTTTTGCAATTCTGGGTTTCTCTGCTGCTGGAAAAATCATTTTTGCAAGTCTACAAGTCCCTGCAAATTATTCTGCTGTGTATGTAGAAAAATTCTGCTATATATTTGAAAGAAAAATTCTGCTGCTAGAGTTCTTACTCCTCTCTGCTGTTTTAAACAAAAAATAAATAAAAATAAATAAAAATTAAAAAAAAAATTATGAACTCTCGCCCTACCGCTCACCCTGCTCTCATTCGCCCTTCGCCCTCATCACACTACACTCCTCACTACACTACATTCTCACCTCTCCACTACACTCTGCAAACAATATCAACTCCTCACTACACCCTCACGGCCCCCTCTATTCAACTCAGCTCACAGCTCCCCCTTACAGCTCAACGCCCCACCCAACGCATCTGTTGCGCCACATCCCAGGCCTTTCGGCCCTCCTCCTCCCTGCTAACTCCGCTCACAATCCACCCTACGCTATTACAGTTCTCCCTTTCCAACCCCCCTCTCTGCATCGATTACTTAACCGGCCTCTTCTCCCTACATCTCACTACGGCCTCCCCTCCTTACCCACTATGCCTCACACACTACCTACGCTCCCACCCTCCATTCAACTCCCTCAACCACCTATTTGCTCCACCCTTGTCACTCCAGAGCTCATAGCACCCTCCATTCGACTCCCTCTACACTCTGCCCCAACCCTGCTACGGTCTCTCCAATAGCCTAAGCTACGGCTCTACCCGCTGCCTAACCCTCGCTCGAGCGCATATAATACTCTTCCTCACGGCTCATATAATACTCCCCCTCGTCATGGCGCATATAATACTCCTCTCCATTTAATACCAGCCGCCCTCCCCTCTCCCATATACTATCTGCCCTCTCCCTCCCTTACGTATATACATTCCCATTTTAAATTTTTTATTATTAAAACCTCTCCATTTAATTCGTTCCCCTCCCTTCTCAATACATTCCCCTCCCTTTTTAATTTTCATATTTAATTTCATTTTAATATATACCCACCCCTCCTCTTTTAAATTTTTAATTTTTTTTTTTTAAGATACGTCCCCTCCCCTATATAATACCCTATCTTCCCCTCCCAATTAAAATCTCTCCCATTTTTTATTAGTTCCATTCATTTTAATTAATTCCTTTTTTAAAATAAATTCCCTCCTCCTTTTTAAATAAATTAACCTTTCCTTTTTTAATTAATTTAAAAAAAAAAAAAAAAAAAAGCAGCAAAGAGAGAGAGGAAGGAGAGAGAAATGAACAGCAGTAAAAGAAGAAATGGCACATGAGGAAATGGTATATACATATTGCAGATTTGACATTATATGATTTGTGGCATTAATATAAAGGTGATTTTTTGAAGAAATTGACATTTGAAGACAAGTTTGCCATCATTTCAAAACAACTATTTGAAGAAGAAAATTCAGCTGCCATAAAAATATTCTTGCACGTGTTTTTAGCTACACCTTTACAAATATTTTGCAGAGATATGTATTGAGCTAACATTGTATTTTGAGTGGAATTTTCCTCTTCATTCATAGTTGGAATCAGTGAATTTGAGTTGTTGATGTAAGTCATTGTTGATTGTCCTCCATCATTTGAGGAGCACACTTTGTACTTTGAGATTTCCATAGTTGGAAATTCTTTGGAGTCATTTGTATTTGTTGTTGAATCACATTGTAAACGGGTGCATTTTCGGTTGAAGCCGACACCCTTTCATTTTTTGAGCCTAAGTTGTTGAAAATGGCTAAAATCAATGAGGCATTAGAGTTGTTGAATAACCTCATTCATTCCAATGTTGATGATATGATAAAAATGAGCAAGAATGCTCTTTGTAATATTCAAAGTTGTTTGCAAGATGCACGAGAAAATATTGAGTTTTTGCAGTTGGAATCTCAACTCCAACAAGATGAACTTCAGCAAAAGATTCACCATTCTAAACCTGTTTCTATTCAGAACTTTGTGAAAGACTCCCATCAGCAGCAAGTCATTAAAGTTGAAGTTGACTCACATTCAGTTCCTTGCACAAGAGCAGATGTACATGCAGATGCAGCAGCTTAGCCTGCACTTCTCAAGCCCATCATCAGACCTTGGGAAGAGCTTGTCCACAACAAGCACCGAACTGGTCTTGGATATGACAAGGATGTGTCCTTTCATATTCCGGACTACACAAAGCCCATCATATTTCAGAGTGCCGGATTCATGTATGACAGTTCACCTGCAGCTGTTCCAGATCCTGTTCCACTTCCACAACAGATTGAGAAATGCCAACACTGTGATCGAGTTGGTCATATGAAAGATCACTGTTTTGATCTTCATCCATGCAAGCACTGTGGTCGGCACACCCACTCTTCAGACAGATGCTTTAGACACAAGCCTCCTGCAAGAACCAAGATTCATCTTGGATGGATCGCTTCTTGGCAATGGGCATCAACAGCCAAGAAGATGTTTACGACACATGTTAGAACTTGCTCACGGATATTGAGCAAACTTGCAGTTGAGTTTTCGCCATCATCTCACCTTGTCCCTGACAGGAGGGAAAATGGTGGTCATGTACAAGCTTCGACGACAGATCAAGCGAGCCTGAGCCACAATCTCTCATTCCATGTTCAGAGTTGTAGCCAGCAGTTCAAACGAGCCTGAGCCACAATTCGTCATTCCGGATTCAGAGATGTAGCCGGAGACATGGATGCCCATGAGCATGCCCTGGGTTGGTGGACAACCTAAAACCACCACAGGTAGTAGACCTCCCTTCTTTTAGGTCGAAGGTCTCCCTTTCATATATGAGGAACACTTCCTCTAGTAGAAGCCTTCAGCTTAGCAGCCTTCAGCTTCTTGCCAACATTGGTTGAGTTCCAGGAAATGCTTCAAGCATTCCAGAGTTGTTGGTAATCCTAAAACCATCACAAGTAGTAGACCTCCCTTCTTTTAGGTTGAAGGTCTCCCTTTTTTATGAGGGACAATTCCTCTAGCAGAAGCTTTCAGCTTCTTGCCAGTTTTGGAAGAGTTCCGGGAACTGCAACATGTATTGCGTTCCAGTGTTTGTGGTCATCCTAAAACCACCTCTTTTTCCAACATTTCAGAGAGTTGATTCAGCCCAAGTGCTGCCATGTATACTTTGCAGATTTGTATTACAACTCTTTTCTTGGACTCACACATACCCCTTCGGATTAAGGGGGATGTTGGAACACCTAATCCTACATGGGTAGGTGTGGAATGCGAAAAGTCACAATGGAGTCCAAGTGACCTTGGAATGTGAAACCAAGAGTCACACCATTGTATTATAAATGTACATCATGTATAATGGAAAAAACAAGTGAGCTACACGCTTATCATTCATTGTGTGTTGAGTCTCTTGTGTGTGTGTGTTTATTCCTCATACACCATGTGTGTGATTTTACATGGTGTTTAACAGCTGCTAGGGGGCTCAAGAGTCTCAACACTTCACTAATAGTGCCAATATACATATCTACTAGGTTGGGTACCTGTGGAAAGGTTTCCAAGACATGGGTTGTTGAACCAAATGAAAATCACAACATAGATTCCATTGAAAAAAACTATCCATTAGGGACAAAAATAATTATTGCATCTAAGTGAACCAAGCTTGAGTGTCATGTGCTATTTAATACTTCAAATAAAGATACCTTTCCAAAATTAGGGCCTTGAACTCGCAATGGTGTTTTCATCCTAGGTAGGAGTGGCTAAAGGAAAACCTTATTAGGTGTTTCCAGCCCCTAAGGGGAAGTAACATTTCCTCAGTCCACCCTTCAGTGGATTGGTGTTAGTGAATAATAATGATGGTACGGAGGGGACAAGACTTCATGGCCAAGTGCCATGGTCAAAGGGACTGCTTGATGGGTTTATCCACATCCTGAGTGTATAGATGTGAGGAGGGATCATTTGTGGATGCATGAGTTACCAACTCAACTTTTATTTTTCCACCCCTCTTGTGTGCCTTTTACTTTTTCTTGTTTTTTCTTTGTATTAATTCTCATATCTCAAGGGTTAGAGCTTCCTTTGAATGTTGTAGCAATTGTATTACCCCTTAATGATAAGTCAGTTCATCGATGATTGGGGTCAAGACATGCAAGGGTTATTCCTTTTTATGTGATGGAGCAACATGTGCTCAGGAATTAGGTGATGGCCATAATGAGTGAGGTAGATCTCATGCTAGGATTTTTCACACGTGCTAATTTGTATGTTCCTAGCCATTTTTTATTTTTATTTTTTTGTTTTGTTTTGTTTTTTGTTTTTTTTTTGTTTTTTTGTTTTTTGTTTTTTGTTTTTGTTTTTTTGTTTTTGTTTTTGTTTTGTTTTGTTTTGTTTTGTTTTGTTTTTTTTTTTAATGTGGCCATGATATGCTTTTCCTTTTTATTTTAGCTACATCAAACTCCCAGGGCAAATTTCTGGGCCCTACTTAGGTATGTGGACATATGAGTGTTGAATCCCAAAGAACCAATGATCAGTTAAACCTGAAGAATGGAGGTGAGCTTTGGGCTTGTAGCATAAGTTGGAAAGTGTTAAGTACGACATAGGGATAAATGGAACTATGCTATCACAATGAGGGAATCCCAGGTAGTGCCCCTTCTAATGGGCCATTAAGGGACATCCCACTAGAATAGGGTCGAAAATTAACCCCCCATTTAAGGTGAGATAAAAAGATCATAGTCAAAGTCCATCCTTCTTCCATTTCACCCCATAATCCATACCAAATTCCCAAAGACAAAGAAACATAAGCACATGATTGCAACATGGCCAAAAAAACTTTTGAGTGGAAGCCCACCTTCGTCCATGTGCTCAGGCTAGATGGGTGAGAAGCATAGGGATGACGCATGCAGTGGAGATATATGGCATATCATCAGCGAGTGGTGGTTGTCAGGTGTTGTTGATTGCATGGATGACTGAATGACTGTCATGAATAGGAGAAATTTTTTCTCCTATAGAGTTACCCATTTTGGTGGGTAACATGCCTCAATATTTTTAGTTGTGAATATGCATTCTCACATTTTTTCCCACTCTTGCATTTATGAAGATTCAGATGCTTTAATTATTTTCACATAATTACATTCGTCAATCTAGAGAAATATAAACAACACAGAAGGAGACAAGTTAAGTAAATTATCTCTTCTAATTTCTTTATATAACACAGGTTTCCATGTACCAGGGGGTAGCTCAATTGGTGATTGAATTGATGAGAAAACTAAAAGATCCAAGGTTTAAATCCCCTTGGTTGTGACTCGGTTTACGAACAGGACGATAGGTAGTAGACCCCCAGAGGTTTACTAATAGCTACGTGTCAGGCGAGCTACTAGGTTCCTTTGGGATACCAAAAAATAAACATGGGTTGCCATAGCACAACTGATATACCCCATGGAATTATTGTGAATCACATAATATATCATCATCAATAATATTCTCACCCAAATATCAATTCATAATTCACGCACATAAAATGTGTTCACCACTTTTGATAACATACAACTCTTATATAACCCAGAAAGAGTTTACGCTGAGAGAAAATGCATAACTCTTCTACAAACCAAATAGAGTTTAAGGTAAGATATCTCCCTCATTATCGTAAATCCCCAATTGGATAAGTATTTCCTTATTTCCCAAAAATTTGTGGCTCTCTCATACCAAATGTTCGTATTATGAGCAACCATACAAAATCAATTACCCACATAAAGCTCACATATAAACAACAATATACTTTAAATGATCATATTGTATTAATTTACAATGATAATACACACCCTCACACAAATACAGTGCATGAGGCCTCATAAAATAGTATTGAGGTGCCCGTAAACAATATTTCCAGTATGTCTAATTGGTTTAACCATCTCCATATCTCTCTCTACAATATCTCTGTGACTATTTCCAAAAATATCTCAGTTAATTCTTTGTGATCTCCATCCCCAACTCCTATCATTGTTTTCATCTTTGGTCATACATAGACTTCTTGAATAAGTCTTCTTTCATTATTATTAATTTCATCATATCATGATCATATCATAAATATGAATTATTCCTTCAACACTTGCATCCTTGTCCTTATCTCAAGTTGGCTTTGATCTTTTTCCAATTCTTGAAATTGCCCTTCATTCCCATGGAAAATTATCGACCAAGTTCAACTAGTAAGACAAATCCACAGACTAGAGTGCCTCATTCTATCATTATTGCTACAATACACATGGATTCCAATGGTGCATTTATAAGAAAAAATGATACTCATCATGGTTTTCTACTTCAATTACTTGGTTATATTTTCTTATCTCAAGGAGTTAGTAACATACTTCATGTTTTATGAATGAGAATTTTATTCTTTATTCACTGATATCTTCCATACTTCGCTATATATCCTCTTGTTACATGTAATAACCAACCATAGCAAGAAACAACACACACATCTCTTCTTTGCAACTTCAAATTACATTTTATTAATTGTAGTCAATACATTGCACACATTCATGTGCCCAGGGCACTGACAACCTTGGTCGTTCTTTTTGTTAACCTTGACCTATAAGTCAAATATCCAAGAAACCTCCATAATCTTTATTCATGGCATTTAGTTGTTTTGTTTCCATTAATATTAATCTCTCTATTTTTTCTCATTAAATAGTGAATCCTATTTCCACATATACTCAACTATTATAAGGTATGGTATCAAATGAGTCTCGTGCCTACCTTAGTGTAGACTCCTACCTTCATCACAAGGTCCTTCTTATTATGTAAACTTGACTTGGGGGAAAGAGTCAAAGTTGGCTGGGTCATTAGTGGGGCTTTTAGGCCCATGATTTTTTGATTGCCCATGGTAATTTTCCCATGATGGAGCCTTTAAAAGGATTGGAAGAATTCATTGTAATAGTGCCAAGGATGTGAGTGATGAACACTCACTTGGTTGGCTTGGTCAGGGTTTTGGCCAAGGATTAATGGAATTCCGTTAGGTTAGGTTTTTCCCCAAAGTCGGGGCTTTCCTAGGATTCAAACTGTGTAAATACTATGCATTGTGTTTATGTGTTTTGTTGCTAGTTATGAATTCTCTCGGTAAAAGTTTTATATCTCTCTGGTTAATTTCTACATTTCCTTCCAATTTTAGGTATTTTCTAGAATATATTTATTAGTAATAACTTTGACCAAACAAACCTAAAGGCTCTTTTCGATAAAAAAATTCAAAGAAATTGAAAGTATAGTTTCCAAAATTGAATATTTTGTTATGTTTCCCACTAAAATATCTTACTAATGGGTGGCCTTTCTTTTCCATTATGAGTTAGGAGTTGAAAATTACAATTCCTGGAAGTTTATAACTCACCCATTATTGTCAGAACTACCTGCCCTTGGATCCTTTTAAAGTTGGCAACCGAGGAAAAAGTGGAAAACCTTCAAGTTTTGGGGGACTCAAAGCTTGAAATTGAATAAGTGGTATATTTAGGCTACAAAATCTTCTTTTACATGTTATGCTGATCAAATCAATGATTTTCCTTGCTTATTTTAGAATATTTCCTTTCATTATGTTCACAGAGAACATTATTCCAAGGCTAATAAGTTGTCTTTTTCTCACTAAACTTGGTGTTTTTGTGGTGGAAGAACTCAAACTAGGATAGTCTTCTACACAATATTCTTAATTCTATATAAAATTTAAATATGCAAAATTCAACTAATACTTACATTTTATCTTCTAATAGCTTCTAAGAGGATTTAGGCATGGCATTAAAGATGAATTTTCTTTTTGTTGAATGAGATTCAGACCTTTTTTGGGACTATAAGAAATTTTGATTTTAAAGTTCTAATGATCTTTGGACTAATATTAGGTAAGACATACTTAAATCCATGACAACAATGCTCCCAACATTCAATTTCATTTTTTTTTAGAATGTAAACTTATTAATTTTATGTGGAAAAAAAGCGCAGTGAATGATATACTGTCATTGTCATTGTTAACACTATAAGTAAATGCTAAAACAATGTAAACACTGGCAATGAATACTAAAATAAATAGATGTAACACGTCTGAATCTTTGAAAGTAGCTGCATGTCTAAATCTATATTACACAAGGAGAATGTTAGTGGTTCAAATATAAAGGTAATGTCCTTCAATCTAAACAATTTTTGCTCCTTTTGTATTATGCTATATTTAAGTTTATTTGGAAACATGCCATTTTGATTGCATGTATCATTAGAGCCATGCACATGGAATTTATAAATACCTTCTAGATCTCTAATGTAGAGTAATTAACAAATCCATAAAACTCATAATCATCATTAACAATTGAAGAATAATTGATAAAGTATGTAAAAGTATCAATAATTTTTTAATTTTTCTTTGAACCTTTTCATTGAACTTGTGCTCGTGCATTACCCAGTTAATTTGTTCTTCATGATGAACATGTCCAATGTATAATACTAGTCTTTCCCAAACCTACTTTTCATGAGTTAGAAGTATGAGTATGATATCTTCCAGTGGGCCTCTAATAACCTTTTATATGGTGGATTGATTTGTTGGAGATCCATTGAGATATTTGTTGTCTTTAGAGTCATTCAAATTATGCTTATTAAATAATTTTTGGGAGGCAATAAAAAGTTCACATTAGTTTATCTATCTACATTATCACACTCTTCCTTAGATATAATAAACATCTCCTTGTCAATATAAGTGGTACATAAGCTCACCCATTAAAATCTTGATGAAATTTACAAAAAATGTATAAGATAGTGTGTATCCTCTACAACTACCTAAGTAAAATACAATCCTACAACTATGTTGAATTTCAATCATTTATGACAAATAAGAAATCAAAATAATTGTACCTCAACAAATTTTCAAATCACTTTTCTATATTTATATCCAATATGTAAAATCTTTTAATTTTCATTATTATTCACCATTACTCAAAAATTGAACAAAATAAATTCATAAAATTTTAAATCAATAAATTTAGCAAAATATTACAAAACTAAAATAATTATAATAAAATAAATCCTCCCAAATCCAATATAATTCAAAACTATTTTCCAACTTGGTAAAAATCTAAAGCAAAAAAAAAAATCAAAAAAAATCTTTTACCAATCATTATGTACCTCAAACAAAAATAATATTTTATAAATCTCGTAAAATTTCTAAAACAAAAAAAACTATCAAATAAAAATCATTCATAAATAATATCCTATAATTCTCATAAAATTTTTAAAGTAAAGAAACTATCAAGTAAAATCCGTCATTAATTTAATAATACATCACCATATACCTCAACACAAATAAATGAATTTAATAATTTTTAACCATTGTGTACCTCAACAGATCAAGATAATGTATAACATTATGTAATTCAACTCACACAAAGGGTGTGTATCATTGTGTACACACAATGGGAAAAGTTCAACAAGTGAAGGGCCTCACTATCTCCCTTTTCGTGTTCCCTCACATTGGAGAAAATGTTATATATATATAGATTGAAATACATGCGTAGTAGCAATACGCTTTAAAAAAAACCCCCAAAAATTTAAATGATGTGAAATTTGTAATCATTAGTAATAGTCCCTTTGAAATGACAAGTATGATCATACTTCTATCATATAGAAGTTTAAAACATGGAGTCTATATATATATAATGAATATTTTATAAAATATTCATATAGTGTTACAAAAGAAAATAAATGAAAATGATATTCATTGTTTGAAAGTGTCACATCTAATAACATCACAAATTGGTATCATAACTTTTAAGTTGGGGTTTCCATGGCCATGTAACTAAAACAAAATTCAATATTAAACGGTGTGAGCTAAAGATTTGTATTTCTAGGGAAACATTCCTATTAAGATCATGTTACATGCATTAAAATCAAACATAAATAAATAATTTCCTTAACATTTATTGTAAAGTGATATGTATGGAGGTAAATATTCAAAACTTAGTTTTAGCTTTAGTGGAACAAGTGAAGAGTCTATAGCTCATTTGAAATTTCATTTTCCTTTTAGACAAATTGAGATTCAAGAGGGCTACAAGTACTTAGATTTTATTATAAAACCTTATGGATACATAAAAGTGGATTGGGGATGTTTGTTGGGTAAGATAGATAAAATGATTCACTTAGGATGTAATAGGTGGCTCTCAAGAGGACACGAATTCACCCTTTTCAAGGCAATATTAGAAGCCATCCCAATGTATTGGCACTCCTTAGCTTGGATTCAAAAGGTTTTTTTGTTAACTAGATAAGAAAGATTCGTTTCATATTTTTATCAGGTAGGAGAGGAAAAGGTAGTTGTATCCCCTAAGCTAAGTGGTAAGCTATAACCTTGCTAGAAAGAAAGGGGGTATGGGGGGCATCAGGTTTAAAACAATATTAAATTTTCAGGAAGTCATTGCTTGCAAAGACCTTTTAGAACCTCATATCGAAGGAAATACTATTGCAAATTATGAATCTATAAAAATACATTACTCCTACTACATAAATGGATTGAATAACGTCTCCTCGTAAATATATCAAGAATGTTTTAATCACTGAAAAGCTATGGTGTTAACTTTCCTTTGATTGGAAATTCTCTAACCTAGAAGGTTGGTCTTGAGGAAAATGTAAGGATGGGATCTAATCCAAATATGGAGTTTAAATTTTCTTAAATCAAATTTTGATAAACCATATACATGAAAAAGTACTTTATACTATTCAACATATTGCAAACCATTTGATAATAAATGTAAGGCATTAGGGATGGAAAGTTGACATGTCTTTGGACATATATGATGCTTTGATTTAAAATTGGCAAATGAATCTAAATGAGCTAAAAAGAATCCATAAATAGAGATTAAGAGGACTTTTCATGTAGACAAATAATAAAACTATAGGAATGCATACAACAAAAATGGTATATGAAGCTTTAATGCATCTTGCTACTTGAAATGATGTGTGGTGGTGGTATAAAATCTAGAAAATAAAGGACCCATTAGAAACAAGAATTTTTCTCTAGCTAGCATTTGTGAATAAGGTCCTAACAAGGTCTTGACTTGACATGATATTTGTATGTTATATATGAAGGATTTGAAATATATTCCTTAATTATTAAATCATTGTGTATGTGTTCAAAACTTATAGAAAGATATTGAGAAATTGCTTGGATTAGAAAATGTATGGAGGGGGTTCAAAATGGAGGTGTCAATGAGTTTGGTTTTCAAAGAAGGATCTAAGATAATATAAAACAATTCCACGTTTAAATTTATGGGGGATATGGTTGTCTAGATATGCTTATGTTTCAATAAAAACAAATCCTTATTTCCTTATATACAATTAGGTTTGTGGACTTTTCTTCGATGCAAAATGACCGAAATTTGAGCAACAAGATCTACAAGTGACTTGTACATTGACAAATCCTTTCACCAGGGTTTCTTCAATAGTGCAAGCCAAATTTCAAATGATATCAATGATGCTAGTTGAATTATGAATATTATAGGATCACTTCATCAAGTACAAGGTTGGTCTAGGAACTGGAACACACATTTTTTTTGAAATTAAAGCTCTTCGGATCTTACTAAAATTTTCAAGGTATAAATATATTATGAAGTTGCAGGAATTCGAGGACTCTATCATGGTTATAAAATGGACGGTTGATGATATATAAATTCATTATGTTTTATTGGAGGACTTGACAATACAATCACTTAAAGTTGTATCACTTTCAAACATGTTTTTGTGAACACAAAATTGCTTGTAAATGCTTTGACAAAGATATCTCAATAGGCAGAGGCCAGATTTTCCCTGTTGGAAAAATCAAACAATTGTTTCTTGACATGTTTGGGAACCTGTGTGTTTTGGTGGAAATTTATTTCCTTTGTGTGTGTTTGTGTTCTATATGCTTTAGGTACCCTTGGCACATGCACATAAGGAGATGGGAGATAAGGTATCTCATCTTTTTCTTTATCTTGTCAAAATAAATCCATAACTAAAAACAAAATCATTCACATCTTGCAGTGTTAAAAAATTCATACTTTCAAGTATCAACCTATTTTGAAAGTATGTATTTTTTAGCACTACTTTATGTGAATCAATTTTGTTTTTAGCTATGGATTTATTTTGACAAGACATACTCAAAGAAAAAGATGAGATACCTTATCTCTCGTCTCATATACATGTTCCAAAGGTACCTAAAGAATAAATAACACACACACAAAGAAAACAAATTTTCACCAAAATACATATGTTCTTGAATGTGTCAAGAAACAATTGTATGATTTTTCCAACAAGGAAAATATAGCTTTTCCCTATTGAGATTCCTTTGATAAAGCATATGCAAGCATGTTGTATTCACGAAAAGCATATTTACATCCATCTTATACCCACAGAAGAGTCCTTGAAACATGACACTACAATATAACTAAGGACCATGTATATATATAATCCATTAATCCAAACACAATTTTGCATGCCAACAATTGTTTTTAGCGATGGATTTCTTTTGACAAGATATACTCGAAGAAAAAGATGAGAGACCTTATCTCTCATCTCATATACATGTTCCAAATGTACCTAAAGAATAAAGACCACACAAACAGACACAAAGGAAACAAATACCAAAATACATATGTTCTTGAACGTTTCAAAAAACAATTGTTTGATTCTTCCAACAAGGAAAATATAGTATTTTCCTATTGAATTCCTCTGATAAAGCATATGTAAACATGTTGTATTCACGAAAAATCATATTGTCATCCATCTTATATCCATAGAAGAGTCCTCAAAACATGACACTGCATTATAACAAAAGACCATGCATATATAAAATCCATTAATCCAAACACAATTTTGCATGCCAACATTAATATACAATATGCAATTTTTGTGACAAACAAATATTAAAAATAAATAGCCAAAAACATCTTACTAACAAAAAGTGCAGACTACTTTGGCTATTGAAAATTGAAAATTGTCCCAAGTAACCAATGCATTTTGTGTAATGAAATTAACATACAATATTGAAGCAATCAAAACATGGAAAGTTAGTGGAAGAAATTTACTAAATAAACCACCAATGATGACAACAAGCTAACCATTAAAAATAAAACCTTATTTTCACTTTTATTTTTTTTAAATAAAACTTATTTTTTTTAAATAAAACTTACTCCCCCACATTTGATTTAAGAGTTGATGACGTTAAGAATTACATCTAGTTCAAGGGTTCATATATCCTTGACATTTCTATTTTATTATAGCTTATACCATGTGAGATTTTTATATTTTACAATATCGTCATCTATTTTAGAATTTAATCTACACTTTGGAGTTATTTGCACTGTGTTGTTATTGTTTTTGCCTATTCTTAGACATTTGGTATATATATAGTATGAGCGCTTTCTTGCAGTGCCTTTAGATTTGTAATAAAATTATTTTTATGTAGGATTATTTGACAACGTATAAAGTTGCATTTAATTTTTAATTATTTCTTTTAAAATCATTCATTTTATATTCTAATAATTTTGGTAGTTAATAATATTAATTTTTATTAAAATTATAATGATAATAATTAGTCATTGTGGCTAAAATTATAAGGATATCATTTCTAAAATATTGGTTGGTTTTGTAATTATGGTTAGTCTTCGTAATGTATATTTGGTCAATTGATATATTTGTATTTATTATTGTAAAACATATTTTAAATAGTAGAGTCAAAAGAAAAAATATTTTAAGTCAGTAGTGTTTTGTAATTATGGTTAGTCTTTGTAATGTATATTTGGTCAATTGATGTATTTGTATTTAGTATTGTAAAACATATTTTAAATACTAGAGTCAAAAGAAAAAATATTTTAAGTTAGTCTTATTGCTACTTTTAAAAGAATAAAATTTGATTTTTTTGAATTATATTTTTTGGCTCCAAAAGTTATCAAGTCGATAAAAAAGAGACACACTTTTTTGACCAAGACAAATCACTATATAAAGGTAGCTCGACTTTGTTGGGTGTGTGTAGCACGCGCGAGGGGTCACAGGGGTGCCGATAACCTGTCGCCCCCTGTTCGTTGCGTCGGGCGCAACAGGGGAGTCACAAGTGGGGGTGGTAGCCCCCTACGAGGTCGGGGGAAGCGCCCTGGGAAAAATTATTTGGACCCTATATTAGATGGCCGAACCTACCTATGATATTGTGCATGGGTTTTGCACATGGTTTTGGGCATGATGGTTTTCTGTCCATGATATTTTATAGATCTGGTCAAGAGAAATGTGATTATGTTCTAATCCAGGGTAAATGGATTAGGATTTATGAATGCTTCGGCATATATATACATGTATTGTAACATTGAAATGAACATAATAAAAAATCGATCTGGTAGTCCAAATTTTGGGATCCAGGGGAAACTCTATGTATATGCGTTTTATATTTATGTTCTCGTCATTGTTTATTTTCTGTTTTTTTTTTAGAATTTGTTTGCATGTAATTTATGTACAAGGTTAAAACCTACATACCTCATTCTTCCATCACAAACTCACACTTCCTCAAGAAGACAACTTCTGGGCATCCTAGAGAAGATCAAGAAGGACAAGGAGGACGAAAAAGAAGTTGAATTACATCTCTTTCTCTCTGAAATTCACACGTGTGGATAAATTCTCTCTCTTGGTTCGCAGTTTTCCAGAGCAATTTTGTTGTAGGGGGTGAAATTTTGAGCAACTGTAGGGGCCAAAATTCTAGGGCAATTGGTTGTTGCAGGAGGGACAACATTCTGGGTCAGATTAGGCAGAGCAAAATTCTTTAACATATTGGAGTCTTGACTTGGATTGACCAGTTTTGACCATAAGTTTAAGTGTGTCTCTTGTTGAAAATAATCTCTATTGAAAATGTTGTTGGATTTTTCCCCTCGGTGGGCTTTCCCAAGTAAATCTTGTCTTCTTTCTATGCATTGTGATCTCTATTGTTCTATTTTCTTGTATGGTTGAAAATCTGAAGTATAATTGTTGAATGATAATATTGGAACAAGTTAAAATAAGATCAAAATTAAAATCAATTATCTGTATTTCAGAAATTTAGTGCTAGTTTCTATTGCACTTAGAAAATCTGTAATGATCCAACTCGAATTATATGGAACATAGAAATATTAGCATGCATATGAGACCTACATATGATAGCTACATATACATGTATCACATGTACGACACTAATACATGCACTAATAAATTATGAAAAATCTCAGTGTAAACTAATGAGGGAATTATTAAAGTATCGAAGAAATACCTAACTCACCAGAATATAATGAATGTATTAGTTATACCTACCACTATCATAATATAAACTAATACTTTGTTCAAAGAAAAATAAAAGTATTGACTTATGCAAATAAATGATGATATTTTAATAATCCAAGATATTTATTAAATAATAATATTTTAATAAATATAAGATATTTATTAAATAATAATATTTAATAAACCCAAGATATTTATTAAATAATAATATTTTAATAGATCCTATATATTTATTAAATACTAATATTTTAATAAATCTAAGATATTTTAGAAATCCAAGATATTTAGTAAATAATAATATTTCAATAAAACCAAGAAATTTTAGAAATCCAAGATATTTATTAAAAGATGATATTTTAATAAATATTTTGAATGGAGTTTGTGTATAAAAGGAGAAGAGGGGGAAACTTGATGGGCATGGGTACCCACCCGGATGTTGTCAGAGGTATTCTAACTACGTGAGACATGAGCAGTTAGTTCTAAGAGAGTCATGGAGTGATCTCAATTGTTATTGGAGTTTTGGGCACGGGGGCCAGTAGACTTGTCTTCTGGATCTAGGGACCGAAGAGGTTGACCTCAGATAGGTTGGGAGGAAAATGACGATTTGATAATGGGAGTTGGAGCCATGGCGGATCAAGAACATTTTCAAACATGATTCCAGGTAGGTATTAAATAGTCAATTGATATATATAATTGCTTCAAAAATCTCACTCTGGATTGTGTAGCATTAATTTTGTAATGATGGTTAAATTCTGAAAGTTAAGATCTTTACAAAATCAACATGGAATCAAAGCTTTGGTGAAGAAAGGAACATTGAGATCACCTTTTGAAGAAACCCCTATAAGATCACTTTATTGAAGTCCTTGTTGATTTGCATCCATGGCTTCTTCTATGAAATCCGAGAACAAGTTGGAAGGAGCCTCGAATCTTAGAATTGATCTTATTCTTGCCAAGAACAAGATTTTGGACACTGTAACAGGGAAGGTTGTAGAACCAACAAATATGCAAGGAAAGAGAAGTTTAAGGAGGATGACATCACTACCATGAGTCTTATAGTAGATTCCATTAGAGATCATCTAATCCCCTACATTGCAAAGCATGATACTTCCAAGAAGATGCACGATTCCCTAAATAATCTATACACTATCAATAGTGTTGGTCAATCCATGAGTTTGAAGAATGATCTTCATGATATAAGGATGATGAATGACAACATTGTGGCTTCATACTTCAAGAAGATTTCTCAAGAGACCAAATTCAAGCAATTGGAGAATTTGTTCTTGAACAAGAACTTGTGACTACAACACTCAATGGTCTTCCTAAATCATGGGATGCATTTGCAGCAGGTATAAGCAGCTGGAAAGAAGCTCCTTCGTTTGAACAACTATGGAAATCTTGTGCTCAAGAGGAATCAAGGGTTATGTCAAGATACGAGAAGGAAGAATCTTCTCAAGCTTTTCCAACTTGCTTCAAGAACAAAGGAAATAAGTTTGGCTCTGAACGTAAGAATTCTTCCTAAAAGGACATGCCAAAAATTCAATGTTATGGTTGGTAGAATTTTGGACTTTTTAAAAGGAATTGTCCCGAGGTGGCTAACAACAAAAAGAAAAAGGGAAAACAACATACTTCCACAACTGATGTTGAAGAAGAACATCCAAAGAAGGCTAAAGATGACAACAATTTCTTTTACTTTTCCACTCTACAGGTTTCATTACAAATGATGATGATGTGTGGTTGGTAGATAATGGTGCATCAAGGCACATGAATAGAGAAAATGGAAATCTTTCCAGCATGAGAGAAAAGAGGTTTTCCCAAAGGGTTGAACTTGGATATAACCACAACTATGCAATCAGAGTTGGAAATGCATCCATAGAGTGTACATCTCAACAATGTTCTATATGTACCAGGTTTGAAAAAAAATCTTGTCTCTATTTCTTGTTTGGAAGATAAAAGAGATATGATAACTTTTGTGGATGGAAAATCACTGGTATGGTCCAAGGGCTCAAGTATAGATGATGCTAGGGTTATTGGGATTCTTGAATAGAGATTGTATAGGCTTGTGAGTTAACTATCTCAAGCCCTAGTGCATGATGAAATTAAACCAAGTGAGTTTTGACATAGAAGATATGGTCATCTTCATTCCTAACTTGCAGATAAATCATGACAGGGTATGTAAAGGTTGTGCAGTTGGAAAGAATATCAAGAAACTATTTCCAAGTAGTGAGAATAGATATAAATAAGTTTTAGATTTGGTTCATTCTAATGTACGTGGCTTGATGCCTATGAGATCACTTGGATGCTCACTGTATTATGTAACGTTGATTGATGACTTTTTCTTGTAAGACATGGATCTATCTCTTGAAGACCAAGGATGAAATTTTCACCAAGTTTCAAGAGTTGATCAAAGCTGAAGTGAAACTTGACAAGTGAGAAGATCAAGGTCTTGAGATATGACAATGGAGGAGAATACACCTCAAAGGAACTTGTTTCTTTCTGCAAAGAAGTTGGGATTAAGAGGGAGTTGATTGTTTCTTATAATCCACACAAAATGGTGTAGAAAAACGAAAGAATAGGTCCATTGAAGAATATTTCAAGGTTGTGTTGCATGATTTGGATTTACCAAAAATTTTATTATGGGGAGAGGCATCGTTGATAGTTGTATACATTCAAAATAGAAGTCCTCATCGAGTTTTGGAAGGCATGACTCCTGAAGAAGTGTTCTTTAGATGAAAGCTATAGGTTGGGCATATGAGAATATTTGGTTGTCCTATCTATATTCATGTTCCTAAGGACAAAAGGAACAAGTTGGAACCTACAGGAAAGAAAAACATATATGTTGGTCACAATGAATCATCAAAGGCCTATAGAATTTATATTCTAGAGAATCAACGAATTGAGGTCAGCTGAGATGTCACCTTTGATGAAAAGGTTGCATACTAGAGACCTAAGGAACTTTGCATGGACTCCTATGAAGTAAAGCATGAGGCTTCAAAAAGAGAAATTTCAAGTTCTACAGAATATCCGAAAGAGCCAGAAGGGCCTTGTGAACTAGTGGAACCAATTATTTCTCTACGATCAGGAAGAGACCAACATGGATTAGATCCAAAATGGAAGAAGCAGAAGGACATGCAACTCCTAATGGCACATCCAAAGAAGTCAAGAAACCTAGGAAGTTTTCTAGCTATGCAACTCTCATGACTAACATTATTGATGTAGAGCCTCCCACTTATGAAGAAGCATCCAACCAGCAAGTGTGGAAGGAGGCCATGAATGAAGAATATCAATCGATCGTGAAGAATGATGTCTGGGAGATTGTGCTAAGGCCAGAAGGGAAGTCAATAGTGACTTCCAAGTGGATATACAAGATCAAACATGTTGCAAATGGAAGTATTGACAAATACAAAGCACGATTCATGGCTAGAGGGTTCTCCCAAAAAGAGAGAGAAGATTATGATGAGACATTTTCTCCAATCGATCTATCATTTCTTTTGTTGCTTCAACAGTTTGGAACTTACATTAGATGGATGTGAATATTGCTTTCCTCAATGGCGTGATTGAGGAAGACGTATACATAGAGCAACCTCAAGGTTTTGAGGTGCATGGAAAGGAATCTCATGTTTGCAGGTTCAAGAGGGCCTTGTATGGACTTAAATAAGCTCCAAGAGCTTGGTATGCTCATATTGATAGTTATCTGATGAGATTGGGATTTACCAAGAATGATGTTGATCCAAATCTTTATTTTAAGGTCGTGAAAAATGCACCTGTGATTCTATTGCTATATGTTGATAACTTGTTTTTTACAGGTGTTGGGTCTCTCATCATTCATTTTAAGAAGCAGTTGGCTTATAAGTTCGATATGAAGGATCTTGGGTTGATGCACTATAACTTGGGATTGTATGGCAAGGTTTTCCTTAGTCAAGGAAAGTATGTTATAAAGATCCTTCATATATTTGACATGATGGACTGTAAATCCATGGCCACTACCATGATGACTACCTTGAAGAAGTTGAGAGGCTCTGATTCCAATCTGGTAGATCCATCTATAGAAAGGCGATTGATTGGCTCGTAGATGTGTTTGGTTAAAATCAAGCCGAACATATGATTTGTTGTGAAAACATTTAGCTAGTTTCAGGTGGAACTGAGACACGAGCATTGGATTGCAGCAAAACACATTTTGAGATATCTACATGGTACTGTGAACTATGGCTTGAGATATGTTGCAAACAAGGATGTACAACTTATTGGATATACAAATGTAGATTAGGATGGAAGCGTTGATGATAGGAAGAGTACCTCAAGGGCATGCTTTAGTTTGGGCTCTGCTATGATATCTTGGATGAGCAAGAAGCAAAGATCGGTTGCACTCAACACTGCAGACGCAGAGTACATTACAACTTGTGAGGCTTGTACTGAAGCAATATGGCTTTGAAATTTGTTTGCAGGATTGTTCAACGAATAGTTATAACCAATGGTGATACAATGATAATCAAAGTTGTGTGAAGCTTTAAGAGAATCTCATATTCCATGACAAGTCGAAGTATATTGAAATTAAGAACCACTACAACCATGACATGGTGCAAAGGAGAGCGATAAGGCTCAAGTACATCTCCACTGATGAGCAGACAATTGATATTTCAACGAAGTCGTTGCCCAGAGAGAGGTTCGTGTACTTCAAAGACAGGTTGGGGCTTGTGGAGATTAGTCTGACATGTCTACAACATGGATGGACATTCTCTCGAAAGGGAGAATGGTCAGAGAGGCCCAGAGAGCACAATAGGTAGGGTTGAGTGGGTACCTCTTGGAGGAGACCTTATCACACACCGAAAGGGCGTAGTGAGGTCTGTCAGTATTTGGACCTGATCACACACTGGAAGGGTGTAGTGAGGTCCTTCAACATCTAGACTTGGTCACACACGAGGGAGGGTGTAGTGAGGTATTTCAACATCTAGACATGATCCCCAACCAAGGAGCGGTTGAGTGAAGTCTTGGTCGAAAATACTCAGTAGGGGAGGTGAGCGAGTGCTTGCTAGTTGAGGGTCTCAATATTTTGGACTAGGGAGAGGCTTTGAGATTAGAGGATTGATCACTCTAGAGGTGTGAGTCCTAATACGCTGATGAAAATGCCATGGGTTTGGTACCGCCTTGGATATGGCCACTAACGGACGCTGATGGGGGTTGATGTTGTTGCTAATGATTTGATATAACCTTTCCTTAGAGAAATTTGTCAACTTGAGAACATCTATGGTAATGATTATGAACACCTCCCTAGTTAAAAGGGAGTGTTGAATTTGTAACTATGGTCGATCTTCATAATGTATATTTGGTGACTTTATGTATTTATATTTATTATTGCACAACATATTTTAAATGCTAGTCAGAAAAATTTAATTTGTGTCAAAGTTCCATTGCAACTTTTAAAAGAAGAAAATTTGAATTTTTTGAATTGTAATTTTTGGTTCCAAAAGTTGTGAGGCTACCTCCCTCCAAATCAAGTTGGCTCAGACAAAAGACTATTTAAAGGCAACTCGACCTCATTCTTCCACCACAAATTCACACTTCCTCAAGAAGATAGTTTCTAGGCATCCTAGCAAAGATAAAGAAGGATAAGAAGGACAAAAAAGAAGTCAAATTACATCTATTTCTCTCTCTCTTTGCAACTCGCATGTGTGGATAGATTCTCTCTCTCTTTGTTCATAGTTTTTCTGGGCATTTCAATTGCAAGGGGCTGAAATTCTGGAACAGATTGGGAGGCTTGACTTGGAGGGGTTGACTAGGTTTGACCATAGGTATAGGTGTGTCTCTTATTGAACAAAATAATTTCTCTATTGGAAAGGTTATTGGGTTTTTCCCCTTTGTGGATTTTCCCAAGGTAAATCTTGTCTCTTTCTCTGCATTGTGATCTCTACTGTTCCACTGTTCTTGTATGGATGAATTTCTTAAGTATAATTGCTAAATGATAATATTGGAATAAGTTAAAGGAGATCAACTTCAAAAGTAATTATTAGTTTTTCAAAAATTTAGTGCTAGTCTCTATTGCACTTACAAAATCAACAGTATTTAAATTATAATACAATTTAAGTAGAGTTGTTTCATATACAAGATAAATCATCATATGCAACTAAAGAAAACTATATACACATTAAATTAGAAATAGAAATGGCAAAACTATGTACACATTAAATTAGAAATAGAAATGGCATTATAATCATTCTTGGGTCTAGGAAGATCAAGTTAATCCATTATTCAAAGGTTTGTTTCTCTTCACACAGGAAAGGAGGTTTCACTCAAAACATTGTTTAGCCTTTATTCAAAATATTGAGAAGATCCTCCATTATCAACTATTCTTGCTTCTTCATCAATGAGTTCAAGATAGACTTGAAACATTGAGAGGGTTATCCATTGCCAACTATTCTTACTTCTCAAGGGTTCAGTAGAAGCATTGAAAAAATTATCCATTATCATCTAATCTTACTTCTCCCATCACTTGGATCGAGTGATAGGGAGGGGACAATGCTTTGTACTTCCATCTATTGCTTATCCCATCCCACACAATAGCAAATGTTGGTACTAGGGTGAGTGTAGATGGAAGCATGAGGGACAAAATTAGCAATAGAAACGAATGGACATTGTGTTATGATCAATCTAGGTTCCATAAAGACAATCTAATCTATTATTCGATAGTTTTTATACTCCTTGGACAATGAAAGGATGGTCCAATCAAAAGATAGTTTGGGATCCAATCAAAACATTGAGAATATTCTCCATTATCAACCATTTTTACACATTCATCAATTAGTCTAATATCCACTTGAAACATTGAGAGTATTATCCATTGTCAACCATTCTTACTTCTCCAAGGTTCACTCGAAACATTGAAAATATTATCCATTATCAACTAACCATACTTCTCCTTAATTAGTCTAATATCCACTTGAATCATTGAGAGGATTATCCATTGTCAAATATTCTTACTTCTCCAAGGTTCACTTGAAACATTGAAAATATGATCCATTATCAACTAATCTTACTTCTCCTTTCACCTAGATTAGGTGATATGGAGGGTACATGGGAGATGATGGTTGTGGTACAAGTGTGTAGATGGAAGTACATGACAGATGATGGCACCATGAACCCTCTATGTGCAAGCATTACCAATAAATCATCCCCAAACTAGTGTTGCACTCCTCCCCATCAAGACTCCATCATATTGCTGAGCTATCATGGTAAGGTGGTGACGTATAGATTTGTCGGTATTGTGGTGGATTTAATAATTTATTCACCACCAAAGAATGTATTGAAGCAAGGCCTTCCAATTCTTCTCGTTATGAGCACCTTGATTGTTAAGATGGAGGATTCCATCACATCACAACTAAATAGCAAACAATGACTATTATAGAAGCATTATGATAGCTTGGGAAACTCCAAGGTTGACACACCAAGAACTTTGAATTGGATGGGCCTAGAGGAAGTCTAGAGAATGGAAAGGGAAAACTTAGTCACCGCCTGAGTGCTAAAGCACACCTCCACACCTATACAAAGTAGCCACAAATCCCAACCCCAAAGCCAAAGGAGGCCAACTAGAGCTCAAAGGTTAGCCACCAACTTTGAGGAAAGAGTCAAGCTAGCAATCATACATAAATTTACAAATTTGAGGAACAAGTTGCCAGAAGAGGAAACACAACAATAATATGGATAAATGAGGAATTGACCAAAATGGTACCAAATCTAAGGGATACTAAAGGTTGACTTACCTACTTCTCCCTCACCCTTGACTTGTACTGGCACACTAAGGAAATAATTTTGTAGCATTATGATGAGCTAGAGGAATGATAGACCAAAGAATTGCAAGGAATCTGAGTTGAGCTTAAGAAAGCAAATGTCAATTACTATTTTCTCCTACATGTAATCCATCACCTTAACCAAGTACTATGCAAACAAGACCACAAAAGATGAGGAAGAATAGTCACTTGAAGCAAACTCCCCCTTCCTAATCACAATTGTAAAGGACGATGCCTGCCAAACATGGTCTTCAAGTTATTCTCTTTTCAAATTCTTTCATCTTAATTTTATTTGGCAATCATGTCTAACAACCCCTAGAAGGAGGCAACAAACACTACCCTATTTTAGATATCATTTTTTCCAAACTAACTACATAAAGTGAGTCATTAAACTATGACCATATCCATGAATGCTTGTCTCCACTGAGCAAGCTTCTCATGATTTTGAATAGTCCATGTAGGACTCATTGCATTAGGTGATGCTCACAGGGGTGCAGAATTCGGATTGATAGTAGCAAAATAAATTACATAGCATCCACCATCACCTCCAAAACTTGCAACCAATAACTAGAACTTCCCAAAAGGTCAGTCATCCCAAAACTCCTCCAGCTCATGTATACTTAAATCACATGACCTCAAGACAAGATACACAAATTTGAGTTTTTATAACTCTTATCTATTATTTGTAATATAATAGTTTTTAAAAACTGATTTTTCATTTTACTTATTAAAAAAAATCTTACTTCTCCCTTTACAATAACTAGATACCATAAGTAGATGCTGTGGAGCAAAGCATCCGCTCAACACAATAACACCCAGAAATTTATTCACATCATAACAGATTAAAAATTTATATTCATAAATATCCAATATCAAATCATCACCATAAAATTATACCATCACCAAACTGATCATTAATGTTGTGATAATCAGAAATCACCATCAATTAAATTCAAATATCACCATACTCATCATTAATATTACGATAATTGTCGCATCAACACAATAATCATCAGAACACCATAAGCATCATTGATATCATTCTCGTTGGTATGACCACACTTCATTCGTAGTTGGTATAAAATTGAACTAACGAATTAACCAACATCTCTGATAAATCCTCTTTGAATTATTGAAAACATAAATAGAGAGAGATACAGAGATCATCGTGGTTCAACCATGTCTTTGTTAAAATTTCTTTTGGAAAAATAGAGAAATATATTTCCCATCTTGAAAAAGGACGTACTTCCTTGATCGTCCACTTGATAATATTTCTTCACGTAATATTCTTCAATAGGATTGGACTTTGTCATTGCCCATGTGTGTTCCCGCTCTACTTTGTAGAATTCGTGCATTAAAAGTGACCTGATCCTGGCAATTTATCATTATCAATTTTTGGGGCTTCTGTTCATGTGATATTCTTTAATAAGATTCAGGTTTGTCCATGCTCGTATGAGTTTACAGTGCAACTGTTTAAAACTCTCATAAGAAACCATCTGATGTTGGTAGTTAGCATTTGTTTTCAGGGCTTCTGTTCATGTGCTATTCTTTACTGACATTGGTGCTTGTCCATGCCCGTGTAAGTTCCCGTGCAACTGTGTAGAACTCGTACATATAAAACATCTGCTTCCGGCCATTTATAAGTATCAATTACTTTTAGGGCTACTGTAATTTCACTCATGAAAAGTGGTGCATCACGAAGAATCTCATGCCCAGGCACTGGTCTCCATTGGTTAGCAATGCTTCGTATACTCATTAACGATGTCTTGGACCTCAAAAGACATTCTATACTGAAGGACAATTTCTTCAGTAAATTTTAGCTCTGCAATTATATGCTGGTGTATGTTTTGCAACTAGGGGATTTTATTATTCAGTATCCCAATTGCCTCCCAAATCTGTGCTATGATGTGCAAGCTTGAATTCCAGCTTTCCTTACATTGCATGCCTAAGCAATTCCCATTCCCCACCTTAACTTGCAACTTGGTTCGTAGCTTCAGGTTGATTGCTTAGGACTCTGGCCATTTGTTGACTATAATCATTTTTTGCCCGTTAACTTTTTAACTCGATGTCTAAAAGCAATAACCTACTTTCCACACAGTTGAAGAAATGATGTCGTATAAACAAATCATGGCATCAAAATATGCAAGGTGATCCTTACAATCAAGAGGTAATAACATAAGTATATTATATAAAAGTTTGCACCTCATTTTTTATAACTTAATAGATACGATTCAAAGTTAAGACGCCTTTCACAACCTAGTAGATACATAGATACAATTCACCTTTAATAACTTAATAGATTCGATTCAAAGGTAAGATGGACCTGTGGTAATTTCATTGTTCTTGTCAATCTCTCTCAAGTCACCTTTGAGCTTGGCAATTAAATTTCAGTAGATACTCTTCATACAAGCAGTATTTTAGTGATGTGAACCATTAAGGTCACAGGTTATTTTAGAGTGTGATGGAAGAACCAACCCCTGAACTAGAAAAATGATGGCTTGGCAATCAAACAGAATTGTTTTCACACACAACCTACACCATATTAAAGCCCCAATTGTCAAAGGCAAAGTCGTATCAGCGGCATAGAACCATGGACTATGTCAACGCCTAATAAGCATACTCTTGTCAGGAGTTATTGCCATTGTATGGCAAAAGTTGACTGCGAATCATCTACCGAAATCCCATACGATTATTACTAGCCATTATCATTTTCATATTTTAGACCCCTTCATACGATTAAGCCAACCGATCAAGATGAACTGTCCATTGTAGAAAAGATTGTACCAGAGCCTCCACTAGAAGCACCATACGATTATTACTAGCCATTATCATTTTCCTATTTTAGACACCTTCATACGATTAAGCCAACGACCAAGATGAACTGCCCATTGTAGAAAAAATTGTACCAGAACCTCCACTAGAAGCACCATAAGCCTAGCAAATTAATAAGCATATTCTTGTCAGGAGTTATTGCCGTTGTATGGCAAAAGTTGACCGCAAATCATCTTCCCAAATCCCATACGATTATTACTAGCCATTATCATTTTCATATTTTAGACACCTTCATACGATTAAGCCAGCCAATCATGATGAACTGCCCACTGTAGAAAAGATTGTACCAGAGCCTCCACTAGAAGCACCATACGATTATTACTAGCCATTATCATTTTCATATTTTAGACACCTTCATACGATTAAGCCAACGAACAAGATGAACTGCTCATTGTAGAAAAAAATTGTACCAGAGCCTCCCCTAGAAGCAGGGTGCATCCGACTTCATGTTCAATTGGTCAAATACAATAGCATTACAAAAGAGTTAATCTTAAATGCATTTGAACAATTTTCTGGTTCATGAGTTGTCTAGGCATGACCAACTCCAAAACCACACCAATTATTTGCTTCAAGATGTATTGGAGTGAAATCCTGCTTCCATTGTTGTGGAATCTTTCTGGCAAAGAAATATCTTGAAGAGGGCGGCACAAGATTTTAAATTAGTTCAGAGATCCTCGACTTACTAAATAAACATCACCAACAAATAACATGTACATAAGTTCAGAAATCCTAGATAAACATCGGCAATAATAACATGAAAATACTGAATTGAGTTCACACTGATTTTTAAGAGTGTATTTCTTAAAAAATGGAATCCAACATAGGGATATGTTGCTATTATAGTTAATTAGATGTGCAATTATTATGGACATCACATGCTGGATAACAACACCACAAGCCCAATAATTGGCACCATCTTACCCAAGGCATGTTGTCAACTGTTGGGTCATTTGCCATAGCTTCAGATCTGGTAGAGTCCCTCGGGCTTCCCAGCCACTGTCATGGCTTGCACTTAGAACCATCGTCCATCGAGATATAATCCAGATATTCCATATAAGAATGGGAGATTCCACAAGGTTTTACAACTGTAAGCTAAAGATGGCCTACAAAGCAGCAGTACACCAAATAACGTCTAGATTTTATCTCAAATCCAGCTTTTGGATTTACAAAAGCTTTTGGTACGACTAGTAAATATTCTATAGTTGATTACCAAATGGTGTCTTCATGTCTTGGTCAATGCTAGGATTTAAATTTTTGGGCAACTGTCAATCTCAGAAGTGCACTAAAGGCACGATTCAATTTCGCTTTTGTTTAGATAGCTGAACAGGCAAAAAAGGTCCCTGTATAGAACTCAAATGCTCACCTACCTTGATTTTGTATAATTTATTGTGTATATCTTATATAATCAAACCTATGTCACCTGACACATAGACACAGAAAAATGAGCGTCTGACACAAGACACAGCAATTCCAGAAACTCCAGAAACAGGACAGAAAGGACATTACACATACGAAAAATGAAACATAGACATAAGATTCAAATATTGTTAGAATTTAGAAACTAGAACATTTACATAATACAAATTCAATCATACAACTAATTAAAACTTAATAGTACTACATAAACGATAATCAAATGACAAACACACAATAACACTAAAACAATAGATGTAAGAATCTCATTGCTTGTGACTATCAATAGTCTTCATGCCAAAATCATCGAAAATAAAATCATTGCCACTACTTTATCCTCCATGTTTTTCTCCCTCGTCTCTATCCAATCCAATCTATGCACCTCCTAGTGCAGAGGATGACCCCTCAAGAAGCTCACCATCTTCAATTGTGACCAGTTGGCTAATGCCAACTCGACAATGTTGTCCGGGCCCATATGACGGGGAGATACATTCCACATTTTTGTCTTTCCCTTCAACCACTCCTCACTTTAACTGTAAATAAGATGGAGATTGGTATGCACATACACCATTTTCTCTGTCCAAACTACGCAAACTTGCTCTTCTTGAAATTGTACATTTTCCCATATGTATTCCAATTCCTTTCGCAACAAGATGATAAAGTAACCTAATAAAGGAGCCTCATGGCTATTTGTTGTAGATGAGACATGTTGCCCCATGAGTTCCCCACCAAGCATAAGGCTTTAGTCAACATATCTCTGAGCACATAATAGCTTCCAACTCTCATAGTGCCAATAGAAAACTCTACAAATCTCTCCAGCTCATCAAAGGGTGATATTTTCTAATATATCTGTTTAAATGCATCCTTACTCCTTTGTGAAATCTCGTTATCCATGTGAGGAGGGAATATGCGTGAAGGACTATCATCGAACCATCACTGTAATGTTTGGGATTTGACGAGTGAACGAAACAACAAAAAAATGTGCAATTTTGATCCTACTTGCAAATAAGAATATCCTATGTGGTGGTGAATAAGGTTTTCGTTGATGTGCCATACTTAGGGCACTCAATTTGTAAAATAACGGTATTCACAAACTCAATCACAAAATCCTACCCCTCATAACCCTCTCCTAGGATTGGTTGCTTTATGTTTGCAAACTGCAACAAAGATATAATAGGGTCCATGATCTTAATGGTAAAATCTACCCTCGCCCACCAACCATTGTCTACATTGTATCTTTGGGCTTTCTCGAAGAAGCTCGATTTTTTTTTCTCCAAAAAGACCAAAACTCTAAAATAACCATGGACCCAAGACCCAAGAGCTTGATTTCCTTCAACTTCTTAAGCACGATGAACAAGGAGGCAAACTGAGTATCTGCAATCTTCAACAATGATGTGTGTGCTCTTTATAGATTGTGAGGGCACTAGTCTGGTTTTGTACAAAATTGCAAATATGGTGTGCATTCTCAATAAGGCTTCCTAATCATGTCACATCCCAAGCAATATATTTAAGTGCTCAATTCAAAGAATGAACAATGCAAGATGTCCAAATTACTCGTAAATATTTGGCTCCCACAATTATGCCAAAAACCTTGCAGGCAGGTGCATTATCTGTAATAATTTGCACATAAGAATCAACACCTACATCTTCAATAACATTAAAGAGCAACAAAGGGCAACTCACCATTTAATGTGCATTCTTGTATTTCCCAAGAGCATCCACCACTTTCAACAAGTTTGGTCCATTTAGGGAAAGACATCATGAAATTGATCAGTGGATGGTATTCATTCATTAAAAACAATACTAACACTAGATAAGGGTGATGCTGACTTAAAAAGCTCTAAGCTCTAGCATTTTATCCACCTCCTTCTTTACCTAACATTTTAAGCCCCATTGAACTAGGAGGCACTTACATAGTTGGAGCCCATTGAACTAGAGCTCAACACATTTCAATAAATAGAGGAGACCATGTAACATTAAATGAAATGAACCTGAGATTAAAGAGAAATTAATACCCAATGCTAAAATCAACGTCATTACGTCTCTCTTGCTAAAATATCTTGCCCATTGAACTAGCTACCTTCTTTCTTGTTGGTTGAATTCTACTCACTCCCAAATTAAAATTTGCAAGATCATTTCCTCAAAAATGGAAAAGGATCTAAGGGCATGTCCTAAGACAAATTTCAACACAAACATAGCCAGAGTACATTGCTCACATTTTCAAGATCAAGATAAGCATGGGCAATAATAAAATGAAAACAATGATTGACTTGTTGAAGTATAGATTGTACTCATCCATTAGAAATAAGCATATATATAAATATTAGGAGCCAGTGATGTGCAACACCAGATAAACTGAAAATATGTACAACTATCAAACAACAGATGGAGCACTCCATCTTAACTATCCATTTGCAACAAAAAAAAAAAAATACACACTTCAGAAAAAGATGATGATAAACAATAAATCAATCTTTCATAAAACATAAATCACAAGCATAAATCAAACTTTCACCCAATTCTATTAAGCATCAGAAGAAATATCAGAAAAGATGGGGCGTGCACCCTCAAGGACAATTTAACCATGTCGAGGTGGTACTCATGCTTAGGTTATGAACACATCACTCCACACGGGCTTTAGAGCACCTCGATTCTGTCAGCGGAATCAAGAGAATGGTGGGCTGCATAAGCTCCCCAAATATACACATCCCCCTGTATGGGGTTAGAAGAAATTGATTCTGCAGACAACTATTTAATCAATTTCAAATTTCAAATTTCCAATCACTACGGGGAATAGATCTCCCCACCAGCAGGTTAAAAGGATCTTCCATGAAGGTTGCGAGCTGACTACTCTGCATTATAATATTCCTAGATTGAGGGCAGCATGATTGCCACATCATGATAACGTTAACAAATCTTGTCAAAAGAAAACATATAGCCATTATCACTCCCTAGTATTTACAAGTGCATATTTTATAGAGGCCTTTGATCAAAGGGTTTTCAATCAGAGAACCTGTTATCCACATCATTTTGAACGAAGCGGACCGCCTTCTTGAAAGCATAATGCAAGCAATGCGACAAAGAGATCCAACAGGCGATCCGGTAGACAAAATTGAAGGCCGAATCACTAGCCTCGTCCCAACTTGAACCCCAATTCTCGCCATGCCACCCATACCACCACCCCCTTCGGCTATCCCCACCGCCACCGGAACCGTATACGCCGCCGAAGTTCCCGAAATCTCCTCCTCCATCGTCTGAAAACCACTCCGAACCCTCATCTCCCCCACCGGCCCCACCGGCCTTGGAGGTTTTCCGGCGAACCCTCCTGCTCGCGAGAGTGAAGGATCGAGGCGCTGCCACTCGGGCCGGAGGCGGCGCCGTCACGTCCACCGTTAACAAGCCCGCGAAAATGGCCTCGGCCGAGCCAATGCCGCCACATATAAGGGACATGAACCAAACCCTAACCCTAGCGGATCGCTGGACTGAAAATTTAAAGCTCCGTTTGGACAATTCCTTGCAAACATGAGGGGGCAGGCATTGTGCAAGTGCCGTCGCAGCAGCCACGCTCGAATCGCCCATTCTTGAAATGTGAAAGAGAAAAAATCGAAAAAAATGTTAATCGTGTATGAATCCTTGCACAGTTTGGGCGTCGCGGCAGCATACCATTTGGGGTCAGCAGCCTGGGAATTTGGAATCAAGACTACTCCTCCGGGATTGATTCTCCGACTTCTCGAATCCCACACGGGAGCGAGAAGTTCAATTTCCAAACAAACTCTCTTTGTAAAGCGTCGCAGAAACTTGCAGTTAAGTAGTTGAACAACCAATGGGACCCACAAACCACAATTTTTTTAATAAATCGATATTGTGTTAATATCTCTTTTTGGATGAGGATCACATCATGTTCATTTGACCGTTCAACATGGAAAGATCATTCATGAATGACCTTGATCATTTAGGAGTTTTCTAACGAGAGAAGAATTGTTTGGACAAAATTGTCGGAATTTGGGTCAAAAGTTTTAAAAAATCTTACACTGACAGTGTTTGAATCATGATTTTGATGGTGGAAATGGATTCAGCACCATCAAAAACCTCTAGAACACCTATTTATAATAATAAAGCTTTATAGAAATTTTTGCAATTAAGAAGGCTACAGAGTTACTTCAATTGTTTAGGTAAGGGTACTCATTCAATATTGATGATGATGATGATGATGGTTAACATCCACTGAAACCAATCTTTGGTCTATCGGAGCTAAAGAAAAGAGTTATTTAATTTGATTTAAGATTTTATTTTTATGCTCAAAAAGCTTGGAGAGAAGCCTCCCGAGCTCACTATAATTTTGACATCTTAAAAGGCTAGGAAGGTCAGTGTTGCAACAAAGATTATGAAATTGAGCTCTAATGTGGTTGTACGCGGGGCACTCTAAGAGGAAGTGATTTTCATCCTCGATGTTCATATTCTCACAGAGATGGCAGATCCTTTCCATCCATGGTGTTTTAGGAACTGTCCAACGACATGTTTCACTATGGAGCTCATGAGAGTTCGTTCTAATCTTGGCTATATTAATTTTCTTCTTTGAGCTAGTTAAAACAAAGAGGTACTTTTGATCTTCTAAGGTGGAGTTGATGACCTCTTTATAATACCTTAATTTTCTTTTAGCTGATAGATCTTTCTCACACCACATTTTTTCTTTGAACTTAGAAGTAACAATTTTTTTAATGTTATTGATGTTTTGCAATGCAACGTTCTCGTCGATCTCCCAATGGTTTAACCAGGCCCTGGTGTCTTTATACCAACCTCGTTTAAACCTTAGGTGGTTTTGGCTGGAATTTAAAGCTAACTTAGGAAGTCTATGGTCTCCTATGCTATTGAGCTTGTGCTTGTACAACAGAAGCCTAGTCATAGCTAGGCTCTCGATAGGGGAAAGACCCACTTCTATAAGGAGAATAGGATAGGGTGTATTTCTTTTAATTTTAAGGTTATACGTTATAAAACGCTTCTGGATTTTCTCAACCTTTCTCCAGGATTCTCTAGAGATGCTGCAACCCCAAACCTCACATCCATATAAGATAACAAGAGTGACTAAAGTTTCAAAGAGGAACTTCTTTCTATCCCACATTACAAGGTTTTCCGTTTTACAATTATTTTCAAGACCAAAATAAGCTTTCCACCCCCCATTAATCATTTTCTGAATGTTATAGTTCTAATTGAGCTTGTGATGAATATCAATTTCTAGGTACTTGTAAGAAGACACTTCCTCCAAGTTACTATTGTCATACATAAAATTAGCGTAAGTGTCCTTCTTGGATTTGATAATCATAACTTTTGTTCTGTTAGTGTTAACAAACATACCCATGGTAGAGCAGAAATCCTTCAGAAGTCTAAATTGCTTATCAAGATCAAATGGGCACCTTGCGAGAAGAACAATATCGTCAGCATAGAGAAGAAGGATGATGACTATCCCAGCTAAGATCGTGCCAACACATCCTGCTTCCTCTAAACAACCTTCTAGCTTGTCAATGTAAATGCCAAATAAGGTAGGGGAGAGGGGGCAACCTTGTTTACAGGACACCTTGTTACTTAATTTTACATTTTAAAATAATATATATATATATATATATATATATATATATATATATATATATATTAACCAATTAAAAAAAAATTAAGTACCCATAAATAAAATACTTTGATTTTTATTTTACATAGATTAATTGAAAATTATATATATATATATATATATATTACTTTTTCATGAATAAAGAAAAATGTAATTCCATGGAATAATTCAATTTTTATTTTTATTTTACATCAATTTTAAATAGAGAGATAAAGTAATTGAAAGTAAAAACAAAAAAAACTAATTTCATTTTTCTTTGTTACTTTGATACCATGGTTTCAGAGTCTACAACTCAATCCATAAATAAAATACTTCAATTTCTATCTTAATTTTACATGGACTTTATATAAAGAAATGAAGTAATTGAAAGTATAAAAAATATCTAAGTCCATTTTCATTGCTTATTACTTTTCAATAAAAAAGTGTTTAATTCCTTAGTTATTTTGATACATAGAATATTTCAATTTCCATCTTAATTTTACATCTTTTGGAAATACTGAGGGGGGGGTGAATCAATGTTTCTTTTTAATTGTTATGTTTACCAGTTAAGATTCTTACACAATTATAATGAGAGAAATAAGTAATAAGGATTCTATTATAAACAAGAGAGGACACCAATCCTCTTTTACAAAAATTTGATTATTATGTTGTTTGAGGGCACCAACCCTTCAATATTTCAAGCTCCAACCTGTTGCCAAGCACGAACTTGGACTTTTGTGGGGCTCCAACCCTATCCTTCTTAAGGCTCCAACCTAATTTTTAGAGGCTCCAACCCTTAGGGTACTGACCCTTCAGTGTGCTTAATAAAAATGAACAATTTACTTACTTGAATATCTTCACAAGATTTTACATAGTTCAATGCTCCATATGTCCAATGTGATGTTCTCCTCTGTCCAAGGTTTCCATATGTTTCCAATGTGTGATTGTCCTTGGCTACTAATGCTTGATTGTAGCTTCAATCTTTCACTGGATTGCTCCACGATTTCCAATCTTCAAACACACATAGAATGTACCTAGGTCTGAAGCATCGTGTTTGTTACTAAGGTTCCAATATTAGTGATCTATTCAATCCAGGCCTTTACACCAACTGTTCTAAAGGGATTTGAGCCTCATTGTGGCTGCCTATTTGAAGTTTTGTGGTTGGTTGTAGCCTACTCTGGGCCACAAGATTTAAACACCAGGTGTATAAGGTTCAAGCCACTATGTGTTTGCACCAGGTCCGAGGATAGAAGGTATGAGTTGTAGCTGCTTGTCAATGCATAAACATGTGGTCTCGTGCATTCACCGAGCTGTACAATCCAAAGTCAGGTAAGGTTATAAGTTTGAAGTCTTACTCCATTATTCTAAAGCTAAAGAGATATGATCCTTATCAAGACTCCACAACCAGATTTGAGATATATGTAACTATTTGGAGGTTTTGTAACTTGATCCAGGTTGTTGTAGGTGGTCCGAGACACTTTTATAACCACTAGGTCCGAAAGTAGTAGGTCTGAGCCACAGTCTTTTGAATCTTCCACATAGATTGCGATTTAGTGTTATCTTAAGCCCAAGCAAAAATTTCATAACAACTTCCTCCTTTCATCCTTAAGCTACTCTCTTCGGTATCTTTAAGTTCACGAGTTGTGAACTGTATAACTCTCTATGTAATGGATGACCAAATTAGATGAGGAGAATTGAAGGTTTGAACTTTGTATTTATAGTGATTTTTTTTATCATTGAAGGGACACGTATATTTGAAGTGAGGTTGACTTGTATGACTGAGTGTAGGATAGCTAGGACACAAAATAGGATATGTCAATTTAAAAATTTGATTTCATTTGGAAACTCATGAAACATAATGGTTGCAAAACTCCTATGTTTGACGGTTGTTTGAAGTTAGCAGTTTGTAACAAGGTAGCAGAAAATGGCAAAGGGTATGGGAGAATACTAGTTTTAGTGAAGGAAAAGGAAGGTTGTCACATCTAGTTGATGAAAGAAGATGAAAATAAACAATATTTATGGTTCAAAATATCATAGAATGAAAATCACATAAGAATTGCAGCATGTTATTTTTCCCCTCGAGTCTCAAAAACCTACAAAAATAAGGGGCCACACAGCAAGGATCCGTATGCAACTTTAAAGCAAGATATTGTTGTGTACTATCCATAGGGAGAAGTGCTTTTAGTGGACGATTTTAATGCTAGAACAACAAATCAACAAGCTAGTATTCTTTGTTGCAAAGAGGATAATAATCCTATTTGGCTCACTGGAGAGGGGAATCCCCAATGAGTGAGATGTTCAGAAGATGACAAAGTTAGCAATCATTTTGGAGAGGAATTGCTTACACTATGTGGGGCTTTCAACTTAATTATTTGCAATGGTCTGGACAGATGGAAAAGTTTGGGAACTTCACTTGCAACACATACAATGGGGAAAGTGTCGTTGATTATGTGATTTGTTCACAAAGCTTGATAGAAAATATAGATGAAGTTAAGATTGGAGAGCATAATTGGGACTTAAAATCAGACCATAACCCAATTTATATGAAGTTATCATGGGTAGAAGAAAGGCGGCATAAGATAAAAATCCAATGCTCTCGGCAATCACTACCAAGGGGAAAAATTCTTCTAACACAAGAAAATTGAACTATCTTCAAGACAATGTTGGTGAGATTAATTTAGAAAGAGAAAATTGATTTCCAAAGCTTCAACAGTCATGAGTTAACAAATATAATTCAAAGGGCACTTGAGAAGTGAAAAAGAACAAAAAATAGGAAATCAGAATCAAATTATTTTCCTATAAATGCTTGGTTTGATGAGGAATGCGAAACGACGAGGAGAACCTTGAAAAAGAAAGGTAAGGGCCCGTAGCTCTGTCACGTTCTTGGGCATAGGCCAATCTAGGATGGCCCTGATCTTCTCCTAATGAACTCTAACTCTATCCTCCCCGATCACATGCCCCAAATACAACATCTCTGTCAACCCAAACCACACTTGGAAATTTTGGCATAAAACTATTGCTCCTCCAAGGTGCACAAGACCTCCTCCAAGTGCTACAAGTGCTCATCCCAAGTCTTATTGTATATGAGTATATCATTGAAGAATACTAGCACGAACCTGCGTAGCTACTTGTAGAACACATGGTTCGTGCAAGATTGGAATATGGTAGGTGCATTGGTGAGTCCAAAGGGCATCACCAAGAACTCGAAGTGCTCATAATGGCACATGAACGCAGTCTTTGGGATATCCTGCTCGCTCACTTGGATCTGATGGTACTTCGAACGCAAGTCAATCTTAGAGAAGTACTTGGCCCCTCTAAGCTCATCCATCATCTCATCGACATGTGGGATTGGGTGCCGGTTCTTCAATGTTCTCTTATTCAAGGCTCTGTATTCAATGCACATATGGAGGGTCACATCCTTCTTCTTCACCAACAAAATCAATGAAGTGAAGGGACTAGAACTAGGCTAAGAAGGAAAAAATATGAGTTCATGCAAACAAGGCGAGAAGAGTTAATACATCTAGGCAAGAATAACCCAAAACTTTTCTATTAGGAACTTCAACCAAGGAAGAATCAAATCGAAAATAATATTACAGCTAATCAATGGTTTGAATATGCAAGACAACTATATGAGAAAGAATCAGAGGTTGAGCCTCCCCCGGGGCTCAACACTTTACAAATTTCTTCACATTACAGAAGGTGGAGATTAGAATTAAAAAGCTAAAAACAGGAAAGGAAAAAGATTTGGTTGAACTTCAAGCAAAGTATCTAAAATGGGGAAGGAACACTCTTGCACTGCACATCATGGAAATATTCAACAACGTAATTCAACAAGGATTCCCGAGAGACAGGACAACTAGCCTAGCAATACCCCTTTTTAAAAGTGGAGACATTAATAATCCGTCCAATTATAGAACCATTATGATCAATCATTTGTTTGCAAAGCTTTTCGACAACATGGTAGACAATAGAATCATTAAGTGGGCATAAGTAAAAGAAAAGAGGGAAAAAGGACAAGCGGGTTTTAGGCCGAAGCATTCCATAGTGGATCACGTCATCACGTTGAGACACATTATTGAAAAGGTTTGGGGGGTAAAGAAGAAGTATTCTATTGTTTTGTTGACTTCAAAAAGGCATTTGACACAGTCCCTAGAGATAAGTTGTAGCGTAGAATGGAAGAAATTGAAATTCCTTTGCATTATAGAGTTGTTGTCCATAGACTTTATGAAGAGGTGAAAGTCAAAATTGGAACCTCAGTGGGTATTTCAGAAAGCTTTAGAAGTGACATTGGAGTTAAGTAAGGTTTCCCTCTATCCCCTACTCTTTTTGGTTTGTATATTGATAAACTGGAAGAGTGGCTAAATTTGCAAGGTGGGGATGGTGTTTGGCTGGGGGATTTTGTGATAAAGCTTCTTTTATATGTTGATCATCTTGTATTGATTTCTAAATCGGCCCATGGATTGCAAATGCACCTATATGCCCTTGAGAATTTTTGTAGAGCAGTGGGGATGCAAGTCAATATTAGCAAGACCAAGATAATGCTTTTCTGTAATAAAAGGAAGCAGAGTCAACATACATTCTTCTTTGAAGGCAACATTCTTGAAGAAGTAAATGAGTACAAATACCTCGGGATCGATTTCAAAAACAAACTTATTTGGGAGGACTGCAGAAAGAAGAGAATCTTAGGAGGGTGGAAAGCATTATATGCTCTTCAAAACATATGTAGAGAGGTAGAGTTATGGGATTGGAAAACTATTAAAGTGCTTTTTGGACTCCTATTTTGTCTAGTGATGCTATATGGGTGTGAATTGTGGGCTAGCAGCACCCCAGTCTCAAAATGGAAGCAAATTGAGAAAATCAAAAAACGCTTGATCATGAGCAAGTTCAAAATAAAAAGTTTGGTACCTTATGAGATAATGTTGAGTGAAACATGAGCAACTCCCATCGAAGCAATTGCCATGGTGCGACTCATAAGATATCTAAAAAGAATTGAGCAAATGAGACTAGGTAGATGGCCTAATGTTATTTTCAAGGAAGGCATGGGTGAAATAAAGAAAACATGGATGAGACAAAACTACACATGGATGCAAAACTGGAATATCTACCTCAATGCTTGTCCCACAAATAACAAGGAGCTAAAGAATTTTGTTATGGAGAAGTTTTGTAAACAGGTATGGGGAAAAGAGTTGGGTAGAAAGAAGAAGTACTACATTGAAGAATTCAACCCTACGCATGATCTCCAACAAAAGAGTACATTGGAGCTAACATTACATGGAGGGAAAAGATTCTTATTGCTCAATTAAGAACCAACTCGCATCATCTTCAGTGTGAAACAGGATGGTGGAAAGGGCCTAAAGAATCTTGGGAAGAACGAGTGTGTACATTTTGCATGTCTGGGGCAGTGGAATCGGAAAAACATTCATTTTGGAATGTGATGCGTTCAAAGACATCAAAGAAAGTTATGGGAATATGTTAGCATCGATTTTTTGGCATTTCCTTTTCAGCGATGAGATTGTTGGAAGGTTGGGCCAACTCATCATCAATTTGAATAAGAAAAGGACTAAAATGAAAAAGGAAAAAAATAGGGAACTCATAGTCCCATAGACTATTTTTAGTCTCGTGGATGTTAAAATTTCATTTCTATTGGGAGTTAGGGGTTGCTGGGGGGCTCGTTCGAAAGAGGAAAGAGTATTCTTCAAGATGGTGAAGGAGCCAATGTGATAGAATTCCTCCAAGGTGTCACAAAATAATTTTCTTTATAATTGTTCTTAAAATAAGAGTGCTCTCAACAATTATCCATGCCATCTATGTCATCAAGTCCTTCATCAAGTGTCATCATGTATAGTCATCCATGTCATCAATTATAATCTTCCAATAGTGCAACATCTACCAAGAGTGCTTATATTTTCATCCATGACAATTATTGACCAACAACATCAACTTTATATATAAAAATAATAATAATAAATAAATAAATAAATCATTTTTTATTACTTATTACTTTTCAATAACAAGGAAATGTGTCATTCATTAGTTATTTATAGTATCTAAAAAAATATTAATATAATAATTTTGTAATTCATTTTATGTTTAATTTACATTTGATATTTAAAAGAAGTATATCCATAAAAAAAAGAAAAAAAAAGAAAAAAGTGTTGAATGACCTATTAAGTAACACAATTTTATATAAAGGAATTGAAAATAATTTTTATATATGTAATTTATTCAATTTTTAGTATAGAATTGATATGTAATATTTAAATAAATTAATTAAATTTTTTAATATGAATTATAAATAAAATATTTATCTTATTCTATTATTCTATTAATTGTTTCTTTTAAGTTTAGTGTATAAAGGAGATTTGGAAATTCCTTTAACGCATAATATGAAGTTTACATATAACTTAAAAAAAAAAAAAAATCAATATAGAGAGAGTGCAAAGACAATGAAAATAAAAATATTTTGATGGTACAAACATTTTATTAGCGTGTTGCTCAAGACAAATGAGATGTGAAATTTCCAAAAAAAAACATTCAATCTAAATACATATTTATTTATACAGAGAGAGACTATGTATATATTGTATAAAGCAAATGAAAAAACATATGGTTAAAAGATTTGTTGCAAAAGGCTTCTTATTTCAACTTAAGGTGGATGAGGATCTCTTGACTTTTTTTTTTTTGGAAGGCCTAGATTGATTCTCAACATATGCTTCGTTTGAATGCTTATCAAGGGTTGTAATGTGTTAGAGAGTTTTTTAGGTTGCATTGACTTTTAATAAATTTAAAAAATTAGATTCGTGCAATGTGGCTCCCCACCCACCAATTTCTTCAGGATTTGATATTATTTCAATTCTAATAGGTTCCTCCATGGTAAGTTACTCATTATTATTTAAAATATTCATTTCTATATATGCAAAAAATATTTAGCAAAATGATTCATTACTTTTAATAAATTTAAAAAAAAATATTTGTGTCAAAGTGGCTCCCCACTCACCATTTTCCTAGGAATTTGAGATTATTCCAATTCTAATAAGTTCCTCCATGATAAGTTTCTCATTATTTTTTTTTGTAAGCTTTTTAGGACCTCTTCTTTCATTTATATTCAAAGGTAGGCAACAATCATAAAAATATGTTTGGTGGCCTCAACCTACCCATTGGAAAACCACATTTGTTGGCTACTGAAACGCATTATAAGCCATCCAAAATATCATAAGTTTAAGTCTATCAAAATTGGCCTTATAGGCCTCAATTTCTAGGTACCAAGGTGCATCTACATCTACATAACTATAATAGTTTTTACTATTCGACATATACAACATTTATAGAGATCCAAAAAAAAAAAATCTAACATACTAAACATTACTCATCTTCAGAGGACTCTACCGGAGTAGGGTCCTTAGCACTGGAACTGGGTAACTATGACTGAAAGAGGCACAGAATTTTCTTTTCAATACAACCAAGATGGATATTTTGTTGTTATATCTGGAATTGAATCAGCTACAATTCCTTTTGAATGTCCTGAAGACTGGGATCAAATTTAGCTGAATTAACTAACAAAGTCCTATTAAGGAATGAAATTTTCATTGGTTGTTAGATGAAAACTCTCCCTTGGTTTTGTTAGAGTCGGTATCTTCATCCCTCTGTCAGAGATCAATTTTCTTTTGTTGCATTTCATTTTAGGTGTCTCATTCAGTTTAGTCAGCTGCATTCCATTAGGAGCATGGATCATCTGATGGAAGGGTATTTTCACTCATATCCCTCATGTCATGTACCTGCTGGTTTGTATCTGTTCATCAAAGTTCATCGAAATCATTTACAGTCATTCACAGTCAATGTTTGGTCTCTGGGTGGGCAAAGAGTCTTTTTAGGGTTTTCAGTCTCATTAGGTCTAGGGTTTTGCAAATTTAGTCTTCAAAGTGTCCAATAATGCCAGCAGGCACAAGAGGAAGCTTCAAATAAAGTTTCACTGCAAAAATGTCATCATCGCAATATTTGATCATGATTCTTCTTCAAAAATCTGTTTTGAAGAAAAATCGTCCATTTTATCTTTTGTAATAAACATAATGTAAGTTTCAAAGTTTCTTCAGTTGTGAAATACTTCAGGCGCAACCCTGGTCGCTTTTGTCAAATCCAATGCCAGCCATCCCTGCAAGAGACAGACAAAGAGATTCATCATCAGCTCAAAAATCAAAAGGAAACAAAAACATAGTTTATGTGAAAAGTGCCAAAGTTTCAAACATTACAAAAGTGGATTTTTCAAATTAAAAATCAAAGTCATTGGGCATATAAGATATTTTCATGGTTTCTACAATCCATTTGCGAGCCAAGACAAGAGTGAAGCCAAGAAAATCGTGGAGGAAGTGAAATTAGTGATTTGGAGGCTGGAATGTGTATTGAATTTGCTGTGCGGCACATTGGGTCGCTCTGCACTGTGCATTTTTTTCCCTGCGCGCCGCATACAAGGAGCGCGACGCACTAGGTTGTGCGTGCGGCGCACAGGGCAGACACACAGATTTGTTGCCATTTCTCCCAATCATCAAATCGGTTCGATCAATTTTGGTCCAAGTAAGTTCATTAACGTATGTTTGGTGTAGATTGAGATTGCATATGAGAATTTGAATGTCAAAACAAACCCTATCATTTTGATTGGAGAGTTGTTCCTTAGGGTTTTGAGGTTGGAATTGTAAAATTGGTTTTGGTGCCAAACTTGTTCATTCCCCACCCAATTTTTTCCCTTTTCCTCACTGTTATACTATAATTATAGTCCCTCCCCTATTCCCTTACATCCCCAAAATCACTTATTCCCAAGTCCATCTCCTATCCCTAAACTACTTCATTTCCTATCATTTTTCCTATTTCCCCATCTCATTTATAAAATCCCAAACCCCAAGCTCCCAAACAATCGAGTGATTGTCCTTACACTTTAAATCTCACTTGATTCAACCACATTTTTCCACTGTCCTATTTCTCCCACAGTCCTTTCCCTTTGACACATATTTGGCAATCAATCAAAAACACCAAATTCTCATACAAGACAACATAGACCTTGCATCAACCTTGGGTAACATGGAGATAGATTCCTCTTATGACCAAGACAGTGACTCTACAACCGAATTGCATGCACCAAAGAGACCAGAAGCTGTTGGAGAAGGAAAACAAGGAAAAAAACATGTTGAGGCACATGAAGAATCATTGTTGGGCACGAAATCATGTTTGCAAGGCGCGAATCAAGATCCTGAAGGCAAAGTTAAAGAGGGCACTAAAACGTCGCAAAAGGCATGATAGGCTCCAAATTTTGGCCGAAGCTTCTTTGGCCCACCATAGCACTTGATGAGGGACCTTCAGCCCAAATTTCAAGAAATTTGGGAAAAAAAATTTCAATTTTGAATTTTTTGGTCACAAAACAGATTTTCCTGCATGTAGTACGGATAAATCATTCTTGCGGACAAGACCGATCTCCCTAGTGTCATAAGACAATCTAGCAAAAAACGAACAACTAAGTTTGTCTTTCTCTAGATATATTCATTTTACAAATAAATGTTATGAAGGTGTTGATCCTACCTTAGATCCAAATGCTTATTTGCGGTCGTAGTGCTTTCGTCGCATCAATAATCCTTCCGTCGCAACAAGAGCTCTTTTGTCGCAAGAAAGTATCATCTTTCGTTGATCTGCAATCACAAACAAGAAAATATCAATAGCACTTGTATAACAAATAATTATAAAACATACCTATCATAGTGATCAAGGAATCTATGAAATAAACGATCAAACAACAGCTTATTTAAATAAACAATTGAACGACAATTTATTGAGAAAAACAGAACTTGATTGTATTAATCTTAAAATATACAGAAGAACCTTACAACCTTATCCTTGATGTTCGAAAGGCCTTCCCGGGGTCCGAAGCAGGAGTCTCCTCTACTTTGATAAGTTTTGCACTCTTCCAACCAAGACAAATAGAGGTATGTAATCTCTCCTCACAAAAAGTCTTAGTCAACTGAGTCTAAATCTCAACAGCACTTAACCTCAAATCTTCTTAAGCTTGACCTCTTCAATCCTCCATTAGTTTTCTTCAATTAACCCAAAAATCTTAACCTTAACCCATTTGAGGCTACCCAATGCCTCCTTTTATAGAGCAGATGAGGAGGTTAGGATTCCACCTTTAAAGGGATAGAATCCTCCTTCAAAGGGATAGGCTCCTCACATCAAGGGATTAGTTCCTTAAGGTGTGGGATACATGCACCTTATCAAAGCGTACTCATCCCCAAAATATCTCATCCAGAACCTTCTAGAATTGACCAAAATTCAACTTTTTCAGTTTAATTTCGCGCTTTTTTGACTTTATAGGGGTACCGCAGGCATTACACTGGAAAAATGCATTCTAGAATGCAGTTTCTCTTCACATTACCTGCGTACCCTAGCTAAAAACGCAAGAAGGTCTCATGTTACCTGCGTACCCAAGGCTTTTTTGAGTTTTAAGGGTTTTTCCTCTATTTTTAGGGCTTGGAATGAGGAACAAAGGTTGTAAGACTTGCAAAGGAGGTAAGTATGAGTGTCAATGAGCTCATACAGTCAGCAAAATGTCAGGGTGACATTTTTTAGTGTAACAGATTGCCCCCTAAAGTGCGAAGTCTGAAATAGATGAAGATGAAGTCTGTCATATATGAAGAGTGAAGTACTTTATCATTTCAAGGATCATCCTGTAGACACCCCAGTCGGAACCTGTAAAAACATTCAATGCAAAATATATATATATGTAATCATATCATCGCTGAGGTAGGCATTCCCATACTCAGATCAAAACTAACTAGAACTAACTTAAATTGTTCTGATACAGGAATGATTTTGAATACATCACAGTATAGACATATGTCGACACAGCATGGATGCAGCCATCTGTTTATAAATAGTCTATTGTATGAATGATAACAAAATTCCTCGCAGCTTGGATGGTAGAAACTAGATCCAGGGTCTTGATTTCCGCATCTCGAACTAGTACGATTCTATCCATGTGAATAAATGTGTTGAAGTCGAACATGGTAGAAACCACTTGATTACCAGTCAATGATGTGAACTGTTAACAAGTGTGAGAGTAACCACCAATAATGTCAATGGCTCTCAAAGTACTCAGTACAATCCATGAAATGTGAATGAATGAGCTGAAGTCGAACATGTCACGGAATCTTTCGATCGAAGGTCAATGATGCAACCTGTCGTCGAAGGCGAGAAACCTGCCATTGAGGCATGCAGATTTCAAGGTACTGACGATTTCTGGATCAACTTCCTAGATAATGAGCTGTCGTCGATAGAAAGTGATCCGTCGTAGGCAAGCCCATAACACGAAATCATAGATCAAGTTTTGAAGAAATATATTGGCAAGGACTGACTCAGGGATGGTCAAAATGGATGACAGATATTTTGCAGATGAATGGTTTATTTGAGCTGTCCTCTTGAACACATAACGACACTGCAGATGGCTTGGTGACAATTGACCCAAAGCTAATACCCAGAAACTAGATGAATGACTTTCAATGAGGTTTGATTAACTATTAGGCAAAGGATTTCCCAACCCAGGTGAATGAAAGTGTCATGTTCAAGAGTGGTTAACTGGATTTTCGAAAAATCAAAATACAACAAACAAGTCCATTTTTCTCTCTTTTCCCCCACCATTTCTGGCAAGTACCTCTTTATTTTTGACAAGCTTGAGGAGGATAACATTTTCTTTTTTATAAGCTCATCCTTCGGATGAGTCCAACTTAGTTTAGGATTTGAACCCTAAGGAGTGGTTCGTTCCTGTTTGAAATTGAACAGGTCCTTTAATGTTAAATTTTAACGAGTCCAGTATAGGAGAAACTCGGTGTTTTTCAATTTTAGGGAGTCAGAAGAAAAAACTTAAGAAAACTCCATGGGTGTACTTTTTCGTAAATTTAGTCTCTCGGGCCCGAAAAAGGATAAAATAATGCGGGAGAGAACTCTGTTGACCGTAATTAGTCAACGTATACCTTTTTCGTAAATAGTCCATTTCAGTCCGTAAAAGGGGTAAACTTATACTGAAGGGACGATTATTCATTTACTTTAACGAGGTCGAATAATCAAGTGCTCGACAATCTTTTCAATTTTAGAGAGTCTGAAAAGGGCTTAAAAGAAGACTCTAAGTTTTCGCCAGTGAAACCAGAGATTCTAGGTTCGATCCCCAGTGGAGTCGCCAATTTGTAGTACGGATAAATCGTTCTTGCGGACAAGACCGATCTCCCTAGTGTCAGAAGACAATCTAGCAACAAACTAACAACTAAGTTTGTCTTTCTCTAGATATATTCATTTTACAAATAAATGTTATGAAGGTGTTGATCCTACCTTAGATCCAAATGCTTATTTGCTGTCGTAGTGCTTTCGTCGCATCAATAATCCTTCCATCGCAACAAGAGCTCTTTTGTCGCAAGAAAGTATCATCTTTCGTTGATCTGCAATCACAAACAAGAAAATATCAATAGCACCTGTATAAAAAATAATTATAAAACATACCTATCATAGTGATCAAGGAATCTATGAAATAAACGATCAAACAACAGCTTATTTAAATAAACAATTGAAAGACAATTTATTGAGAAAAATAGAACTTGATTGTATTAATCTTAAAATATACAGAAGAACCTTACAACCTTAGCCTTGATGTTCGAAAAGCCTTCCCGGGGTCCGAAGCAGGAGTCTCCTCTACTTTGATAAGTTTTGCACTCTTCCAACCAAGACAAATAGAGGTATGTAATCTCTCCTCACAAAAAGTCTTAGTCAACTGAGTCTAAATCTCAACATCACTTAACCTCAAATCTTCTTAAGCCTGAACTCTTCAATCCTCCATTATTTTTCTTAACTTTTTTTTTGAGGCTACCCAATGCCTCCTTTTATAGAGCAGATGAGGAGGTTAGGATTCCACCTTTGAAGGGATAGAATCCTCCTTCAAAGGGATAGGCTCCTCACATCAAGGGATTAGTTCCTTAAGGTGTGGGATACATGCACCTTACTAAAGCGTACTCATCCCCAAAAAATTTCATCTAGAACCTTCCAGAATTGACCAAAAATCAGCTTTTTAATCTTTACTTTCGCGCCTTTTGACTTTACAGGGGTACCGCAGGCATTACACTGGAAAAATGTGTTCTAGAACGCAGTTTATCTTCACATTACCTGCGTACCCTAGCTAAGAACGCAGGTAAGCCTCATATTAACTGCGTACCCAAGGCTTTTTTGAGTTTTAAGGGTTTTTCCTCTATTTTTAGGGCTTGGAATGAGGAACAAAGGTTGTAAGATCTGCATAGGCGGTAAGTATGAGTGTCAATGAGCTCATACAGTCAGCAGAATGTCAGGGTGACATTTTTTAGTGTAACACTGCCCGATGCATAATTGGCAGCTCTCCAAGGGAAAAACTTTGCATTTCTAGATTTTTTATTAAAATTTATGCATGCTCATGGATTACCTAAGGATTTCATCAAGTTCTGGGTTGACTAAAGGGTCAAAAACACCCTAAAAATGGTCTTTCTGCCACTTTTTTCACACACAGGAAGCAGTGTTGGGGGATTGAACTTTTGGAGGGGAAATGACAACCAAATCCAGAAATTCCACTTGGGTTGGAAAGTAGATAGGCAGAGCTTTCCAACGAGCTATCCTGCACTCAATTTGGACTTCGGGAAGGCCCTCAAAATCAGCCTCAAATTTGTGCTACGCATAGAGATTTCAGGCGTGACGCATTGGGAAATTTGGCCTATTTTTCACTCAGCAGCTCAGAATTTTGCCTAGTTTTGGCTAGTTTGACTTTTTCATGTAACTCTTGATGTACCTTGATGTAATTTCATGACCATGATGTAATTTTGGCACATTTTTACTCATTCTAGAAGATTCATTCACCAAAAGGTGAAATGTAAGTGAATGGATCAGTTTCCTAGCATATAGAGGCAAGTTGTTTCATGGCCTATTTTCTAGTTCCTAGTTTAGATATGGTTGAAATAGCTCCTAGAATGATGAGCTTGAACCCTAGAGGCATGGGAATGGGTTAGGCTTGTCTATATTATGTATTTTCTCAGTCATTTTTAGGGTTGGACACTTGGGATTGCTTGGCACTTCATTGTACATTTCATCTCTGCACTTTTGGCAAAGGAATAGACCAGGGTTTGCAGCACTCTTTGGGATCCATGTGGCTCTGTGTTTTGATGGTGTGTTTCTCTATGTAATTGTAAGTTCATTGATGTTTATGTGTATCATTTTTCCTTCTCTTTTCTTCTTAAATTAAACAAATCAGTGTTAAAGGTGGAATTCATTAGCTTGCTTTGCTCTGCCTTCAGTTTTGTTTAATTTTCCATGTTTTCATCTGTTTGAGGAGGACTCGTGAGAACCTCTTTCCCTCTTCAGCTCCTCACCGGTCTGATCCATCCATTCATTCAATCTAAAGCATCAAAAAAATTACCTTCCTTGCCCCAATCAGAACTCTGCAAAAACTAGGCCTAATCCCCGCACCCAAAACTGCCTTTCCCTTTGATCCAACAAAAACCCCCAAAAACACAATCAAAATCCTTCACTTATATACCTATCCTAAAATTAGCTTTAATTTCAAGTCATCTCAAGCCCTATTGATTATTTTTGCTGAGATTTACCTGGAGAGAGCCCTCTCCTGTTCTGGTAGGGCTAGCTACTAGACTGAGTGTGGTTTGATGTTACCCTAAACTCTACCTTCTTTCAGCCTGAGGTAGATTTAGGAAATAACATAGTGGCGACCATACTGGGGAAAAAATGGTTTGCTTGTTAGTGTTATTTGTTTTGTAAGCAACAGACGGAGCCTGAAGTTATGCCAGGTAGCCTTCGAAACGCTCTTGCTTTGCATTAGCGAAAGTAGATAAACGCTGCTTCAGTCAATCTCCGGTCTAGTTTGTAAACATAACATCTAACTTGTAAATTGCCCCAGTACATGTATCAAGTTAGATCTGATGGTTGATGGTGGACAACGATTAGACATAAGAAGGCTAAAATCATTCACCTGGTGACTCCAACTCAATGTAGAGACTCCACTAGAGGAATAACTCTTTCTCTGAGAAAATGGAAGGATCTTACACAAAGTTCAGGTATCCAAAGTGGAATGGTATTCAGGATCTAGTCTGCTTTCTTGTAAATTACTTCTTTGCTGTTCTTGAAGTTGTCCTGAAAGTTTTTCAGAATTTGTCGTATGATAAAGGTGATCAAAATCTTCACTCGACCTATTCAAAAAGTGTAAATACTGAGTTTCCATTTGATCCTGGCCTCCTTACTTTTCCCACATCTTATGATGACTCTCTTCAGAGTGATGAGCCTAAAGAAAACAAAACTAATCCCGCAACTCTTGTATATACTCCTACACCTTTTATACTCCCAGATAGGTATAAAGCTCTTGTTTTACCTTCTGTTCTCCATGCTTTCCCTGCAAATTATTACCTATATTTGCCGAGATTTGACGATGAATGTAACAATGTCAACGCTGAGCAACATGTGCAGAATGTTGAGACTTTTCTAGACCTTTTTGAAGTTGATGATGAAGATGTTAGTATTAGGCTTTTTTCTCTTTCTTTGCAAGGAAAAGTCAAGAGTTGGTTCAAAGCCCTGCCTGATGTGAGCATCTCAGATTTCCAGCAGTTCGTCAAAGTTTTCCTTGACAGGTGGGTGATCAGACAGAACCCTTTCCTTATTTTAGACGAGTATGCCCAGCTGAAAAGACAGTCAGGGGAGATAGTACAACAGTTTTCCGCTAGATTCAATCGAGTCTATTATTCGATACCTGTCGATATAAGACCCCCTCCTAGCTCGGCCCTTTTACATTACCGAGGCGCTTTTTATCCGGAAATGGAGTTTCAGCTGAGAGAAAGGAATGTTGCAACACTTGAAGAAATACAGAACAATGCAGGAAATGTACAAGCTAATCTGTTGATCAAAAGAGCAAGGCTGAAGGAAGAAGAAAAGAAGAATGTTGCAGAGCACCCGACACCTTCAGAGGAAAAGCTTGACCTTTTGGTAAACGCAGTAGAAGAGATGGTGTGGAAAATGACTGCAAAAAATGAAAATGACGTTCATGAACAAGTGGCTGATCCACAACATTTTGTTTCTTATCACAGTTGTCATAGATCTGATAATGATTGTTTTGTAGATCATCTTGGAGAAGAGAGATCTGTTGGTTTGACATGTATGCTTGATGATTTGCCTCAGTTTGATCAGTATGATGATGATTATGTTCTCCAAACAGAAGCTAATCTTGCAATCAAATCAACAGCTAGTTTGTGGGAGGAAGAAGTTCACTTTCAGCAGCTTGAGTACAGTGATCAACCGATGCATATCGGCTATGATAATGACGAGGAAAGTGCAAATTTTTTTGAAGTAAGTGAAGTATCTTTGCCTTTTTGTTTTGATTCGTTTCAGTTCATCAGAGACAACTTCCATGAAATCAGAAATCAACTGTCAACAAGTCTTGATTTGGACCATCTTAAGGGAAATAAAAACCTTGTTCAAGACTTCTCATATCCAGATTTGCAGCCCCCGAATGCCATTGATTGTCAAGTTGCAGATGAAGACATGGAAGCTGGCACATATGATCAAATGATACAAGATGACTCTGTATCATTTTGTTTTGAATCATTCCAGTTTTTGAAGGGTAAATTGCATAGTAAATCTTCAAATGAGCAGCCTGTAGGAAATCAACAATCTCTCAGTTTTAATGTTGAGGATGAGACAGATAGCGAAATTCTTGAGCAAGTTGTTAATGAGAAATCTTCCCCTGAAACGACTGATGAAATCATTTTGGATACAAAACCCTCCCTAGCACCAGATTTGCAGCCACCAAACGCAATTTAAGGTCAAATTACATATGAAGGCGTGGAAGCCGAAATACATGATTTAATGATGCAAGAGGATTATGTACCCTTTTGTTTCGAAGCATTTCAGTTTATAAAGCGAAATCTTCGTCATATCTCTAAAGAAAAAGATGAACAACTAGTAGGATGTCATACATTTTCAATGGATATATCGCAGCAGTCTTCTCAAGTTTTTGATGATCCTATTGCTCGTGTGTTGGATGATGTTTGCTGTAAAAGTTCTTCTCCATTAGCTAACCATGTGCCAAAAAAGAATGTTGATAATAATCTTATTCAAAAGTCGCCTTCATTGTCTTGTTTAAAAAAATTTTCATTACAAAGCCCATACCAAGGTTTGCAGTCATATGAGGAGATTGATAAAGGAGACTTTTGTTCTATTTGGAATCAGCAACAGAGTTTGGTTATTCATGAAATTCAGGATCCTTTTGACAGCCTGCTGCTGTCACCAAAGAAAGACAGCACAGATGTGAGGAAAATCTTAATATCCAGCTATGAATATTACCTGGACTAGAGCAGTAATGTATTAATGGAAATCAATAGCTATGTTTATGAAGATCCTTTCGCAGTATTCTTGAAGTCATCCAGTAAATTCATGCTTTGCAAGTTTATCAGCAGTCAACTTGATTCCAAGTTTCCATGGGAGTTGCCTTTTGATTCTTCCCTTTTCCTGCGCATCAGAAAGCATTTGGGAAGAAATCAAATAGCATCCAGGATGCTTACATGGTTGCATTGGATGTTCCATTTCACTTGATCGGGTGGTGAAAAGAAAAATTAGAGTAGGTTTGATGAATAAGCTCAATTATGAGCATCTTTCCAGTTTGTTAGTTTTGTTTTAGTCATGTTTGGTTTTATTATGGTTTTCAGTTTTAGCCTTGAGTCAAAGTCAGTCTGCATAATGTCAATTTTCGTGTTTTGACTCCATTGCCCAATGGATGAAGGCACTGTCTGCTCTCCCAAATATCTGCAGTCCTTGGCACCTCCAAGGAGCTACCATCCCCATTGGAGCCAATGTTAGAGTCGGTATCTTCATCCCTCCGTCAGAGATCAATTTTCTTTTGTTACATTTCATTTTAGGTGTCTCATTCAGTTTAGTCAGCTGCATTCCATTAGGAGCATGGATCATCTAACGGAAGGGTCTTTTCACTCATATCCCTCATGTCATGTACCTGCTGGTTCGTATTTGTTCATCAAAGTTCATCGAAATCATTTACAGTCATTCACAGTCAATGTTTGGTCTTTGGGTGGGCAAAGAGTCTTTTTAGGGTTTTCAGTCTCATTAGGTGTAGGGTTTCGCAAATTTAGTCTTCAAAGTGTCCAATAATGCCAGCAAGCACATGAGGAAGCTTCAAATAAAGTTTCACTGCAAAAATGTCATCATCGCAATATTTGATCATGATTCTTCTTCAAAACTCTGTTTTGAAGAAAAATCGTCCATTTTATCTTTTGTAATAAACATAATGTAAGTTTCAAAGTTTCTTCAGTTGTGAAATACTTCAGGCGCAGCCCTGGTCGCCTTTGTCAAATCCAATGCCAACCATCCCTGCAAGAGACAGACAAAGAGATTCATCATCAGCTCAAAAATCAAAAGGAAACAAAAACAGAGTTTATGTGAAAAGTGCCAAAGTTTCAAACATTACAAAAGTGGATTTTTAAAATTAAAAATCAAAGTCATTGGGCATATAAGATATTTTCATGGTTTCTACAATCCATTTGCGAGCCAAGACAAGAGTGAAGCCAAGAAAATCGTGGAGGAAGTGAAATTAGTGATTTGGGGCTAGATTGTGTATTGAATTTGCTGCGCGGTGCACTGGGAAACTGGCGTGGCGCATTGGTTGAGCGCGGCGCATTGGGTCGCTCTGCACTGTGCATTTTTTTTCCTGCGTGACGCATACAAGGAGCACGACGCACTGGGTTGTGCGTGTGGCGCACAGGGCAGACACACAGATTTGTTGCCATTTCTCCCAATCATCAAATCGGTTCGATCAATTTTGGTCCAAGTAAGTTCATTAACGTATGTTTGGTGTAGATTGAGATTGCATATGAGAATTTGAATGTCAAAACAAACCATATCATTTTGATTGGAGAGTTGTTCATTAGGGTTTTGAGGTTGGAATTGTAAAATTGGTTTTGGTGCCAAACTTGTTCATTCCCCACCCAATTTTTTCCCTTTTCCTCACTTTTATACTATAATTATAGTCCCTCCCCTATTCCCTTACATCCCCAAAAATCACTTATTCCCAAGTCCATCTCCTATCCCTAAACTACTTCATTTCCTATCATTTTTCCTATTTCCCCATCTTATTTATAAAATCCCTAAACCCCAAGCTCCCAAACAATCGAGTGATTGTCCTTACACTTTAAATCTCACTTGATTTGACCACATTTTTCCACTGTCCTATTTCTCCCACAGTCCTTTCCCTTTGACACATATTTGGCAATCAATCAAAAACACCAAATTCTCATACAAGACAACATAGACCTTGCATCAACCTTGGGCAACATGGAGACAGATTCCTCTTATGACCAAGACAGTGACTCTACAACCGAATTTCATGCACCAAAGAGACCAGAAGCTATTGGAGAAGGCAAAAAAGGAAAAAAACATGTTGAGGCACATGAAGAATCATTGTTGGGCGCGAAATCATGTTTGCAAGGCGCGAATCAAGATCTTGAAGGCAAAGTTAAAGAGGGCACTAAAACGTCGCAAAAGGCATGATAGGCTCCAAATTTTGGCCGAAGCTTCTTTGGCCCAACATAGCACTTGATGAGGGACCTTTAGCCCAAATTTCAAGAAATTTGGGAAAATTTTTGTCAATTTTGAATTTTTTGGTCACAAAACAGATTTTCCTGCCCAACGTGTAGCGCCACTTGGCGCGCGCTTATAATTGGTAGCTCTCCAGGGGAAAAACTTTGCATTTCTAGATTTTGTATTAAAATTTATGCATGCTCATGGATTACCTAAGGATTTCATCAAGTTCTGGGTTGCCTAAAGGGTAAAAAACGCCATAAAAATGGCCTTTCTGCCACTTTTTGCACACACAGGAAGCAGTGTTGGGAGATTGAACTTTTGGAGGGGCAAATGGAAACCAAATCCAGAAATTCCACTTGGGTTGGAAAGTAGACAGGCAGAGATTTCCAACGAGCTATCCTACACTCAATTTGGACTTTTGGAAGGCCCTCAAAATCAGCCTCAAAGTTGTGCTATGCATAGAGATTTCATGCGCAGCGCATTGGGAAATTTGGCCTATTTTTCACTCAACAGCTCATAATTTCGCCTAGTTTTGGCTATTTTGAATTTTTCATGTAACTCTTGATGTACCTTGATGTAATTTCATGACCGTGATGTAATTTGGGCACATTTTTACTCATTCTAGAAGATTCATTCACCAAAAGGTGAAATGTAAGTGAATGGATTAGTTTCCTAGCATATAGAGGCAAGTTGTTTCATTGCCTATTTTCTAGTTCCTAGTTTAGATATGGTTGAAACAACTCCTAGAATGATGAGCTCGACCCCTAGAGGCATGGGAATGAGTTAAGCTTGTCTATATCATGTAGTTCTTCAGTCACTTTCAGGGTTGGACACTTGGGATTGCTTGGCACTTCATTGTACATTTCATCTCTGCATTTTGGCAAAGGAATAGACCAGGGTTTGCAGCACTCTTTGGGATCCATGTGGCTATGTATTTTGATGGTGTGTTTCTCTATGTAATTGTAAGTTCATTGATGTTTATGTGTATCATTTTCCCTTCTCTTTTCTTCTTAAATTAAACAAATCAGTGTTAAAGGTGGAATTCATTAGCTTGCTTTGCTCTGCCTTCAGTTTTGTTTAATTTTCCATGTTTTCATCTGTTTGAGGAGGAATCGTGAGACCCTCTTGCCCTCTTCAGCTCCTCACCGGTCTGATCCATCCATTCATTCAATCTAAAGCATCAAAAAAATTTCCTTCCTTGCCCCAATCAGAACTCTGCAAAAACTAGGCCTAATCCCCGCACCCAAAACTGCCTTTCCCTTTGATAAAAAAAAAACCCCCAAAAACACAATCAAACTCCTTCACTTATATACCTATCCTAAAATTAGCTTTAATTTCAAGTCATCTCAAGCCCTATTGATTATTTTCGCTGAGATTGACTCGGAGAGAGCCCTCTCCTGTTCTGGTAGGGCTAGCTACCAGAATGAGCGTGGTTTGATGTTACCCTAAACTCTGCCTTCTTTCAGCCTGAGGTAGATTTTGGCAATAACAGGTTTAAAGCACAGTTATCTTAGAAACTTTGAAAGGGAATGAAATTCATGCATGATTACATATATTGGAAAAACAATGTATTTGTATCATCAATGAATGTGAAGTTGTTGAAACGAAAGCAAAAATTTAGGTTGGATTGTTAGTTTACGTAATTCTTCCTACACGATGCATAAAATTTCTTTGACCAGAAGGTTTAATTTGTGATAGATGATACCCAAAAAGTATGCAAACTTCTCAAGATAGCTATTAACATCTGATAACAATAAGCATCAATATGGAAATTATGTGGCACATTCTAGGATAGTAATAATCACTATAGATAAAAAGGTAGGTGTAATAAAGAGTACTAAAGAGACAAAAGAAAAGATATGAAAATTTATATGAATAAGTATGAGGATCATGAACAAAGTGTTGAAACTTAGTTAAATGGAAATAAAAGTTGAGTTCTATATCATTGAAAAAAAAAACATGTGTGATCGTAATAAGGATTATGTTATTGAATTATAGGAATGTGGGTAGCATTCTATAAAACAAGAATCTAAAAGAAATAGTAATAAAATGGACTAGAGATGGACTAATTTTGAGAAAAGATTGAATATGTGATCATAAGTTCATTGGTGGATTATAAAGTCTCTGAAAGACAACACGACATACAGTAGAAGAGTCATGATCTTTTCAAGGTGACATTAATGAAGGGAAATACAACAAATGAAATAAATAAATAAAATTCCTAGAAGATAAAAAAATTTATTTAGAAAATGTGATGCCACAATCAATCTATAGTATTGTGTGGAATTGACTTGATATCAATAGTTAATGGTTAGCAAGGGGGACCAAAAAGTAATTCATGTCAAGGGATGATAGACATAAGTTATCGACTTGATTACCCACTTCACCCTCCACCCTTCTCACTTCACAGCCTGGCTTTGAGATGGTGCTTATGTTGGAAAACTATGGTGGAGTAGGGAATAACTCCAATTCAAACAACTTCTATCGATAGTCTTGGTTAAGCTAAGTGTTTACTTTGTTATTTCGGTCACGCATTTCTATTACGTTATGTTATTTATAATTCATGTGTGTATAAAGGCTACATGATTTCCATTACTATGGACATTATTGGTTGTCCAATATACTTACATATATATTACACACGAAATTATTTCAAAAGGAAACTAAGTGTGTTACATACATAATTGCATATTGGGTTGTCCATATGATATGGTTGTGAAAAAGGTATTTATGAAACTAATACACCTCATCAGCAAATTAAAAAAAAAAAGGTTTTGTATTGCACCAAAGTGGTTGTGTTCCTTGGGTTAACAATCATTGTTTAGAATAATAATAATAATAAAATAAATAAATAGATAAAATAATCATCATCGGTCTTAGTAGTAAGTGGAAGAAATTTCTACCAATGTCTAGTTAGTTTATTCGATGTTATAAATAGTAACATCCACCTCAACTATACAATAAAACTAAATAAGGCCATATTGTATCTGTTTTCATTCTATGTACATGTATTCTAATGGAATCCTTGAGAAATCATGTTTTAGTTGTGATAAACACATGGTTGAAATTGCATTAAGTCATGCATTATAATTCAATGAGAAGAATACCAATATAGTGTTAAAATCCCTAGAGGAGACAATATTAAAGAAGAGAGTACTAGATATTCAAGTTGGATGGAGTGAGAAGTTATGACGATCCATTGAGAGTGTTGGTAATTACTATTTTGACAAGGTCCAAATAATGCCAATTATTGCAGCCATCAATGCAAATGATTAATAATTGATGAAAGTGATTTATGGAATGTAAAAGACAATGGAAACCCTATAAAAACCAGAATTTAAAATATTAAGAAAGAGAATTCACAAGCTCTTACAACCATGTAAGTTCATGAATATTATTTTCATAGTTGTTCACATATTAATCTCTAATTATAATCCACTTCACAATCATTACAAGGGGTATGCTTTGAAAATATTAAAATTGTTTTATTGCGATTCATCGAATCTCGAAATTCATGGAAAATATTTCTCACTTTTTAATGTTCAATTATGCTTCACTCCACAATACCTAGTTGTGTTTTGCATATAGTGTTTACTTATTAAGAAAACACTCAATCTCTTAACCTAGTGGTCATTTGTGAAAGTGTCAATCTAATATGTGAATATGTAAATATATACAGTTGCGATACTCTCACTGGAACTAGCTCTACTTTCAAGATTTCTTTATATGAGAGTTAGCATAATATTTACATATAAAATATTTCTCAAACAATCATTGTGACACTTCATGAATGGAGTCTACAAACATAAATTATATAGGTCCAAAATACATTAAGTCTTTTAAATTAAGAACTAAATGACCTATTCATAAATAAAAATTTCCATCACATAACATAAATTCTCTATAATATCATACATATTACTCATAATATCTAGTGGGATAAGTGTAACTCAGGATTTATTACTTGGAATGATGCAAAGACTATATGTCGTGACTACCCCTCACTTTTTGAGCATCTGTGATGTCATTTTGACTTAGATAGATGCCTATGCTAATGATCTTATTATAATTTCATGTTGTTTTATTTATGAACGCTAGGTGATATTAATGAATTTCAGTGGAACAAATGAAACTACTTATATAAACCATTTAACGGATTAATATGTATTGTTGATTAAAATATTTGACGTCTCACTTATTGATGTGTGATTTACCTGATGTATGACTTACTCTGTTATGATTTATCTAGTGTACGACTTATCCGATTTATTGATGTTTGATGTATAGATTAAAGGGATATGATGTATCTAGCAAATGAATTATTGAAGTTATGATCTATCTCATGTAAGATTTACTTCTAGTATACTAATATTAATTATAAAGTGGGTATGTGAATACCAGACTTAATAACATGATGATGATGATCACTTGTCTATATATATTTTGTTGCATGGATGAGAACTAACCTGTAGATCAGAAAGAACTATATGATAACCAAGATCTACACATGTGATTAGAGAATGTTGAGACATCCAATGAGGAATGGTATTATATACATTGATTTATTACATTTTGTATCTAATTGATATGCACTATTATGACCTGGGTAAAGTATGAATGGCAGGTGACATGACTACCTGACTAGATGATTCGATGACAAGTATCCAACCAACTTCATAGTGAGGTCCATATTAGGGTTTTGACCCTATTTTTTGAGGAGGGGTGGAGGTATTTCCCACCATGTAGCCTCCAAGCTTGGAATCATGGGAGGGCAGTGATGGACATGCTCCCCTAAATGTGTGATGATGATTGCTAGTTGCCTGCTGGGGAAGTTAAGTCGATATAGTCGACGCTTCCGTCGTATTGGTTTTATCAGTGGTTAGATAAATATAGCAGATGCCATAGTATATTGCAGTAGAGGACGGATAGGATGGGGGCGGAAGTAGGCTAGGAAGGATAGGAGGTTATAAGTTAGATTGGGGACTCTTGATGGAGGTGGTATCATTGCTTGACTTAATTTGACTACTATATCTATCTCTATTTTGTTATGCCTTATTTTCAAAATAATTGTGTCATTTTCACTCTAACTTCGGGACAAAGTTTTCTGAAGGAGGGGTGTATGTAATGCCCCACTTGATCCCATAAGGAAAATTTTGATTAGCTTTTAATTAATCTGTGAATAATGACTTATAATCTTTGAGTAATATCTACACTTGTGAAATTGTAATTTTATTTTATTTTTATTGATATCACCTTTATTATTTATTTCATTTCTAATATGTCTTCTTAAATCAAATCTTAGATGAGGTATGGTCTTCCCTCATTTAATTCTAGAGTCAAATATCTAGATTTTGTACATCCAATATGTCATCTCAATTTAACTTGTAGATAAGGTATGGCCTTCCCTCATTTAATTCTAAAATCAAATGTCTAGATTTTGTACATCCAATATGTCATCTCAATTACCATTTTGGTCTTCTCCCATTTATTTTTGAATAAAATATCTATATATGGTAGGAAAGTCAATGTTAATAAATGAGAAGGATGGGGGGGGGGGGTAGTCATGAAATTAATGGCAAGTAGTTGAAGTGGATGACAGGAAAAGATATAAAAGGGAAGGAGGATGAGAGGAAAGGGGGAGGATTTTGGTCTTGTTTCGCCTTGGGGGAGGATTTTGGCCTTGTTTGGCCTTGAGGAGGATTTTGGCCTTGTTGTGGCATTGTGGAGGATTTTGGTCCTGTTGTGGCATTGAGGACGATTCTTGGCCTTGTTTTGGAATTGAGGAGGATTCTTGGTCTTGTTTTGGAATTGAGGAGGATTCTTGGTCTTTTTTGGAGTTGGAGGGTGTTGATTATCACTCGAACACACTACAACTAGTTGGACTTGGGCTCAGAGGGCTAGGGAGCTTGTGGATGTGCCTTGGGCTAGGAACTCAATCCTAGTTGGTTGGGAGGTAAATCTAGTCGAGTAGCCTAGCAGGAGTGTCTCAACAAAATTCATGTGCATCTCAACAAAATGAGTGATACAAGTATTCTTCGATTGCTAATTACTTATATAAATTGCCAGAAAAAGAAAAGAAATGAATTTGTTTAATATGTTGTAAATAAATTTTACTTATATATTGTCATCAAACAAGTGTTGAAGATAGAAATATTTTATTTTCCTTCATGTTGTGTTTAATTTCAATGATATATTTGGTTTAGTATGAATTCCTAGAATAGGTCTTCACACAACCGAAGGAAAGTACGAAGGGATGAGTTGATGACTCTCTGCAAGTCCTTGAATTTAAGGTAGGTCTACCACCTAAGAAGTATATTGGAATAGGCCACATAGGTCTTTAATAGTTAAACCCAATTGAAAACAAGGATAGGGATTTAACTCATATGTTGATTCTTGCAAATACTTTGAACTCCTTCACTATAGCCCAATTATATGATACAAATTTCAACCAAAGGTGGGTTTTATTGGAGATTTTCTAGAACTCAAACATATGAGTGCCAACCCAATCATTGATGTAGGGGTTTTAACCATATTTAGCTTGGTTTAACACAAAACCAAGCAAAATGATATTATGTATTTGGAAGAATTGGTAGTTGTATGTTGACATCCAAGTAGCAACAATTATTTAAGGGACTATACGAAATGAAATTTTGAGCCCATGGTTGGATACATTCCATGCATCATGAATTTTGAAAATGGTTGATTTGTATAAGTCTTCAAAGCGGTGACATAGGTTGATAAAATCCTTCATAAACACTAGAAGTTGGGTTCACAAACTAAGGTCTCACCCATTATATTTTGAAGGTATACCTTTCAAGTGTGGGAATTGTGACAACTATGTACACCTAGCAACTAATTGTAACTATCCAATTTAGAGGAATATTTGGGATCTCATAAAACAATTGAAAGATTTTGGGGAGGAATGGATGGAAACTTCACAAAATCCAAGATGATAGGAGAACATGGGAAAAAAGTTACCCACATGTCCTAAAGATACTCCATTGGATATATAATATCAACCCTCAGTCATAGGAAAACACAAGGAAAAACATTTGGATGCTAATAGTGACAAGAACAAATGTTAGCCGCTCGTGGGTAAGTGATTGCAGTGACTTTCTCCAAACAAAGAAAACCATTTGAAATTTATTTTTTCAAACTTGGAGATTAGAGGTAGAAATCAAAGGATTGGAAATGATGAGAGAATTTATACCCAATCCAATCAAGAATAAAAAAATCCTATTTCCCTAATCCTCACCTTATACCTATGACCAAAAGGCCATTGGAAAATGAAAATGCCTAGGTTGGGGCCTCTTAAATCCAAGCATGGATACAAAATCTTAAGAGTATTTGAGAGATTCAATTCCCTTGGAATCCATGGAATATAATCTTGGACCCGTTAGCGAACAAACCCTTGATTTCCCTAGGAAGGTAGTAGCAGGGTGGGGTTCCTTAAAGAGAAAGGCCAAAAATCAAATAAGAGAGGAATGAAGTCTGAAATATCCATGGAACAAAGAAAAGCATCTCCATAAATCAAATGTGGAAATCAATTATGCTTTATAGGGGCTATAGAGAAAATACTTCTTGTGAGGGTCTAAAATTGTCTTCCTAACCCTAAAGTACCAAGGGTTGGTCAATCCAATTAGCAATGTTGATACACAATCTCACACACAAAGATGAAAAGTCCTAATACCTAGTGTAACAAGAGGATTTTTGTTGTCACCCCACCAAGACTCCTTCGCACTTTAGACAAAGGGGAATCTTAAGTCAAGGGGGGATTCCCTATAGTTTCTAGGCTTACTTCTTTTAATATGAGAGGGAGTAAAGTAATACTAACAACATGAACACAAGGAAAAGGTAAAAATCAAAAGAGTTTGGGATGATGGATGAGAGGGATCTAATGCCTTATTTTTTAGGCTATAATTTAGGCCATGAAGTCATAGATATAATCTGAAAGGATGTTCTATTAAGAATTTAGCAAGCAAGGAATAACAAGGTGTAGAAAGGAAATTAGCCTCATAAAGGAGTTCCACAATCCAACCTAAAGGAAGTCTAGTTGTTGAAAATTTACTCATAAGATATCTATGGTTTTAAAATTCCTATCTAAGTAAAGGTGTAACCACTCACTCACAATATGAGTTTTAATAATCTATTAGTCTCTCGAAGACACGATATACCCAACTTTAGCTTTTATGAACCTAATACTATAATCAAGATTATGAGATATGCCCTTGGAACATATATATCACACAAAAAACATCATATAAACAATAGAAACCATAATCAAAACAACAAAGTTACCTTGTTCCAATATTGAATGGAAGAAACTTGTAAGTCTCCATCTAGGTGTTAGGAATTTCATCTTTGCATGTGAGATTGTTTGTCAATAGGCCATAAAAATCTTAACAAATACTATAAAACCTTCCATTATCCTACTACAAGAAATCATGATTAATAGGGAGAAAAAAGCTTAGGAACTTCCAGAAATCATGGGTGGGTAGGAATTCAAATTTATAAATGTTATTGGGAGATCAAGAGGGGAATTTTTTAGGTAGAATACATATTCCTAAGCCTTTAAAATTCATATGTTTTTCCTACATATCTAAGGATATCCATTTTTCTCTTTGGATTCAAGGAAAGAGAACTATATATTGAATGTATATGGTCCTTATTGTTCAAAAGTGTAACTAGGTTTGGTCTTCATAATGACATGTAATTGTGATTTTATGTAGGAGATGTAAAGAATAAAAATGAAATTATTGTAATGCTTGCATCATGGGTTTCATGAGCAAGAGATTTTATTTTTATTTAAGGCTCCCATGAGATCCCTTAGGGATATTTTCATCTAGTCATAAAATTCTAAAGAGTCATTGCCATGTAATGAAGGCATGTTACACATTGTAAAGAGTCGTATTTGTCTTTATAAGTATCCCTCCAATACCTTGTCACTAGCCCTCACTCAAGTTGGCCTACAATGGAAGGATTATTCTAGAAAGGTGAAGACGACCTACTCCAAGAGATCATGTTAGCCTAAATGTTGTTAAATGACTAATATATACGAATGCTCAGCCTCATTTGAAGGCAATCAATTTGGTGAAGTAAGTATCTCATAACAAGTGCATAATTCATCTTAAAATGAGCCTTAAGGACAATGAAGAAAGAAGTAAGGATAGCGAAGGAGACTGTGATCATTAAGGACTGTTTTGGGCTAGTATACCCTCACACATGTGAGAATTGCAGGTCCGAAGATGGCTAAGGAATATCGAAGATTATAGTCACATAAAGGTGACCTTATTTGGGTGAATAACTTCGCTAAAGGAAAGAGAGAAGAGTCTCTCTCAAGGAGGAGTCTATTCAGGAGGTAAAATTGAACTAGGGTTTCTGTTGTAAATAAAAAGGATTACAGATCTACAAGAAGAGGCCAAAATTCTGAAGGAAGCCGAGAACAAAAAGAGGAAGAGCATCATTGAAGATGAGGCTAGTGAATTGGTCTTGGGAGTGCTCTAGTGTCAAGGGTATTTGTCATGTTCTTGGTATTCGTCAATTGAAGGTTTTATAAGAAGAATTTTGTTTGGATTTTCCTCTCAAAGAGTGAGAGATTTTGGCCCTGGCTGACAAGCCTATATACTGTGTCTCTTGTCTCTTTATTGTTCATAATTTGGTAACTGTCTTGATGAAAAATAAAACAATAATAACTCAAGAAGTGAAGATTGTAATCAAGAAGTAAAAATACTATCACAAGGAATTGTCATAAGTAAAGAAATCACCTAACTATTCATGCCATAGATTTCTCAACACTTATTTGGATGAGGCAGAGTAATGGGGTGTGTTCTTCAAAATGGATTAGTTGTGGTGGGGGGATAATTAAACGTTTCTCTGAGAGCATAAAAAATATGGGGACTAGCAGCGATAATGGATTGTCTTTCAAGTTGTTGTATAAGAAAAATGGAAGAATTGGGTGCATTTGACCTTGAATTAGCTAAGCTAACTCCCACTTTGAGGATTAAGAGAATAAGGAAAGCTAGAATTGCTAGGAGGATTGATCAATTTTTAATCTTTGAATGGTTCTTAGATGAAATCATTTAGGTAAAATAATGGGTCACCTTAAGAGGGGAGTCAAACCATAATCCAATTATATTAGAAGTAGCACATGTACAAGAGAAATAAAGCAATATATTCAAATTGAAGCCATAATAAATCAAGATGGATGAGTTTGTATATAAGATCAAATATGGATGGAAACCCTATGATAAATACCATTCAATATCAACAGAAACTTAAAGAAGAAAAATATTTTCTCAATGTTTAAGAGATAAAAAACATAATGATGATAGGATACTTAAAGAAGTGGAGCAATACATGGAAGAACTTTACAATAGTGATAGTTTTGACTTTTTGAACAAGGACCAAAAATTGTAGATAAAGCACCTATAAGAAAAAAAATAGGAACATCTTAATAGAAAAGAGAAAGAATGAAGGCTTGAGAGCAAGGCCTTATGGTTACAAGTAGGTGATGAGAATAACAATTTTTTCATAGACATGTATGCAGTAGGTTTCAGGTAATGTAATTATATTTTAAATTATGTAACATTAAATCATCAATTCGAATAAGCAAACTTGTGAAGTATAAAACGAAATATATCCTAGGATTTTAGCTATCAATTCTAATGGAAGTAAATGGAAATGAAAGGAGTTGTATTCTATGAATGGTATGAAATGGAATATTAATGTATGAAAGCACATAAAATCTATTCTATGACATGAAATTAAATACTAGTCTATGAAAAACAATGGAAGTCCTAATCTAGAAAAGCAATAAAATCTAATCTAGGAAAGGAATTGAAATTTATAAAAGAAAAACACACATGGTTTAATCTATGAAAGCATGAAATTATACTCTAGGAAAGCATGTAAATCTAAACTTTGAAAGCAAGAATTTATTCTAGAAAGGCATTGAAAACTTATCTAACGAAAGCAAAAAAACCTATTTTATGAATGCAAGGAAATATAGATTATGAAAGCATTTACATTTAAGCTATGAAAGCAAAGACATTTTACTTCTTATAAAACATTGAAATCCTATTTAATGAAAGCAAGAAATATTTCTTAATGAAGGCAGGAAAGTTTACTCCATGAAAAACATTCAAAACTGATTTACTAAAGCAAATATTGAAATGTGATCTAAGAGTGTGAAGTGGTTTTATGAAAAACAATGTAAAGGCTATTCTATGAAAACATCATTTGAAATTGAATCTACAAAATGCATGTGAACTCTATATATTAAGAAGGCAATGAAATTAATGTAAGAATGCTTTATGAATCCTATTATGGCAAGTGAAAATGATGTAGTGTAATTGAGAAACTCATGCTTTAAATGAAAGAAAGCGAATACTAACAAGGTAAATCTTTTTTTTTGTATTTTCTTATATTTTTCAAGTGCTTGATTAGAAACTTGAAAAAGAAGAAAAAAATGATTAGAAACCTGAGATATATCTATTGTAATTAAATGTATCTACTACAAAAAAATAGAGTAAAAATAGAGTTAAAACAGATAAATAATAAAATACTTATGCTACAGGTGTCTCAAATGTCCACAAGGGGGCCCTCCAGGTGCTCATACAAGATTAAGAAAACACAAAAAGATTTATTGTCACTAATACAAGTCAGTCGTCAAGATGCAATGGTAGCAAAAGGATCAATGTCTCATATTTAATTGAAAAGAGTTGTGTGAACATAACTTATATGAATTCTATATTATCTTCACATATCCCTCTATTGACCAATGAGTCAATTTATAATGTTTTCAAACTAACCAACTCACAATAATGTTGCTACATATAAGAAAATGGACGATAATTAAGTGTCCAGTTACAATTTGAAACTCAATTCCCATGGTTCGTTGATAACTAAGTGCATCCACATGAAGAATTTTTATGGATACATAATCACCCTCATACTATTCCTTATTTTGTTGGATATGAATAAGATAACTCACTCACTTGAAGTTAGTTCCACTGCCAGGTAATAGTCCTAATGCAATATGCATATGTCCTTTACGCCACATGACAAGTTGACTGGAAGTTTGGCCATGCCATCATGATCATCCAATGGCTTATTTGTTGCACCATATAGGTGGAATACCATGCTTGAACTTTTTTCCACATGTCCATGTCCTTAATTCGACTTCAATGCTTCAGGAACCATGCTAACCTTTGATTTTGCTACAGATTGTCACAAAAGTTATGGAAAATGTCATTTTCTGCAATCTTTGCACATTAGTATGATTTTATAAAGAAAAATGTTTAAAGCCATGGAAATATTGGATTTATTACCTCTATATTCATTTATAGCTCAGATGGACATGTTCATTGAAATATGACAAGATGATGCAAAATAGGTTGATTATGAAGGCTTCAACGAGGTATAAGTGATAAAAATAGAGTAGCAGATAGACAAAAAAAATACTAATTATTAGACCCAACATTCCCCCACACTTGGGATATTACATGTCCTCATGCATTTTGGAAAAATTGTAAAATTTTCTCAGCTTCTTGATTCAAAGGATGGTCTCAGATGCTTGGATCGAATGTCCAATTTTCTTCTAGCGTCTTTATTTTTTATAACAATATACCATGTTAGTTCCAGTCAAATTTTATTATCGCCAATGATCAAATACGTATCCTCTTTCTAAATTTGTCCGAGTCTTTTTCAAATTTTTAGTATTTCATCGAGTCTCAAAATAAAAATTTGTTCACTGGTTTAGATTGTTAGGTGTTTTCTTCTTCCACCATGATTAGTGTATTGAGATCACTACTACTCCTTTCACCTCCATGGTCAATGGAAATCATCATGGTCAGGTCATTCATTGTTGAAAGAGTCCCATAGTCATCATGGTCATCATTCAGCTCATTCTTCCATGTTGTGCCATCATTAGGTCATAGGGTCAAAATCATGAAAATTGGTCATTTCACCATCAAATTCATATTTTTGAAGGAGTAGTAATAGTAAAAGGTATTAAAAAATTCCAGGTTCCAAACTATCATTTCCAAGTAAGTGGCTTTGTGTTTACCATATTTGTCTCTCAGTAGTGCTTGGAAAGCTCATTTCCCTCTCCTAGGGTTTTGAGGACATTTTTCTTGGTTTCATGACTTCCATGGTTAAATCATCAACAAGACTTGTATCTTGATGCTATTATAAATTCCCCTATCCTTTATATACCTTCTGAAACACTTCTCATTACTCTTATCCCTCAAAATCATCATTTTTCCACAAGCCCTAGCCTATTGCTACAATTTGACAATTTTTTATAATAGGCTTGTGTTTTGCCCTTTTGGACCCCTTCCCCTCGCTCAATCCTTGAAATTAAACTTTCCCCTACTCTCTAACATATATCCCTATCCCCCAAAATTTCCCCAAGAATTTAGACAGCCCCTAGCCCCTTCATTCCCCTCCCTCTACAAGGTAGTCCTAAATCCCTTGTTTTTCCTACACCAAACCCTAATTTCCTCTCCCACTGAGCTAGGGTTTGCTATGGAATCACATACATATGAGCAAAGGAGGCATACGGGAGGTAATATAAGCAAGTATGAAGTCACTTCAGCTCATAAACATCATTTCCCCACCATTTTTCAAGAAGTCATTCCAAGGGACAAATCATTTGCCAAACATAGGGTCAAGTTTTCGTCAAACTGTGTTTCTGACCAAACATAGATGAATTTGACAAAAGTGAGAGAGGTTTTTCTCCAAAATAGGCCAAGGAAGAAAAACCTCCTTCATTTTTTACACATGTGTCATGGTTTGGGATAAATTTCAACAATACATGTGCTATAAGAAGTTTTCTGCACTTTTGGAGTGACCTTGGGAGAATCAATTTTTGACAGGTCAAATCGAGTCTATTCTGCAAACTAAAGGCATATTTGGAAATTAGACAAGACAAAATTTACAACAAGCTATCCTGGGCCCAATTTTTAGTTCAGGAAGGCCTCCAAAAGTGGTCTTCAAAAAGGCGATGCACAAAGCCTTCTGTGAGGGCACAAATGCTTAAGAGAGGGCACAAATAGCAGTATTGGGAGAATGACGTTTTGAGGGGGAAAATGAACTTAATTTTGGAAAATGAAGGAAGATATGGAAATTAGATAGGACAATATTTCCAACGAGCTATCCTTGGCCAAATTTGGACACCTTGAAGGCCTCCAAAATTTTCCTACAAAATTAGTGATTTTCTGAGCTTTTTGAACAAGCATTTAGCAAAAATTTGGTCATTTGCGTGGCACCCTAGGCGCTACGCAAATAATTGGGGAAATTTTTGAGGGAAATAAAGGCACTATAGTATTCTTAATGACCAATTAATCTCAGAAAACCATGTTTCTAGCCTTGGTTTTCAGTTTTGATAGGTGAAAAGCTCAAAAATCCATCAAAAAATCACCTTTTTGCCCATTTTTTGACCTAGGCACTGTGCAAATACCAATATTGGGAGAATGAATTTTTGAGGGGAAAAATGACCTCCTTTTTCATAACTTGAGGCATATTCAGAAAGAGGATAAGCAAGGTTTTCCAACAAGCCATATTGTGCCTGATTTGGACACCTGTAGGTTAGCCAAAAGTGGCCCTGAACATGGAGGGTGCAAATGACACTACCAGGGCGCAAATGCACAATGGAGGGCACGAAAGACCAATTTTCTGATTTTTTCCAAGTTTCTTTGAAATTTTGACTTTTCTTTAAGAAATTATGTTTCTACTTATGCAATTCATCATGGTAAATGTAATTATGTCAAGGATAAGTTACCTAGGGGTAGATTCATTGGGTAAAAGTAATCATTGAGTCATAATGAATCAGTTTGAATGTATTTAGGGAGGAGTCACTTGGACCTCCCTACACTCTAGGTATCAGTTCAAATTATTCTGGATTAGCCCCTCAAGTTAGGGATTCGACCCCTGAGGTTGGGAGAGGTTGTTTGAGGCCTATGTCATGTCATTTTTTACTCATTTTCAAGGGTTGGAATCAGTTTGTATGTTTGCTTATTGATCAAGGAACTATTGTACTCAGTTGGCCAGATAATAAAGAGGAGTTGCATCTATTTTGGGATACTTGTGGTATGATGTTTATCATTGTCTTTTCTTCAATTTCATATGTTATAATGTATTTTATTCATGTTCACTTAATCTCTATGGTCTGATCTCTTTCAAGTTTCATAATAAGAACACATGCTTGCTCATGCTCTATTTTGGGGAATTGATCATAGTTTGTCCATATTCCTTTTTTTAGGAAGAATACATCTCCCATGCTCTTCTTAGCTTCAAACAATCCTAAAACCATCCCATCACAATCATCTTTAAGTGATAAGCCTTATGCATATCTTGCCCCATTAATCCCTGCAAACCTATCTCATTTGCCCTGACCTAGATTTCCTTGACCTAATTTCTTCATCCAGTGATAACCCAACCAAATCAAATCAAAACAACCCCTGCACTCTATATCTAGCTTAAAAACCCTAATTTCTCTAGGTCTCTTAGCTTTGATATTTTGGAGAGAGCCCTATCCAACTTGATAGGGCTAGTTGTCAAGTCAAAAGCTTGGTTTGTGGTTACCTCTATTGCGATTCATTCTTCAGCCTTGGGAATCTGGCGGAGTGCTAACTTACCATCTCGATTTTCTCATTAGCATTTTTTCCTTCAAACTTTTGATCTTCAAATGTAGTGATTTAAGCTTTATTGAGCTTGGTATTTTTATGATACCAATGGTACATCCTTTTGAGCATCTTGTGATTTTTCTCTTTAATGATTTTGTCTTCCATTTTTATATGCCTCTCGAAAACTTCGAGTTCTTCATGATATCCTCTTCCATAGAGATATTGAAAGGCAAATCATATTACCCTGAATTGTGGGTTGAAGGTGCTTATACATCATTGTTAAAAGAATGTTTAACAATAAGGGAAGATTGCTTTACCTTTTCATTATGTACTTCCCACTAAAGGGAATCAATGTAGTCATATACCTGCTTTTGTACTTTGTCAACTTTTGGATTTTCCCTTTTTTCCCTTGCTGGTGATAATTCTAGCTTATCCACTTCTGAAATTACCAAATTTTTAAGTGAAACAAAGTTATTCGTCTTTGTCATACTCCTTGTTATTCTCCTGTATTTATTTTTCAAGTCCTTTATTCCTTTGTAAGTTTGTCTTTTAATGCATTTGTTCTCTAGAACAAATAGGACAATGGTGTTATGTTCAATTTTCTATCGAGTCTTCTTATTTTCTCTTGTCGATTTTCTCCGTGTCTTTGAAACCGTTTTCTTCCTAGTTTGTTGTTTTGATCTTTTATTTTCCCTTTCATGCTTTGAATTTAATGATTTTCCCTTTTGAATAGGCTCAAGACTTAGGTTTTTGTCATCTTTAAGAAAATATTCAACTTCTGGTTTTCTGGACATAATTTTCTCTGTATATTGCACTAATACTTTCTTGACCCTTGTATTTTCATTTGTAGGGTTAGGGTTTGAAATCGAAACCCTACCTCTTATTATTTTTCTTTTTGGGCCATTGCTTTCTTAATTTGTTGACATTTCCTTAACAAAAATATTTTCGAGTTATCATTTCTAAAATTCAATTCTTCTTCAACAAGGATCTTTACTAAACTAAAATGATAAAGATCTCTATATATGTCCTTATAATTTCTTTGGATATTGAATGTCATATTCTTGAGACTGATAATTAAATATTAAGCCAAGTTCATTTCTTTACCCCTCTAAAAATGCATAAGAAGTCTTATATGATGGAAAAGGATTGAAGCATTTCTACCTTCACAGGTTATGAAGTTTTGGAGGATGAACAATAAATTTCTCCATTTCCTCTTGAAGGTTGACACTGGTATCCCTTTCGTATAGCTTGTGATACTCATGTTAAGGTTTTTGAGCAATTTCCTCCATTAATCGTCCCTAAGTCACTAACACTTGAACCAATTTTCCCTTATTATCGACAATCCTATTGTTTCTGCTAGAAATGTTCTTGTCGCTTTTAGCCTAATATCTCTAATCTCTACTTCAGCATTGTCGAAGGCCCTTCAAAATACCCTTGTTATCTATACATCATGGCCTTGACTTTTTTCAAAAAATTTCATCCATCCAACCTTTTGTAATTGTTTCATGCATTTTGGGTATGCCTCTAACAATTTTGTACCTATAGGTTCAACACAAATGACAATGCCCATCTCCAAGCGTTGGGGACTTCGAGCTTCAGAATACACTCTCAGTCAACTGTTATGGAAAAGGTTGTGGTATGGTTGAGATGAATGGGAAATGAGACAAATTTAGGGGTAACTGAATGATATTTATAAAGGTGGTGAATCATTATTTGTACAAGAGGTGGTGGTGTGGTAATAAGACTATTTATCCCATAATAATTGCATAATCCCCTAATGACATCTCAATGATTTTATGGTTAATGATTCAGTGATTCGTTGGGATTATATTGTTGAATGGGATTAAGTGTATTATGATTCAAGGGAGAGGAAACAGGGAACGAACTTTTCCATAATTAATTGTTATGGAGGCTAATTAGAATAATCCCTTTTATTGAGATAGGTTAGAGAGTAATATATATGTCCAAATATTTTAGGCTTGTATTTTTTCTTCAATAAAATAAAACTAACATATGTTACCGTTCAAAATTCCAAGGATTTGTTTCTTCTTGAGATTGTTGCTATTGTGTAAATTGGATCATGACTACTGCACAAATATTTGATTAAACTAGACAATTATCACATTTCTTTTGGCTACATAAATTTATCATACTGATAATATTGAGAAATATTCTACGAATATTTTAGGTTGATGATGTTGTCGACAATGATTATGATCTTATTCAAATAAAAACAATATCTTCAAACAAGAATCTTGAATCATTTTTTTGCAAAGTTTGAAAGGAAAAGAGGGGAAATCCTAATAGCCAAGAACTTGGTTTTCAACCAGGATTTGTGTATATTATGTGAGCATGTTGGATTTCATAAATATACTTTTATTTTTATATTATTATTATTTAAATTTTATTTTTTTATTTTTAAGAAAATAAATCAAGTGGCATTTTGTGGTGAAGGAGAATAATCTCGTTTTTCCGCCAACTTCAACTTTGAACTATGTTGCAAATTTTGAATGCATTCTTCTATTGGTAAGGGCTTATGATATAGCTTTAATCTATTTCCATTAACAAGAAAAGTAATTCCTTCTTCGTCAATATTTTTGATTCTTACTGGTCCATTAAAAAAAAAAATAGCTTCTATTTCATAAGGGCCCAACTACTGTGATTGGAACTTCCCTTGAAAATCTTTAAATTTTGAATCAAACAAAAGGGCCTAATCACATGGGTTGAAATTATTGATCTTTATGAATTTGTCATGCCATCTCATCCTTTGTTGTTGAATGATGTTTTTCACTTGAATGGCATCTTGTTTTATTTCGTCTATCTCATTGAGCTATTTCAATCGCTTCAGAGAGATTTAGATCCAACTTTGTTATTGTTCCGTGTGTCTTCACTCAAAACTCAAATATGAAGTAGAACTTGCTTTCCATAAACAAGCTCATAAGGGGTGTTTCCAATGGCATTTTTCCATGTGATCTGCTATGCCCACAGTGCTTCTGGAAGTCTCTCTTCCCAATCCTTCCAATGTAGATGAATAATCTTGGTCAATATGGATTCAAGAACTTTCTTTGTTGATTACCCTTGCCCATTGGCTTGTGGATGATATGGAGTGGGCTTGCGATGTATAATTTTATACTGCTCCATGATATTCTAAAGAAGCTTAGATGTGAATTGAGCACCATGATCTATAACAATTTGCCTTGGGACACCAAAACAAGTAAAAATATCCTTGAAAAGAAATGTTATAATAGAAATTTGACTAAAAAAATTTAATGGACCTCAACCCATTTGGTGACATAATCAGTACAAATAAGAATGTACCTTTTTTTTTTGGAAGCTAGATTAATTGGATCTACGAAAGCCCATTTTTTAAATGGATCTATCAATACCTGGGGCTATAGAAGCATTTCATATATTTGAATAGGTCTCCCACTTCTCTGACAATTTTCACATCCCTTGACATATTCCTTGGCACCCTTAAGAAGAGAAGGCCAATAATATCTAGAGAGGACGACTTTGTACGCATTTCTTATATCGATGAAATTTCCTCCACAAGGTTCATCATGGGATGGTTTGAATATATCAGGTATTTCATCTTCTTTTCCACACCTTCTGATGATTATATCTAGTATTGTTCGATATATTTCTCCTTATATCCAAGAGTTAGGTGCATTGAATATGATACATTTTTGTCTTTCTTTGGTTGATAATTGAGGAGGAAACTTTCTTATTTCCATATAATTATCAATATATGCAAACCAAGGAGATTTAGTATAAATTGAAAAAAAATGTTCACAAGGAAAACTATCCTCTACAACAACTATTGTATTAGTATTTTGCATCATAGAAAGAAATTCAACAACTGTGTTTTACTTTTTAGGTTTGTCTAATATAATAATATTGAATTCCTATAATAATAAAAGATATCGAGTAATTATATCATTAGTTATGGTCTTATTCATTAGATATCTAATGGAAGAATGATTAGTATGAATAAATTTTTTGTATCCAATGATATAATGCATGAACTTATTGATGGCATGGACTAATACTAAGAACTCTTTTTCATTAATTATATAGTTCAACTTTCCAAGAGTTAAATTTTTTCTTATATAGTAGATTGCATAAGGAGTTAGATATGTTTGTCCTAATACAACCCCTAAAGTTGTATATGAAGCATCATTAGAAATATGAAATGGGTGGGGAAAATTTGGCCCTCTTAAGATAGGTGTTTTAGAAATTGTCTGTTTAATGAATCAAAAGCTAACTAACATGAAGAATCCCAATAAAGTTCACAATCTTTGGTGAGTATATTAAAAAGTGGTCAAGCAAGTTTTGTGAAGTTTTCTATAAACATTCTATAATAACCTGTAAATCCAAGAAAACTTCTTACATTCTTTTGACATTTGTGTATCTAAATTTTAGTAATAACTTCAACCTTTCTCGAGACCACTTTGACTCAAAAAATTGAAATATGGTGCCCCAAAATAATACCTTTGTTAAACATCATAAATAATTTTTCACTACTTAAAGAAAAATTAGGTTCTCAACATCTAATAAGGACTTTCTCTAATTTAGCTAAAGCTTCTTTAAAATATTTTCCATAAATTGTGAAATCGTCTCTATACACTTCAACACAATCATGAATCAATTTAGAGAAAATGCCCAATACTGCTCTCTAGAATGTAGCAGGGGCATTGCATAATCCAAAAGTACTCTATAATCATATGTTCCCTAAGGGTCCATGGGGTCTTGGATAGACGATGATCGAGTGCTCTGTTAATGCACTCCTTGATGTGAACTCATCGGTTCAATTCCCCGCCCCGATCGGGGTGATATATTGGACATGATTAAGATGTAGTCCTCCCATGCTTACAAAAAAAAGTATGTTCCCTAAGTACATGTAAATGTAGTCCCATCTTGATCTTCTAGTGTTATGTGAATTTTATTATAACCACCAAGGCCATCAAGAAAAGAAAAATACTTTTTCCCTTCTAATGTGTCTAAGACTTGATCAATAAAAGAATGTGGAAAGTGATGTTTTAAAGTTGCTTTGTTTAATTTACTGTAATCTATACAAACTCTCCACTTACCATTTTTCTTTGGCATAATAACTGATGGTGAAACCCACTGACTATAAAAAATTGGATAGATAAAGTTTACAATGAGAAATTTTTGCAATTCTTCTTTCACTAATTCCCTCAAATTAGGATTCATCCTTCTTTGAGGTTGTCTAATGGGTTATAATTTTATTGTATGTGATGATGCATGTAAATGTTGGGATTTGTTCCTTTCATGTATGTCTATTCCCATGCAAAAGTAGAGGAATGATTTTGCATCATTTTGATTAACTGATCTTTTTGAAAATCTTCCAAGATATTGTTAATATTTAAAGTTTTTCTTGGACAAATGTCTATAGTAGTATTGCTAAATTTATCCATAGAATTTAATGATAGCATAGAGTGACGTGATGAAAAATATTCAATCTTACAATTTTCTTGAAAACATTTTTCTAACATATGCACACAATAATTTTGTTTGAAATATTAAGAAAAATCACAATTATTCATAAGATTCATTAATTGATTTTCCTCACCATTTTGATTGAAGGACATTACTTGTGAGGTATTTAAAATAGGTTGCACGTATTCATATTATTCCTCATCATGATTAATCCATTCTTTCTTTTCAAATTCATCAATTTCTCTTTCCGGAGGACATAATGTAAGCTTTTTCATCGAATCACCAAAAAATATCATGTCACTAGATCTACAACTAATAAATGCATCAGTTGTGGCTACCAAACATCTAACTAATATCAAGGGATGACCACCTAAATTACTTTTTGGTGTTAATCCCATACAATCAACGAGATATTCCCAAGAATCTAGAGATGCAAGTACATCTTCTAATATACCCTCTAGTTTTATAGTAGATATGTATGGTAAAAGTGGGTGTATATTGAAGATTTGTTAATTGTAGTTCATCCATAGTGATTTTGTCATAACATTTATTGTTGCACCTAGACCAAATAATATGTTTGGGATTACAACACTATTATTGTGAATATTCACGATACAACTGTCGAGATCTAGATACTTTTGATCTATTGTATTGTTTCCCATCATGATTTCAGCTATTTTTCCAATGAGTTGAACTTTTTGAATTTTTTTTCCTTTTTTTTCTTGGATTTTTAATGCATAAATCCTTTATTGTTTTTGCATTAATTGGAATGAACCTCATTTCTTGAAGTAAAGGAATTTTAATGCAAATATTTTATAACTCATCTAGCATATTATAATTTGGCAAAAACAGTTGTTTCTCTACACCTTTATCTATTTGTAATCTCTTTGAGAAAGGAGGGTTTTGTAAATATATAGAGCATTGTTACATTAGAGGAGTAGGATTTTGTCTTATTTATGTGTCATCTACTTGATTAGGAAATTATTCCTTTTCAGGAATATTTCTCTCTTTATGTTCTTCAATGAGAATAGAGGGATTCTTCTTTTTGTAAAACTCTCTCTGATCTAAGATGAATATGAGGAGCTACCATGTATGTTTGGAAATTTTTATTTCAACATTGTAAGTGGGCTGAGATATTTTATTGTTGGGGTTATGAAGCGGTTCTGTAGGTAGTTGAGGAGGTATTTGAGATGGTTATGTAGGTGGTAATGGAAGAGGTTAAATAGAAGTCAATTATGGGTGTAATTGAGGTTGTGGTGGAGGTGGATCATGTTGAGATTAGATTGAGGATAATGTGAGAAAGATGGGTAATATTGTGGATTTATTCCATAAGATCCTTTCCAACCATGTTTACAAGATGGATTTTGAGGTTAGGGTGGCCAGGGTTGCCAAGGAAATGGAGTATTCCAATTATTTTGAGACTTTTGTGTATAATCTTGAAATTGTGATTAGGATCATGCATCATACTTGATTGATGAGGGTGCCAAGGTATCTTTTGAGTGACAAAGCAGAGTTGTTCTCGTGTTTGATTTGCTCCACTATCTTCTTGGTAAACTGCTTTCAACCATGGTAATGATTGGAAATGTAATATTCCAAAATACGAAAATATATTAAATAATGGGTGCATGAACTAAACTACAACAAATAAAAATATTAGCAAGAGCATAAGTCAGAAAACCCCAAAATTTGGGTAATAGTTTTGAGCCGTTTTATTAATTATTCATGGGAAATCAAGTACAATAGGATGAGATCCATAGAACCGGGGGTTGCTACAACAAGCCATGCAACACCTAGGTGAGAATGAGCATGATAAAGTGTTGGAATTGGCCCAAAAATGTAGCTCAAGATTATCTAGAACATAGCCACTGGTTGTTGAATGGAACTAGTCATCATGCTCAAAATAGTGCCTAGAACACTATGAAAATGCAGTCGCGCGCTCCTTTCCTCAACCCGAAAGTACCCAAATGAGGTTGGCCTATCTCCAAGCATGTACTTCCCACTTTTCCTCTTACTTCTACCCCCATGTCACCTCCCTCTTGGAAATCCTACATGCTGCCTATTGGGGACAAATTCATCCCGCTAAACTCCCTTCAATACAACTCCCAAGGATGTTCCCAAACTGCCCTCCAAAGCAAAGGAATCTCTGAAAAATCTCAGTCCCAAGTATCCACTAAACTGGTTCTTATGAGCTCCATAACTCCCACTTCCATGCTCTTAGTAGCACGCACTAGCTAAAGTGGGCTTTGCAAATTAAGCTCTTGGAAGAGTCCTTGATGGACTCCTCTCTGTTATCCTAGGCTAAAAATCATAGTTCACCGAAGGTAGAGGTCAGATTCCTGCCTGGAAACATTTATTCTAAGCAGCACAAGTTAACTTGGTTGAGAAGCATAAGTGAATAATTAGTCAGATTTGAAATTGGAAAAAAGTCCTAAAATGGAGGCCTCACCTTTTATTTATAATTGCTACTCCTGCTTCCTCCTTACGAGCTCCAAATTCAACCTCCTTCTCTCCCCCTTTCCCTCGAAGTTGAATTCTTCAAGGGAATTTGAATTCCCTCTTAAAGTGGCCCACAAATTCCACTTTTTAGAGGATTTTTCTTTTTAGCTCTAATGTTTTTAGCCTCCATTTTCTTCCAAAATTTAATTTTATGCAACACGCCTACTTTCCCTAAGTTTTTGGCCCAAAATTGTTCATCATCAAAATTGTAAATTTTTTAGAATTTACCTTAGTAAAATTTTGTTTAGAGGGAATATTATAGTCCTCCCCTCCCAATTTTTTCTTGTGCACAAGAAATTGCAACATCGGGTGTTGTAATATCTACTCCCTCTCCCATGTCGCATCCTCCTTAAGTAGATCCTTCCACCGCACCAAAAACTCCTTAATGACTTTGCTCCAGATTTTTCTCTCTCTGTTCTCCAAGATGGCCTTGGGAAAAAATTGATCTGGCTCATTTTCCCAAAGCCCTTTTAAGGCAAAAGAAATGGAATATTTTGTGTACTTTACTCCCAGGTGGAAGCTCCAACTCATACGCTACCTCCCCGACTCATTTGTTCACCTTGTAAGGTACGTAAAAGCATGGTTGGATTTTCTCTGTGCCCTTCTGCTTAAGAGTGGATTGCCTATATGGTTGGGGTCTCAAAAATACTAAATCCCCAACCTCAAAGTGCCTCTCTATGCTTCCCCTGTATGCATATAACTTCTTTTGGTTCTGGTATATCTACAGGTTATTCTTAAGAGCCCTACGGATACCTTGGCTCTCCTATATCCAATATTTTGCCCTCAGGACCCTACGGTCTCCCAATTCATGTCAAAAAATGTTAGTGCATCATAACCATACAAATCATGAAATGGATACATACCTATGAACATGTGACAGGCGGTGTTATAATAGTACTCTCCAAGGTGCATCCACTTCACCCATGCATGTTAAAGCCTCGTCACATAGTTGCGCAAGTAGCCCTATAGCCACTCATTCACTATCTTTGTCTGACCATCCATCTGAGGGTGATAGTTGGTGCTAGGAGTGAAATTTTGTGCTAGGAATGAGCTCAGTCCCCACTAGTCAAAATAACTCATGCCAAAAAACCCCCATGAATCTATATTCCATGTCACTAATAATGGTCTTAGGGAGACCATGTAGCCTAAGCACCTCCCAGAAAAATAATTCGGTCATCTGTGGTGTTGAATACTGATTTGGTATGGAAAAGAAGCGGATGAATTTAATTAGTATGTAAACTACCACATAAATGCATTCCCGCCCTTGTACCGCTAGCAATCCCATAATGAATTCCACTGAGATTCTTTCCCATTTCCTCTTAGGAATAGGGAGTGGCTGCAATAGGCCATTGGGGTATGTCTGATCCCCCTTATTTATCTGACAAGTATCACATTCTTGAACATGCCTAAGAACATCCTCCTTGAGGCCCCTCCACGTGAATCACTCTCTAATGGTCTTGTATGTCTTGAGGAACCCTTGATGCCCTGCTAAAGGTGAATCATGTGCAACCTAAATGCTCTTCTCCCTCAATTGGGAACCCGACACCAAATAAATCCTATCCTTGTAGTATATCACCTCGTTCATCACCTTGGATTGATCATCCCCTACTATGCCATCAAGGACCTCACATGCATGTTGATCCTTGGAGTACTCAACTAATAATTGTGCCCTCCAATATTGAGCAATGCTCATGAGTGAGAGTGTCGCGGGCCTCCTTGATGATGAAGATGTTATAACATTTTGCTTTCCCTTGACATATTATATGTAGAAATCATACACTTGAATTTTACTCACCCATTTTTGTTGCCTCTCCTACAACTTCTTCTGCTTTGAGAAGAACCAGACACTGTTGTGGTCAGTATTCACCTTAAAATGGTTTCCCACCAAATATTATTTGAACTTGGTCAGTGCATGCATGATGGCCAACATTTCCTTGTAATAAATGGAGTATAGTCTCTTGTGTGCCAGTAGCTTCCGACTCTCAAAATAAATTTATTTTCCTCCCTGCATAAGTACTTCCCCAATGCCATCTTCAGAGGAATCAAACTCCAAGATGAAGGGATGAGAAAAATCTAGTAAAGTTAATACTGAGCAGCTGCTCATGGCCTTCTTGAGGCACTCAAAATCTTCTTGCGCCACTTTTGTCCACCCAAATTCCCCCTTCTTCATCAAATATGTAAATGGTGTTGTCAGCCAAGAAAATCCCCTCATGAACCTTCGGGAATAAGTGCAGATGCTAAAAAGTCCATGCAACTCCATCACATTCTTGGGTGTAGGCCAATCCAACATGGCCTTGATATTCTCTTGGTGAACTCACACCCCATCCTCCCCAATGACATGGCCAAGATACAACATCTCTATCAGTGCAAATTCACACTTTAACATCTTGACATATAGTTCATGCTCCTCTAGGATGCGTAGCACCTCCTCCAAGTGTTGTAGATGCTCCTCCCATGTCTTGTTATAAATCAAGATGTCATCAAAGAAAACCAATACATGTCTGTGAATATTCTTGCAGAACACATGGTTCATGCAATACCGGAAGGTGGTTGGGGCATTGGTTAGCTTGAAGGGAATCACCAAGAACTCAAAGTTATCGTAGCGACACTTGAAGGTTGTCTTCAAGATATCCTACTCCCTTACAAGAACATGATGGTACCCTAAGCGTAAATATATCTTATATAAGTACTTAGCTCCATTAAGCTCATCCATCAGCTCATCTATGCACAGAATTGGATATTGATTCTTAAAGGTATTCTTGTTTAGGGCTTTGTAGTCAATGCACATGCAGAGGGTCCATCCCTTTCTTTACCAACACTACAAATGAGGCCAAGGGAATCGAAATGCACTTGATGTGCCCCAAAGCCAACAAATCCTATATGGCCCACTCGATCTCATCACGGTAAGCATTAGGATATCTGTATCATGTAGTGATAACTGCATGTATGCCCTCCTCTAGCTCAATCATGTGCTCAACCCCTCTGTCTGGCGAGTGTCCTGGTGGGATGTCTCCAAAATTTTTTGGGTGTCTATCCAATATCGCTTGAATATCAAGATGTGGTGGTCATGGCTGAGACACTATCTACAAGACCTTGAGCTCCACGTACCACTCTATATCACCATGTCGAAGATATGCCTCCATCCTATGCGTTAAAATTGTCAGAGGTGGGTAAGAATGCATACCTCTCAATACCACTAGCTTCCCATTTGGCCCTGTGAACTCCATATCCAACCTCCTCTAGTCTGTGGTGACACACCCAAGGGAATAGAGCCATTGAACACCCATTACCACATTGGTGTATGGAACATCAACTACATATAATTGTTCGGTCATTGAGTAGTTCCCCATAGTTGTAGTCATGCTAAGGAAATATCTAGTACATTGCATGGTCTTGTCCCTAGACACTACGACACAAAATCCCTCAAATAGCTTAGTGCATACACCTCTCCGCTCCACCATCTGGGCGTCAACAAAATTGTGGGTAGCCCCATTGTCCACCATAACTAATACACATTTCCCTTGCATTATGCCTCTAATCCTAAGTGTCAAGTTCTTCGAAACTCCTAAGAGTGAAGCAATGACCCCTCTTATGGGGAAGAAAGGGCCTCCTATAGGTAGGGGTGGTAGAGGTAGTCCTCCTCCTCTAGTAACTTGTGACTATCCATCATCTCCCCCTTCCTCTTGCTCTGCATCATCCTCCAGCTTACTATCTAAAAATGCCTCTATGTAATGGGATTTTCCCTTGGTGCACCTATTCCCTGGAGCCCATGGCTCATGGAATATGAAGCACAAGTTCGTCCTCTAGTAGTCTCTCCTCATATCATCATAAAATTGACCATGCCCTGACATCTCCATCTATAGGGGGGTTTGTATCTCTACCTTTTTGTGGAAAGGTAGGTCTCGTGGGTACTGAGGGTCTAATCTTAGAGATTGGCCCTTGCAAATCCTGAGCCCCGCTCACTGCTTCATGAAGAGAAGTAGGACTATTCGACCTCACCAAACCACGGAAAGGCTCAGATAAATCCTCCACAAAGAGAAAAACTCTCCTAGCCTCTGATGGATTTGGAACCATCATGGATAGCCTAAAAAAAAAATTTATGTACTGCTTTGTGTTGCATATATGCTTGAGTTGGGTCAACTCTCTGAAAGGCATCTTAGGGTCCCTCAGGTCCAAACACTCCAACACCCTCCTAGTAAAGTCCTCATAAGAAGTTAAGTTGGCATGCCCCAACATAGATAACCCATGGTACCACCAGTCATGATCATCTCCCTCCAAATGCAAAGTAGTTACTTAACTACTTCCACTTTTGTCATCTGGTTAAGGTGAAAATAGGTGTCCAGTTTTTCCACCCATGCCCTAACAGTGTATTTATAGGAGCCATCAAAAGTTGGAAGGAATAACCTCCCACTTGTGCATTGAAAATCATAGCTATGGGTAAATGTTCCATTGGTCCCTTTTCCTTTATTGCCATGCTTGAGCTGGAAAAAATTCCAGAAGGTTAAAACATTGAAAAAAAAATTTCCCATAGTCTAATTCTCCTGGAAATAATCCCCTAAGGGCATCTCATCCATGTTTGGATGCCCTCCAGTCACTGCAGTCAGAAACGTGGACATAGTAGACCTGAGTGGTCCACTGTAAGTGTGGGGATGACTCTAGGGTTGGTACTATCATCATGACAAGATGTGTCTGAGCCCTCACCTGTAATGAACTCCCTATGGCTTCCCTTGTTATGATTATATTTCTCATCTCAACCAACATATCCCTTTTCCTTTGTGCCATCTCCCTTTTCCCTTGTGCCACCTCATTTAGAACCTTCAAAAGGGTCTAGAAGGCTATGCGATCTCTACTGGTATCCCCCATGTTTGTCTCTTCTATTCCCTACTCAAGAACCTCTAGGTCAATGTTGATTTGCAATTTTTGTTCTCTACTCTTTTATCTTTTCCCCCGATAGGTTACGTTCTACTTGTATTTTGGGGTCATAGAAAAGGGTTTTCCCACAGCTAGCCATATCATGGCTCAGATACCACTTTAATATTCCAAATAGGAAAACACAACAAATAAAAGGTGCATGAAATAAACTACAACAAATAAAAAACTAAATAAGAGAACAAATAAGAAAACCCCAAAACCTGGGCAAAAATTTTGAGCAATTTATTAATTTTGCATGGTAATTCAAGTAAAATAGGATGAGATCCATAGAATCGGGGGTTTCAACAGAAATCCATGCAACACCTAGGTGAGAATGAGTAGGATCTGGTGCTAGAATTGGTTCAAAACTGTAGCACGAACTTATCTAGAACTCAACCACTGGTTGTTGAATGGAACTGGTCGTCTTGCTCAAAATAATGTCTGGAACGCTCTGAAAATGCAACCACGAGCTCACACCTTTTGGAGTAGGAGCCCCATCCAAAGTATCAACTCAGACACCACAACTTAAGGTTTTCCTTGGTTTTAATGGGTAACATAAGAGATTAACACATAACCTTTGAAATTAGCAAGTAAGTTGAGATTGTGAAACACCAATTGCAATGTGTAAAATGAGCCCTTCATGAGAGGGGAGATAGGAGTGAGTCTCTAGAAGGAAGTAATAGTACTAACCTAAGAGAGACACACGAGAGAAAATAAATATTTTTCACTTATCTAACGAAATAGTTCACATAGACTCAACTATCATTAAATCAACTACAACACACATTAAACATGATGAGTACCAAAGATAATGAAGTAGTTCAATTTACTTGGTACATGTGTTCATAACATATATCGCAAACATCCAAAGAATAATCTTAAGACATTCATGATACATGCATGAAAATATGTTTCCTTAATGACCTTTGATTATTAGGTGAAATATCCAAGTACACAGTCACATTGGTGAGACACTAGCTCCATTAGTCGAACATTAAGTCACTTCTTGTTTCTCCAAAGAATGGTATTTTATCCTATGTTAAGCTAGATAAGCCAAAGATATCTCTCCAAAGCCTAAGCCTCCAAAAGCCTTTTGCTTGAGTTATGAGGTTTCTTTCATAACAAGAGGAATAACCTTTCATATCCCTATGACTCTTGAACTACCCTCATGACTGTTGGAGTTCAAATGACTTTTGAACTTTTATTTGACTCATTTGTGCTCATATGCATTTACATATTCCACATGTGACTTTACATATTCCACATGTGGCTCTTGGACTTCCACACGTTACATTTTTTCATTTTCCTTTGATAATTACATCATTACATCCACAAATGATGTGGCATGACACATGGAAACATTTAACATTGTGATGACATTAATATAATTCATGACTTGGCATTGATGACATGGCACTTCATGATGATGTGGAAATTCCAAGTTCTTCTCTTTGTTGCTATGTTTTGTATTCTTGATGGTAGATCTGATCAACACTTCATCGTCACCCTCCAGAGGGTCATGGATTAGCATTGGGACCTTCTGAGTTATCATGCAATGTCTACATTTTGTCATGGTACAATATATCTTCATTTCTTCATGATGAGTCTTCTTTGTGCTTCTTCTCCGCAAGTGATTCTTTACTTCTTCTCCTTGACACCTTCCTTGAGCATCACCTTGCCATGCTGAGAAGGTACACCTACCAATGAAGATCACTCATGAAAAGGAAAAATTAGTCTTGAAATCATCTATCCTAGCTCTACCTTTCCAATGGAAGAAGCTGCTTGTGAAGACCAATGAAAGGGCTTGATAAGGAAGGAATTGATATGAAGAGTGTATTTGAACTTGAAATTGGTTGAGGAAGGCACCACTGTTCACTAAAATTGTGCCATGCGCAACGAGGAGGAGTTCTTCAAGGTCCAACGCAGTGGGAAAGTGCAAGGAACAATGTGATGAGCTTGTTGCGTAAAATTGTGCCATGTGTTAGACTCAAAGGAGTAGGACACAATGAAAGCGCAGTTGAGCCAGAAAGTGAGCAAGGGATGACCCCATTATTTATTAAAAGTGCACCACGTGCTTAGGGATAGATAGTGAGAGAGAGAGAGAGATTTATTGGGCGCAGGGCGCATTCACAAGAGTTAAGGAGGAACCATTGTTGCTTGATAGTGTGTTATGTGTGAGAGAGGCTCAATGGACAAGGATGTTTGATTGTTTCTTGAGGATGCGCTGTTTACTTTGGAAGGGTCAGTGAGGGCGCAATAATAATGCACAAATATGTCTGATTGTTGCTTGAGAGTGTGTCATGTGCTTTTAAAGAGATAAAGGACCCTTGTTTTTTTGAAGTGTACTTTGAAGGGACAAAGGGTCCTTGTTTTCCAAAATTTCAGTTTTGAAGAGATATAGAGTCCTTGTTCTCCCAAAGTTCACTTTTGAAGGGACATCCCTCTACTGGGCACAGTTTTCTTCAACAATGACAAACTTTTCACTAAATATGTGTTATGCGCTTAGGAAGGCTCGCTAGAAGTGGAAATTGTGTAGTCAAGGCTCATGGATAGGAAATGCTCATCACTTGGTGAAGGATGGGAAATTTCATAACTTTCACTGGGCAGTAGGACCAAGAAGGGCTCCAAATTGGCTAAGTGTAGGATCCGTAGAGTAAGAGAGGGAAATGCATCCAAACGAGACTCAAAAATAGATCACACATATGAATTCCATTGATACAAACTAGGGGAATGCATAGGTCTGATGATCAAAAATCACACCTTGAAACGACAACAAAGTGACGCTTATTTCTAAGTGAGACAGTTGCAACGCCACATTGCGACACTTAGAATACAAGTTGTGATAGAAGTGTCGATTATGATTAGAAAGTGTGCATAGTTGTAGAAATGTCTCTAGTGCATATTATAATGATATGTAGGACCATTCAATGTAGAAGATTGCACTAGGAAAACCTCTAGTGATGCATAAGGTCTGACAAATACAAGAGTGAATACAGTTAGAAGCTTCACTTGCGACCATAAGAGGAAGTTTAAATGACACTTGAAGAAGCTAAGAAATTGAAGATGACACACGCCATAGTGAAAATAACATGAAAACTACACTTGTTAAGTGAAAGCAAGCAAAAGAGACAACCACGAAAGTGAAAGATACACTTCTGAAAACAAAGGTGTGCAAAAACAATAGTTGGGAAAGCTCATTGAAATAAGAGTACAATTGCAAACAAAATGAGAGGGATTCTCAATGGGGAGTGCACACTAACTGTCAACTATCTAGGCTTGTGCAAGAAAAGTGTGCTAATGCATTTATCAAAAAACAAGCATGTGTGAGAAAATGACTTTGACACTTAGAGCATGATAAGAAGAGTAGAGCACTTGGAAAAACATCAATCGACCATGAAGATGCTATGGAAGAATAGGTCATAAGATTCTTTGTAGGCTCCAAATTAAAGTGCGGGAAATTTTTTTGATGGTGTTGATCGCAACGTCAATATTACCGAAAAAGGGTTGGCCCATATCCAAGCCTTGACTTCCAACTTTTCCTCTTATTTCTACCCCCGCATCGCCTCCCTCTCGAAAATCATACATGATACCTATTGGGGAGAAATTTTTCCCTCCTAAACTCCCTCCAGTTCAGCTCCCAAGGATCCTCCCAAAACACCCTCCAAACCAAAGGAATCTCCTGACAAAATATGGGTCCCAAGCACCCACTAAATTGGCTCTGATGAACTCCATGACTCCTGCTTACATGCCCTTAGTAGCACGCACTATATAAAGTGGGCTTTGAAAATTAATCTCCTAGAAGAGTCTTGGATGGACTCATATTTTCTCTCTTAGGGTAACACTCGTAGGTCAATGAAGGTAGATGTGATATTCCCACCTGGAAACTAAGCAACATGAGTTGACTTGGTTGAGCAACACAAGCGAACGATGATTCAAATTTGAAATTGGAAAAAAGTCCCAATATGGAGGCCTCACCTTCTATTTATAATCGTTGTTCCTCCTTCCTCCTTGTTGGCTCCAAATTCGAACTCCTTCTCCCTCCCTTTCCCTCCAAGTTGAATTCTTCAAGGGAATTTGAATTCCCTCTTAGAGTGGCCCCGAAATTCCACTTTGAAATGGATTTTTCCTTTTATCTCTAATGTTTTCAGCCTCTCTTTTCTTCCAAGATTTAATTTGATGCCACATATCTGCTTCCCCTAAGTTTTTGGCCCAAAATTATTCATCATCAAAATTGCAAAATTTTCAGAATTTACCTTAATATAATTTTATTTAGAGGGAATATTACAGGAAATATTTTGTACCATGTGATTATGCACAAATGAGACAAATTTCAATGGTATCATGTTTACATTCTCTTAGTGCATGTTTTTTCTATACTTAGGACAAAATATAGATAAAGCATCATTCTCATCTTTTTGCTTATTTTTCATTCTTAACAATCTATTTGTTCTCTTAGATTACCAATTTTTTTTTTTTTAAATTATCTAGAGAATTGCTACTTTTAACTTGACTTATTGATCCTGATGTTGATTTACTTACTCTTGCCATGATTGGATCTTTATTACACCTACCTAGTACCATACTTTGTCCTTCCTTTTGACATGTGCTTGCACAATTCACAAATTTCTTTGAATCATAATTGGGATACATCCCCTTTACCTATTATATTAAGGATATCCATACACACATCCCTAATTACTCTAAGTAAAAGGGTTTTTAGTGTATCAAATCCTAAATATGTAATTTTTCCCTTTAAAATTATAAAAAATTCTTTCTACAAAATCCTCAAGATTATCATCTTCCTTTTGGCTCATTTTAAAGACTTTAACTTCACATTGTATACAATATTATTTATATTTTTCTAAAAAGAGTCTTCTCATATCATCCCATGATCTTATAGAGTTAGTACCTAATCCCATAAACCATTTAAGAGCTCCATTTTTCAATGTATCCGAAAATAATTCAATTTTTGAGCATCAGGTAAGTAATCATAAGATAAAAAGTACTTTAAATTCAAAAAGAAAGGTTTCCAGGTCTTCTGATCTCATACCATGGAAGTTGGGAAGTACATATGGAGATATGTTCTTCATATTAACATTTATATTAGTATCCTGAATGGGAAATTCAAAAGGATCTCCTTCATTTCCATCATCTCCATCTTCACATCTTCCTCTTCCTCCTCTACCACCTCTTCCACCTCCAGGGGGTAGTATTTTTCCTCCTCTACCACCTCCAAGTGGTGGTCTTTCACCTTGTCTTCCTCCCAGTGTTTCATATCCATTAGAAGGAGAGAGTACTTATCCTTAACCTTCTTCCATAAATTCCCCGGACCTGAGATAATATGGTTCTTCAATTTGATTTGCTTCTTATGGTTCCTCTATTACTAGTCTTCTAAAGAAAGTCCCCTCTTATTCTTCTCCTTATTCTTCTAAAGAAAGTTCCCTCTTATTGATCGGTCATTGAGTAGTTCCCCATAGTTGTAGTCATGCTAAGGAAATATCTAGTACATTGCATGGTCTTGTCCCTAGACACTAAGACACAAAATCCCTCAAATAGCTTAGTGCATACACCTCTCCGCTCCACCATCTGGGCGTCAAAAAAATTATGGGTAGCCCCATTGTCCACCATAACTAATACACATTTCCCTTGCATTATGCCTCTAATCCTAAGTGTCAAGTTCTTCGAAACTCCTAAGAGTGAAGCAATGACCCCTCTTATGGGGAAGAAAGGGCCTCCTATAGGTAGAGGTGGTAGAGGTAGTCCTCCTCCTCTAGTAACTTGTGGCTATCCATCATCTCTCCCTTCCTCTTGCTCTGCATCATCCTCCAGCTTACTATCTAAAAATGCCTCTATGTAATGGGATTTTCCCTTGGTGCACCTGTTCCCTGGAGCCCATGGCTCATGGCATATGAAGCACAAGTTCGTCCTCTAGTAGTCTCTCCTCATATCATCATAAAATTGACCATGCCCTGACATCTCCCTCTATAGGGGGGTTTTTATCTCTACCTTTTTGTGGAAAGGTAGGTCTCGTGGGTACTGAGGGTCTAATCTTAGAGATTGGCCCTTGCAAATCCTGAGCCCCGCTCACTGCTTCATGAAGAGAAGTAGGACTATTTGACCTCACCAAACCACGGAAAGGCTCAGATAAATCCTCCACAAAGAGAAAAACTCTCCTAGCCTCTGATGGATTTGGAACCATCATGGATAGCCTAAAAAAAAATTTATGTACTGCTTTGTGTTGCATATATGCTTGAGTTGGGTCAACTCTCTGAAAGGCATCTTAGGGTCCCTCAGGTCCAAACACTCCAACACCCTCCTAGTAAAGTCCTCATAAGAAGTTAAGTTGGCATGCCCCAGCATAGATAACCCATGGTACCACCAGTCATGATCATCTCCCTCCAAATGCAAAGTAGTTACTTAACTACTTCCACTTCTGTCATCTGGTTAAGGTGAAAATAGGTGTCCAGTTTTTCCACCCATGCCCTAACAGTGCATTTATAGGAGCCATCAAAAGTTGGAAGGAATAACCTCCCACTTGTGCATTGAAAATCATAGCTATGGTTAAATGTTCCATTGGTCCCTTTTCCTTTATTGCCATGCTTGAGCTGGAAAAAATCCTAGAAGGTTAAAACATTGCAAAAAAAATTTCCCATAGTCTAATACTCCTGGAAATAATCCCCTAAGGGCATATCATCCATGTTTGGATGCCCTCCAGTCACTGCAGTCAGAAACGTGGACATAGTAGACCTGAGTGGTCCACTGTAAGTGTGGGGATGACTCTAGGGTTGGTACTATCATCATGACAAGATGTGTCTGAGCCCTCTCCTGTAATGAACTCCTTATGGCTTCCCTTGTTATTATTATATTTCTCATCTCAACCAAAATATCCCTTTTCGTTTGCGCCATCTCCCTTTTCCCTTGTGCCACCTCATTTAGAACCTTCAAAAGGGTCTAGAAGGCTATGCCATCTCTACTGGTATCCCCCATGTTTGTCTCTTCTATTCCCTACTCAGGAACCTCTAGGTCAATGTTGATTTGCAATTTTTGTTCTCTACTCTTTTATCTTTTCCCCCGATAGGTTACGTTCTACTTGTATCTTGGGGTCATAGAAAAGGGTTTTCCCGCAACTAGCCATATCATGGCTCAGATACCACTTTAATATTCCAAATAGGAAAACACAACAAATAAAAGGTGCATGAAATAAACTACAACAAATAAAAAACTGAACAAGAGAACAAATAAGAAAACCCCAAAACCTGGGCAACAATTTTGAGCAATTTATTAATTTTGCATGGTAATTCAAGTAAAATAGGATGAGATCCATAGAATCAGGGGTTTCAACAGAAATCCATGCAACACCCATGTGAGAATGAGTAGGATAAGGTGCTAGAATTGGTTCAAAACTGTAGCGCAAACTTATCTAGAACTCAGCCACTGGTTGTTGAATGGAACTAGTCGTCTTGCTCAAGATAATGTCTGGAACGCTCTGAAAATGCAACCACAAGCTCACATCTTTTGGAGTAGGAGCCCCATCCAAAGTATCGACTCAGACACCACAACTTAAGGTTTTCCTTGGTTTTAATGGGTAACATAAGAGATTAACACATAACCTTTGAAATTAGCAAGTAAGTTGAGATTGTGAAACACCAATTGCAATGTGTAAAATAAGCCCTTCACGAGAGGGGAGAAAGGAGTGAGTCTCTAGAAGGAAGTAATAGTACTAACCTAAGAGAGACACACAAGAGAAAATAAATATTTTTCACTTATCTAACGAAATAGTTCACATAGACTCAACTATCATTAAATCAACTACAACACACATTAAACATGATGAGTACCAAAGATAATGAAGTAGTTCAATTTACTTGGTACATGTGTTCATAACATATATCGCAAACATCCAAAGAATAATCTTAAGACATTCATGATACATGTATGAAAATATGTTTCCTTAATGACCTTTGATTATTAGGTGAAATATCCAAGTACACAGTCACATTGGTGAGACACTAGCTCCATTAGTCGAACATTAAGTCACTTCTTGTTTCTCCAAAGAATGGTATTTTATCCTATGTTAAGGTAGATATGCCAAAGATATCTCTCCAAAGCCTAAGCCTCCAAAAGCCTTTTGCTTGAGTTATGAGGTTTCTTTCATAACAAGAGGAATAACCTTTCATATCCCTACGACTCTTGAACTACCCTCATGACTGTTGGAGTTCCAATGACTTTTGAACTTTTATTTGACTCATTTGTGCTCATATGCATTTACATATTCCACATGTGACTTTACATATTCCACATGTGGCTTTTGGACTTCCACACGTTAAATTTTTTCATTTTCCTTTGATAATTACATCATTACATCATTACATCCACAAATTATGTGGATGACACATGGACACATTTAACATTTTGATGACATTAATATAAGTCATGACTTGGCATTGATGACATGGCACTTCATGATGATGTGGAAATGCCAAGTTCTTCTCTTTGCGGCTATGTTTTGTATTCTTGATGGTAGATCTGATCAACACTTCATCGTCACCCTCCAGAGGGTCATGGATTAGCATTGGGACCTTCTGAGTTATCAGGCAATGTCTACATTTTGTCATGGTACAATATATCTTTATTTATACATGATGAGTCTTATTTGTGCTTCTTCTTTGCAAGTGATTATTTACTTCTTCTCCTTGACACCTTCCTTGAGCATCACCTTGCCATGCTGAGAAGGTACACCTACCAATGAATATCACTCATGAAAAGGAAAAATTAGTCTTGAAATCATCTATCCTAGCTCTACCTTTCCCATGGAAGAAGCTGCTTGTGAAGACCAATGAAATGGCTTGATAAGGAAGGACTTGATATGAAGAGTGTAGGTTAACTTGACAGTGGTTGAGGAAGGCACCACTATTCACTAAAACTGTGCCATGCGCTACGAGGAGGAGTTCTTCAAGATCCAACGCAGTGGGAAAGTGCAAGGGACAATGTGATGAGCTTGTTGAGTAAAATTGTGCCATGTGTTAGACTCAAAGGAGTAGGAGACAATGAAAGTGCATTTGAGCCAGAAAGTGAGCAAGGGATGACCCCATTATTTATTAAAAGTGCACCATGTGCTTAGGGATAGATAGTGAGAGAGAGAGAGATTGATTGGGTGCAGGGCGCATTCACAAGAGTTAAGGAGGAACCATTGTTGCTTGAGAGTGTGTTATGTGCGAGAGAGGATCAATGGATAAGGATGTTTGATTGTTGCTTGAGGATGCGCTATTTACTTTGGAAGGGTCAGTGAGGGCGCAATAATAATGCACAAATATGTCTGATTGTTGCTTGAGAGTGTGTCATGTGCTTTTAAAGAGATAAAGGACCCTTGTTTTTTTGAAGTGTACTTTGAAGGGACAAAGGGTCCTTGTTTTCCAAAATTTCAGTTTTGAAGAGATATAGAGTCCTTGTTCTCCCAAAGTTCACTTTTGAAGGGACATCCCTCTGCTGGGCATAGTTTTCTTCAACAGTGACAAACTATTCACTAAATATGTGTTATGCGCTTAGGAAGGCTCGCTAGAAGTGGAAATTGTGTAGTCAAGGCTCATGGATAGGAAGTGCTCATCACTTGGTGAAGGATGGGAAATTTCATAACTTGCACTGGGCAGTAGGACCAAGAAGGGCTCCAAATTGGCTAAGTGTAGGATCCGTAGAGTAAGAGAGGGAAATGCATCCAAACAAGACTCAAAAATAGATCACACATATGAATTCCATTGATACAAACTAGGGGAATGCATAGGTCTGATGATCAACAATCACACCTTGAAATGACAACAAAGTGACGCTTATTTCTAAGTGAGACAGTTGCAACGCCACATTGCGACACTTAGAATACAAGTTGTGATAGAAGTGTCGATTATGATCAGAAAGTGTGCATAGTTGTAGAAATGTCTCTAGTGCATATTATAATGATATGTAGGACCATTCAATGTAAGAGATTGCACTAGGAAAACCTCTAGTGATGCATAAAGGTGTGACAAATACAAGAGTGAATACAATTAGAAGCGACACTTGCGACCATAAGAGGAAGTTTAAATGACACTTGAAGAAGCTAAGAAATTGAAGATGACACACGCTATAGTGAAAATAACATGAAAACGACACTTGTTAATTGAAAGCAAGCAAAAGAGACAACCACGAAAGTGAAAGATACACTTCTGAAAACAAAGGTGTGCAAAAGTGATAGTTGGGAAAACTCATTGAAATAAGAGTACAATTGCAAACAAAATGAGAGGGATTCTCAATGGGGAGTGCACACTAACCGTCAACTATCTAGGCTTGTGCAAGAAAGGTGTGCTAATGCATTTATCAAAAAACAAGCATGTGTGAGCAAATGACTTTGACACTTAGAGCGTGATAAGAAGAGTAGAGCGCTTGGAAAAACATCAATCGACCATGAAGATGCTATGGAAGGACAGATCATAAGATTCTCGGTAGGCTCCAAATTAAAGTGTTGGAAAATTTTTTGATGGTGTTGATCGCAACGTTAATATTACCGAAAAAGGGTTGGCCCATATCCAAGCCTTGACTTCCAACTTTTCCTCTTATTTCTACCCCCGCACCGCCTCCCTCTCAGAAATCATACATGATACGTATTGGGGAGAAATTTGTCCCTCCTAAACTCCCTCCACTTCAGCTCCCAAGGATCCTCCCAAAACACCCTCCAAACCAGAGGAATATCCTGACAAAATCTCGGTCCCAAGCACCCATTAAATTGGCTCTGATGAACTCCATGACTCCTGCTTACATGCCCTTAGTAGCACGCACTATCTAAAGTGGGCTTTGAAAATTAATCTCCTAGAAGTGTCTTGGATGGAATCGTATTTTCTCTCTTAGGGTAACACTCGTAGGTCAGTGAAGGTAGATGTGATATTCCCACCTGGAAATTAAGCAACATGAGTTGACTTGGTTGAGCAACACAAGCGAACGATGATTCAAATTTGAAATTGGAAAAAAGTCCCAATATGGAGGCCTCACCTTCTATTTATAATCATTGTTCCTCCTTCCTCCTTGTTGGCTCCAAATTCGAACTCCTTCTCCCTCCCTTTCCCTCCAAGTTGAATTCTTCAAGGGAATTTGAATTCCCTCTTGGAGTGGCCCTGAAATTCCACTTTGAAATGGATTTTTCCTTTTATCTCTAATGTTTTCAGCTTCTCTTTTCTTCCAAGATTTACTTTGATGCCACATACTTGCTTCCCCTAAGTTTTTGGCCCAAAAATGTTCATCATCAAAATTGCAAAATTTTCAGAATTTACCTTAATAGAATTTTATTTAGAGGGAATATTACAGGAAATATTTTGTACCATGTGATTATGCACAAATGAGACAAATTTCAATGGTATGATGTTTACATTCTCTTAGTGCATGTTTTTTCTATACTTAGGACAAAATAAGATAAAGCATCATTCTCATCTTTTTGCTTATTTTTCATTCTTAACAATCTATTTGTTCTCTTAGATTACCAAAAAAATTGTTTTAAAATTATCTAGAAAATTGCTAAGTTCAACTCGACTTATTGATCCTGATGTTGATTTACTTACTCTTGCCATGATTGGATCTTTATTACTCCTACATAGTACCATACTTTGTCCTTCCTTTTGACATGTGCTTGCACAATTCACAAATTTCTTTGAATCATAATTGGGATACATCCCCTTTACCTATTATATTAAGGATATCCATACACACATCCCTAATTACTCTAAGTAAAAGGGTTTTTAGTGTATCAAATCCTAAATATGTAATTTTTCCCTTTAAAATTATAAACAATTCTTTCTACAAAATCCTCAAGATTATCATCTTCCTTTTGGCTCATTTTAAAGACTTTAACTTCACGTTGTATACAATATTATTTATATTTTTCTAAAAAGAGTCTTCTCATATCATCCCATGATCTTATAGAGTTAGTACCTAATCCCATAAACCATTTAAGAGCTCCATTTTTCAATGTATCCAGAAATAATTCAATTTTTTAGCATCAGGTAAGTAATCATAAGATCTAAAAAGTACTTTAAATTCAAAAAGAAAGGTTTCCAAGTCTTCTGATCTCATACCATGGAAGTTGGGAAGTACATATGGAGATATATTCTTCATATTAACATTTATATTAGTATCCTGAATGGGAAATTCAAAAGGATATCCTTCATTTCCATCATCTCCATCTTCACCTCTTCCTCTTCCTCCTCTACCACCTCTTCCACCTCCGGGGGGTAGTATTTTTCCTCCTCTACCACCTCCAAGTGGTGGTCTTTCACCTTGTCTTCCTCCCAGTGTTTCATCTCCATTAGAAGGAGAGAATACTTATCCTTCACCTTCTTCCATAAATTCCCCAGAGCTGAGATAATATGGTTCTTCAATTTGATTTGCTTCTTATGGTTCCTCTATTACTAGTCTTCTAAAGAAAGTTCCCTCTTATTCTTCTCCTTCAGTATGTACTTCAAGTTCTTATCCAACAAGTTTCTCTTCTGTTGAAGAGAGAGAAATAATAGCTTCAACTGAGGATGTGTTTTTGTCTAAAACTTCTTATGTTGAAGAGGTTGATTCTTCTTTGGTTCCAATTTAAGATATTCTTACCTTAGAAAGCCTTATTCTACCCACAAAAGTAGGAATTCATGATGCGGCTCTTATTGCACCATGTGGTATAGTGGGTGTGGTAGGTAATTGTGGAATTGAAGTTCATCCTCAAACAAATATACCTCTAGAGTCTCTTTCCATATACATGCATTCTAGAATGAATGAAATTTAATTTATGTGACTAAAAAAGGATGCAACTAATAATTAAATGAAATTTGACAACTATGGTTAGGAGAAACCTAACAATGCCATGCACATGTTCTCACCTCTCATCTTACCATTTCTCCTTTCCAAAGTTGCATAAATTAAAGAACAAACTAAATCAAAAACTAAATCTTATGCATATTTCCCCGACAACTACGCCAAAAATGTTAGGTAATTTAATTGCGCTTTAAATTTCATTACATTAAATCACCAATCCGAGTAAGTAGTATATGACACAAATATATGCTAGGAGTTTAGCTTTCAATTCTAATGGAAGTAAATGAAAATGAAAGAAAGTTCTGTTCTACGAATGATATGAAATGAAATCTTAATCTATGAAAAACAAATGAAATATATTTTATGAAATGAAATTAAATATTAGTCTATGAAAAACAATGGAAATCCTAATCTAGAAAAATAATAAAGTCTAATCTAAGCTATGAGTTGAAATTTATAGTAAGAAAACCACACAGTTTAATCAATGAAAGCATGAGATTCTACTCTAGAAAAGCATATAAATCTAAACTATGAAAGCATGAATTTATTCTAGAAAAGCATTGAAATCTTATTTAATGAAAGCAGGAAAATCTATTTTATGAAATTAAGGAAATATAGATTATGAAAGTGGTGACATGTGAACTATGAAATCAAAGACATTTTACTTCTAAGAAAGTATTGAAATCCTATTTAATGAAAGCAAGAAATATTTATTAATAAAGGTAGGAAAGTATGTTTTATGAAAAACATTCAAAACCGATCTGTTGAAGCAGATATTGAAATGTAATCTAAGAGTGTAAAGTGGCCTTATGAATGTAAAGGTTATTTCATAAAAATAATTTTTGAAAATCTAATCTACGAAAAGCATGTGAACTCTATCTATTAAGAAGGCAATGAATTTCAACGAGGAATGCTTTATGAATACTATTATGGAAAGTGAAAATGATGTAATGTAATTGAGAAACCTATTCTTTTGAATGCACAAATGTTAATGCTAACAAGATATGTCTTTATGCATTTTCTTGTATTTTCAAGTGCTTGATTAGAAACCTGAAAAAAAGAAAAATATGACTATAAACCTAAGATAAATCTATTGTAACAAAAGTGAGTGTGTACAATAACATAATAGAGTACAAATAGAGCAAGAATAAAAGACTTATGCTACAGGTGTCTCGCACGTCGACAAGGGGGACCTCCAAGTGATCATACGAGATTAAGAAAACACATAAACCTCTATTGTAACTAATACAAGTTACTCGTCAATATCTGGTGGCAACAAAAGGATCAATGTATGATATTAAATTGAAAAGAACAATGTGTACATAATTGATATGAATTCTTTATATATTATCTCTACATATCCCTCGCTTGACTAGGGAGGAAATTTATAATGTTTTCAAAACTAACCAACTCAAAATAATGTTGCTACACATAAGAAAATGGATGATAATTAAGTGTTTAGTTACAATTCGAAACTTAATTCTTATGGTTGATTGTTGACTCAACACATCCACATGATTACGTGCTAAGGACACATGATCACCCTAACGTTATTTCTTAGTTTGTTTGATCTGAAGAAGATAACTCACTTCCTTGAATTTAGTTCCACTGCTAGGTGATAGTCCTCGTGAAATATGGATTTATTCTTTATGCCACGCGACAAGTTAACTGGAAGTTTGACCATGCCATTGTGATCATCCAATGGCTTCTCTGTTGCACCAGATAGGTGGAACACCATGTTGGAATTTTTTTCCACCTATCAATGTACTTAATTCAGCTGCAATGCTTCAAGAACCATCCAGACCTTGGATTTTGCTATGGATTGTCACAAGAGCTACACAAATTGTCAATTTATGCAATCTTTGCACATTAGTCAAATTTTATAAAGCAAAGCATATAAAACCATAGAAATATTGGACTTAGTACCTCCATATTCCTTTTTAACTCAAATGGCGATGTTCATGTGGAATATGACAAGATAATTCAAAATAGGTTAATTATGAGGGCATAATTGATAAAACTAGAGTAGCAAACTCACAAAAAGATACTAATTCTCTAATAGTGGGAAAATAAAATAAAATTAGTTTTGGAAATGGACTAAGGAGATGAAATGGGGCCAACAAATTGCAAGGATATTGCAAATGAAGGAGTTAATTACTTTTTAATCCTTTTCAAAGAGGAATCTTGGGCTATAGTTGCTAAGGTAATAAGGCTATCAAAATAATTTAATAATTCTATCAATGACGAGGACAATTACGAGCTAATGAAATAGGATGGAAAAGGATAATTGTAGCAACTTGTATAAAGTTTTTTCAAGTACAAATTTCTAAGTCGAAATGGCCTTCATGTGGAATTATTTTTAGCTTATTATGATTTCGTAGAAGAAGAATTAAGAAGGGTGGTGGAGGTTGCAAGAATTATAGGAAAAATTCTTGGAGCTTATAACACTACCTTTATAGCATTGATCCCTAAAGAGGAAAATTTAGCAACCTTTGAAAAATTTAGGTCTATTTCATTATGCAATTACATCTATACCTTTTCTCAAAGGTCATGGCAAGAAACTTGAAGTGTGTTTTATCAAAACAAATTGATTCTGAAAAGTTCAGGCTTTTAGAGGGAAGACAAATCCATGAGGAAATTAGGATTGCGCAAGAAATACTTCATTTAATTAAAGTTGAGAAACAAATATTGATGGAAATTAAAGTGGAACTCTCCAAAGCATATGATAGGGTACATTTCCTTTAATTTAGACTTCTTCTCATACACTTGGGTTTATGTCATCAATTTGTTATTTGGGTGATGAGATGCATTAATTTAGTATCTTTTAATATCTTAATCAATTGGTAAACATCCCCTTTCTTCATATTAGGAAGGGTCTCAAATAGGGGTGCTCCCTATTCCCTTTCCTTTCCCTTTTAATTGTTGAAGGGTTGAGTACATTATTAAAAGAGGCTTCGAAAATTATTTGTTTCAAAGGGATAAACATTGGAATAACCTATACATCACATATCTTTTGTTTGTTGAATTTCCTAATTTGATCTGAGGTAATAAGGTAATTGACAAGTTCAAAGGTACATTATATTTATTCTATAAAGGTTATGATTTTATATCTTGAAAATCTACTCTATCCTTATGGGGCACAACTAATTAGGAAAAGGATTGTTTTACTCAATTATTTCCCTACGAGTCGATAGATCTAAACCATGGTTTGAAGAACTCGGGCTTCTATTTAAATCCAAAACTATACAAAAATAGAGAATGGAAATGGTTGATTGCCAAAGTGGAAAAGAAGTTAAACACAAGGTGCACTTGGTGGCTCTACATAAAGGGGATGTCTGGTACAAGTTAAAGTTGTATTGGAAGCAATTCCAATATAATGGATATTGTTGGCCTAGGTTGCAAAAGGTGTATTGGATCCCATTGGAATATGATGCTATAAATGTATCTACTTAGGTAATCTAAAGAAGATAGGGTTTGCTTCGACTTCTTGGAAAAATCTAGTTGTACCAAAAGCAAATGGAGGTTGGGGTCTAAAAAAACCTTTCTCATATACAACGCACTTGGTGCAAAAAAAGTGTGGAAATTAATTCAAGGCCGTGGGTTCAAGTAATTAGAGCCAAATACGTTGCTCTAGTTTTTGTTAAGTATTTGGTAAGGAATCTATTAAAACAAGTTCATAACTCATCAATAATTTGGAAAGTTGTTAACTCAAATTTCCATTTTGTGGGAAAATAGTTGACGTGGAAAGTTGGCAAATAATACAAAATGAAAATTGGTTTAGACCCACCGATATGATATAGGGGACTACCAAAATTACTTCCTTAGATGATTTAAGAGATAAGAAGTAAAGGATGTCGTAAACAAATTGTGAAGTGTGAGAGGTATACCCATTGACAATATCAATGACTAATATAGGAGGATATTAGATTCAGAGAAAAATATGTTGAGGCATGGTGGAACTACATAGATGCATTAAAATAAATTAATATCAAATAAAAGAAGACGATGACCAATTTTTATGTTCATTTAATTTAGCTGGAATATATGTGCCCAAATTAGGTTATAGAGCTCTTGTTGAGGATGGAAGGGAGGGATGACATGTATGGTGGTAGAGAACCATACAAAAATTAAAATTCCCTTCTAAAAAAAAAATATGCATGTGGTTGATTTAACACAATAGGGATTCCACTTGGGAGGTGTTATAGAAGAAAAGCTTCATTGGACTAGGTTGATGCAACTTATGTCAATGAGTATAACAAACAATTGTACATTTAATTATGGCGTTTCCATATACAAAAGAGGTTTGGAAAGAGGTGGAAGGTATGATAATGCTAATAAATTCTTGACAAGGTGAAGACATGAAATAATCCTTTATACCATGGTATGCTAAAAGGATACAAAAAAATCAAAGCCCTTCCTTGTAGCATAGCTTGGGGAGTATGGTTAACTAGATCCTAAAGTTATTTGAAGGAAATTTTACCTCTTAAATGTATTGTGTAGTAACTAGACATATTAAATTCTTACCCATAGTCTTGTGATAAGAAAAATAGACATGAGATGAAAAAAGAGGCAATCAACAAGGATATCCCATGGATGTACTTTGATGGTGCCTCATAGGGAAGTCCTCCTAGGGAGGATCGAGGGGGATTTTATTTCTGTCTACAAATTATTGCATTTCTTTCAATTTTGTTATAGATCTATGGTTTGATGGCTCTCAAATTAATTTTGTTGTTGGCCCAAGGGTTTGGGGTATCACAAATTCAAATATTTGGCGACTCGCTCTTGGTTATTCAATTCATGTGAAAGGAAACAACTAGTAGACATTTCCCTTCATAACCACTATATGATGATGTGCAAATTCAAATGAGATATTTCTCAAATATTCCTATGTCTCACATATATAGGGATAGGAACAAGATATTGGATGGATTATCAAAAGATAGATTAGGATTAGAGTGAGGAACTTATATTGTATCCATATTCTAGGATGGGCACACAACTAAATATCCTCATGATCCTTAGCTTTAATTTTATGTTTGTTTAAGGTAGAGGACACTTTCCAATTTTTAATTTAAATGATGTAAATTATGTCTTTTTGAGTTGGGAACCGAATTAATGTTATTGCTACATTTTTTTGTTATGCATAAAAAATCAAGTATGAAGAGTTGTTACTTCAAATAGATTTAGTGCACTCTTGTATTCCTTTGATGTATGATTGTAATTTTTTTATATTTAATATATAAAAATTCCATATTTTTTCCCTTGGAAAAATAAATAAACTTATTCAAATGTATTTGGAAAAAATATGCTTTGGGATTTTTTTTGAAAAGAGGGTTTGTTGACAAATTTGAATGTGTTATGCGTTTTAAATATGCTAAACCTTTAGGTTGATTGTGAGAGGTCAACTTGGTTGGTGAAATCAAGGCATTTTTTGTCCATAACCTCCACCAGGGTTTGATTTTATCAAAATTAGTTAGCTCATCTCTACAAGGGTAGGAAAAAACTATAGAACCACCATGATTGTTAAGTTGAGTTGGTGGCTTCACCCCCAACCATCAAATATAAATTGAAAATAGGATCCCACCTTTAGGTGATGGCCTTAAGTTTCTAATATTTAGAATCTTAAATGACTATTCTAGAAACATATTAGATCCTTAATATCTAAGCCATCTATTTGTAAATGCACATTGGTGCAAGGGATCTAATGAACTATTATATGATTATTTAACTTGACTACTTTGTAAGTGAACCAAAGGGAATTTCCACTTTATCAAGTAATGTTGTTTGCAATAATTCAACCACAACACCATGTTGAAGCTCAAACTAACATTGGTAAATGAGGGGGTGGAGTATTATTTAGCTGATTACATAATATATGGGTTTAATGGTCTATGGATTTCATTAAATGGTTCTAGGGTTGGATAGAGTATGAGTATTTTCAAGGTCAAAAGGAATTAGGGATACTTCTTAGAAAACACTTTCGAGTTTGTTATGGAAACAAATAAAGCAAAAATTGTAGGTGAAGGGACCTAATTAATAAATGGTGTTGGCTTCTTTATGAAGCCTTGAAACTTCGGTTCACCATGTACACATAATCCTACTTGGTGGTCCTGATCCAAGTCAAACTCCCTTGTATTCTCATAGACCATTAGAGATATGACATTAAAATTCATTGGAAGTATCTTGGGCAAGTTTATTAGCTTGGCCTAGAAACTCGTGACAATGTTTCCAATACATATCATTAAAATCTTAATAATAAATTGAATCTATCAATGATAGAAGTCAATTTGGAAAAAGGTGAGAGAACCCTATTGGAATGGCATGCATTGTTTTCTTATGATACACTCAATTCCTCCTTTATGCCTTCGTGGATACACACATGCACATACACAAGCATGATAATACTATGGAACCCAACATCATGATTCGACACAATTACACATGCACACTATTTAAAATATTGATGCAATAGCTCATATAAAAGGGAATACTATCAACCTATTTTTATTTTTATGTATAGTTGACAAAGGAGAAAATATAACGTATCTGATTAAGGTCCACTCGTTAAACCTATTTTTTTAGGGCATGTGTTAACTGTATTTGATGTTAGAGGGAAACCAACTCTAAGAATTCAAACTCTCCCCCAACCCAACACACCCCACACATAAGGCTCTACAACCATTGAGATTTGAACCTATGTTGTTTGCATGAAAACATCCCATCCCAACTTGTAAGCCACAACCTAATGAATATTAAGTTAGAACTTAATAGATACCTAAAATTAGATTTTTTTCTCTAATATAATTTCCATGCTTATTCAATAAAGATGAGGGTTTTGCTTTTTATTCTCCATTACTGATGTGTAATTATATTAATTCCTATTTGTAATTTGTTCATAGGTTATATAGTTTTTTATAAATTTTGTTACTAAAATTAAAAGAAAATATAAAAATATTTGAATAATGATGTATTTGATAGTAAATACATATGTATATTTGATAATAAATCAATATATCAAAATTATAAATATTTAAACTTGTTGTTTAAGCTATTAATATAATTAATTCAGATATATGATTTATGAACCGTATTCTTACACTTGTAAATGCATTAAGTATGTTGGGAGTTGTTGGAATCCCCATTATAAATTTTAGAATTAATTCAGATATATGATTTTATTTGGACTTAGACTGATATTTCTATTTATGAACCGTATTCTTATAAATGCATTACAAGTATGTTGGGAGTTTTTGGAAGTTCCATTATTAATTTTAGTCAACATTTCAATTGGTAAGAGGAAATGATTAGTAATGAAATGGGTATCCAATTGTTAGTGGGTGAATAGATTTAGTTAGGCCATAACCATATTGTGTGTGAGTGAAAGTAGAGGTCGGTATATGCACTTTAGATTTCAAATAAGGGGACATTATATGATGTTTTATATGGCGTTTCCTCTTTTTAATATATATATATATATATAGATAGAGGGATACTAAAGTGGTTATTAAAAAAAATCCCTCTTGATCTATGAGGGAAAGAGATAAAAGAAAAGAATGTAAAGGAATTTTTGTAGTGAATGAAAGGAGCCATTAGAGAGAGAATAACCCAGATGAGGCATTCCATTTGGTGATGCTTGAGTTAGCAAGGTGTTGGGCGCAACCCAACTTAGTCCAATTTTGGTTAAACACTTCGCATTTTGAGGAGAGGAGTGCGCGGTACCGTGAAGTCCTATTTACTGCGTGTTGTTCTAGGGGCTTCGGGGTGGTCGAAGCCCCCATTTTGTAATGGGTATTGGGGTTTTAGTTAATTGTTTTGTTGATCCCATGGTATGTGGACCATGGTTTTGTAGCTATGTAATGTTATATAAAGATATGTAATGATTTTTCAAAGATCAGATCATCGTAGACATTGAGCGCAAGTTGTTGTATCTTTTGTTCTATTTTGGGCCTTAGGAAAGGTTCCACAACTGAGTGCACGAAGACCTTGGAAGAGTCTGCAGCTTAGTGCGTAGACCACCTGCAGCTGTGTGCACAGGTCGAGAAGTTGAATGTACTGAAAGGATTCGTCTTAATAAAGAAGAAGAGAATTTTGGGCAATATTTTGTGTTTGCGTGCATTATTAGGTTTGCTTTCTATATATGATGTGAAGTAATGATTATGTTATGATAACGCAATTATATTGTTTTGTAATATTCTTATGTTAAACCAAATACGGCGAAGTAAATAGTTAAGTTATGCAGCGCAGTAGTACTAATTTAAATACAGAAAAGCGAAGTAGAAGCCACCTTGCGCAGTCCCTCAAGGCTACAGAAACCTGGTTCTACAACCACCCATAGCTAGCTCGGGTGAGACTGTGATCTTCTTGCAAGTCATTTCCAAAAGGGCCGATGTTTGAGGGTTTTGTTGGTGCAAAGTACAAGCCGAACTTGGGTCAAACCCCTACAAGCCAACACAAGGACATTGGTCCCCCAAGGTCTCGGGTTCAAGTACTCCTTGGGTGAAATAATGTACTCCAAAGTGAACAAAAAGTGAATATTGTAATAAAAAATTGAACAATGGTTGGATATACAAAAAAAAGGAATCACTAGAGAATGCAACTCATAGAATTTATTATTAAAGTAAAGGGATTCTTAGAAGAGAAATCCATTTGGGAGTTCAAAGTATTTTCAAAGTTGTGAATATTATAGGCCTTGACTACTATCTTGAGAAATAATTGACGAGAAACACTCCTTTTCTTTTCATATTTCAACATAAAATATGAATTTAGCTTAATTGGTTGATATAATATTTCTTGAAATAAATTGATTTGGGTTGAAATCTTGTTTATATTCTTCAGTGTCATAATTATAAGGTGGACTTAATTTTTTGTCTACACTCCTCAAAAATCACCCAAGAAACTATAAGGTCGGTTCTATTAACCAATATAGGCTCATTTTTACATCTTTTGATATATCACACTACATAATTTGAACATATATAGGGGAAAAATCACACATCTTCAATTATTCCTATCATATTTACACAACATGACATTTATTGAGCGAATTTTACTTGTGAGAGCAAAGCCTTTTTAAGGGAGAGGGCATATCATGTACCTAATCACAATATCTTTATTGATATTAAGCTCTACACACATTTGTTATTTTGTATGTATGCTCATATTTTTAATATTTGTAAAATACCACTTCTTTGACTTAATCACTTTGATTAGTTACTCAAACTTAAAGTGGGGTTTTAACCCTCTTTTGGTATAAATGATATTTTTCTTCCTCTCATTTGTAACTCTTATTATTGTACAATGACATGATTTATTAGTGTACTAAATCCTTCCCTAGTAATCAAATTTGCAGGTGTAATTCACCCTTGGTTGTGTAGGTTCCATTGTTAGTTTCTTTCCTTTGACTCTTTATTTATGTTCCACATAGTTTTTTATTTTTGTTGTATCACGACTTTTAGTAGTAGTTCTATTTTGAATAAACCATTAGGGTTAATTTAATTGATTGTTGCTCCTATTGCTAGGATGTTTCTAGTAATTAGGCATGAACTGCATGTCCATAGGTTGATTGTTAAAATTTGCAACTAGGGCCAAATTCCACCTTGGGACAACTCATATGATGGAGATGATATTTATTGGATTCCTCTTTTCAAGAGGGCCAATATTGATCTAAAGATCATCTCATTCAGACAAGAAGAAGTATGATTTTGAATTTATTTTCACACATGTGCAAATTGTCAAGGTCGGCCTTAGTCAAATGTAGGCTCATGGAGCCCAATGGATGTGTCTCTTCACCCAAAATGAAGTGTATAAATAGGAGTGACCTCTCTCCTCATTTGGACATCATTTACTCATACATTCTTCTCTCTCTCCACTTCATATTGGTTCGTACAATTTTGGTTTTCTCTCTCTCTCTCACACATGTAACAAAGGAGGCTGAAATTTTCAAAGATCAATTGTAGGATGAATTTCTAGATTGCAAAAAAATGTCGACCATCATTGACCAGGGCTTGTTTGACCGATTTTGACTGCATTTTCTTGGGCAAATATTCGATTTTTGCAGGTCGTACTTGCTAGCATAGAAATCGAGGCATTTCACCAAGTTTGACATGCATTAACTGTAGGCTTGTTTTGACTGCAGGCTTGACCGAATTTGACCAGTGTTTCAAGGATTGTTTTGGGTTGACTTTGAACCTTCTTGGAGGCCGAGTTGACTAACTTTGACCGAGTTGTTTAGGGGATGATTTGTTGTTGTTTTGACCAATGTTGAATTTTTGGTTAGGGATATAGGTTGACTGTTGTTTTGACAGGGTTTATTTAACTTGTGTTTAGGAAAGTGAAACTGATCTCTGCACTCTCTCTCTCTCTACTAAAATATTGAATAATAATAAGAATAATTGATCAAAGGGTTTTCCCCACATTGTGGTTTTACCCTAGCATCGGCCAAATATTGTGGCCTCTTGTCTTGGCTTGCTTTATGCATTTTGTTTTATGTTGTATTTTCATTTACTGTCAATGTGATTAATGGTTAATGTGATTGGTACTGGAAATAATTGGAAAATTTTATCTCACTGCTAGGGAACATTGAAGTAAATTGTACTAAGCATAGAACATACCATTGTTAACTAAATTAACATGGTATCAGAGCCTAGGTGAAGACAATTCCCAAGCAAGAGAGATAAAATCAATCACAAATATCTATTGGATAAGACTAAGACTTAATGGATTCCTCATCTTACTTCAAATCTCAGGTTAAGCTCAATGATAAGTGTTATTATCATGCATGGAAGATGTCTATAGACTTGAATTTAGAAGAAAATGATGTCATGGACTATGTGCAGGGAAAGTTGTGGAGCCTCCTTCAAATGCACCAGCTGCTACTAAGACAAAGTACAAGAAAGGTGAGGTCAAAGCTAATAATATCATCAGGGATTCCATTCAAAAAAATTTGGTTGCTTACATTTCTGATTTGGGCACATCTAAGGAGATGCATGACAACTTGGTTGGAATGGTCAAAGCCAACAATGCAAACCAAATCCTTTTTCTCAAGAAGAAGTTGAAGGGCATCAAGATGGATAAAAGGGAATCCATCTAATCCTACTTCATTAGGATTACCGAAATAAAAAAAATTTCTTCTATCTATTGGAGTATTTGTTTCTGATAGGGAGCTCACTCTTATTTCTCTTGGAGGTCTCCCCCAAGCATGGGATGTATTTACCACCATTATCCTTAAAAATGGTAGGATTTCTGGTTTTGATGAATTTTTGACTAGATGCACTCAATAAGAGACAAGGATGATGGAAAGATACAAGCCTTCAAATGGAAATAAGCCCACTCCATTATCCATTCATGTTAAGAGGAAGAACAATGCTGGTCCAAAGAGACAAGGTCAAGGAAGATAGGGATTCGAAGAAGGAAGAAAGGGAAGATGCTTCAATTGTAACAAGTTTGGCCATTGTGCTATAGAGTGTATTGATAAGAAGGATACTCAGGATGATGAAAACAACAACAACCTCAACAATTTCAAGGGAAATGGAAATCAAAGTAATAACAGGTTCAACAACAAAGGAAAGAGGAATGATCCCGATACACGATATGGAAATGGTCGACCTCCCAAAAGGTGAGAAACTCTAGGTATGAGGAAACTAATGTTGTAGAAAAGAAAAAAGAATTTTATCTCATTTCTACCCTCACTATTTCCTCTCCTCCAGACACTTTGGATAATTGGTTGATTGATAGTGGTGCCTCAAGTAACTTCATCAGGTACAAGGAAGCCCTCTCAAATTTGATTGAAAAGAAGATTAATTTGGATATCATGCTTGGAGACAATTCCACCTACCCCGTGAAAAGGATAGGGAATGTTAATCTTCATTTGAATCAAGGTCAAATCCTTCATCTACAAGATGTATTGTATGTAACTGAATTGAAAAGGAACCTGGTATATATTTCTGCAATGGAACACAAAGGCTTCGAGGTAGCATTCGTTGATGCGAAGGTATGTATTTTTCAAAGGAACCTGAAAGATGCATTTACACTTGGATTTAGGGTTGAAGGTCTCTATCAAGTTGGAGGAATTCCTTTGGGAGCAATGACTTGAAATACCTCTTCAATCCGAACTATGGCAGCAAAATTTTGCTCACCTTCATTATAAGACCCTACCTAATGCAAGGAAGATGGTCATAGGTATGGCCGAATTCAAGGTAGATCACGAAGGTGTTTGTCAGGGTTGTGCAGCAGGGAAAGATACAAGGGGAACATTCCCCTCAAGTGAAAGTAAAACTACCGACATTATTCAATTGATTCATTCTGACCTATCTAGTATGTTGCTCGTAACATATTTGGGAGGATATTTGTACAAAGCTATTTTTGTGGATGACTTCTCTCACAAAACATGGATCTATTTCTTGAAGAAGAAGGACTAAATGTTCAAATGGTTCTTCTCTTTCAAAGTCTTGGATGAAAATCAAACAGGGAAGAAGATCAAAATATTGAGGACAGATAATGGAACCACATACGAGTCAAATGAATTTAATGACTTTAATAGAGAAGTTGGCATTAAGAGGGAGACCACTACTGCTTATCCTACTTAAAAAAATGGAGTTTTCGAAAGGAAGAATTGAACCATCATAGAATCTACTTGTGCCATGCTTCATGACCAAGGCCTACCGAAATTCTTGAGGGGAGAAGTTGGCAACACTACCGTGTACGTTGAAAATAGATGCCTAAATTAAGCATTGGACTTCAAGACACTCGTTGAATTTTTCACTGGTAAGAAACTTGATGTTTCTCATTTTATAATTTTTGGTTGTCCCTTATATTTTCATGTGCCGAAAGAGAAAAGAAACAAGCTTGATGCATCTGGGAAGAAATGAAAATTTGTGGGCTATAGTGAAACTTCAAAGGAATATAGAATCTATGTGCCTGGTCAAAGGGAAGTGGAAATAAGCCATGATGTCACATTCGATGAATATGTTTCCCTTGTAAATTTTAGATATCTTCCTATTCCAATGATGGACAATGATGAAGATGCAAGAAAGCAAGATGAACCTTCGACGGATGAACCAATGCCTGATGTTGAAGGCCTGATGGATCCCATTGCTCCACCTCCTCGTGATCACACTACCTCAAGGAAAAGACCCTCGTGGCTCAAATACACTCTCAAATATTTTGAAAGACATATTGCTCCAAGAGGTACATTTCGTGAAAGTAAGAAGTTGAACAAGTACCAATGGTACTTAGTTTCCATGAGTACCATTATTCATTCTGAGCCATGTATGTTTGAATAAGCCATGAAGTACCAAGTGTGGAAGGATGTGATGAATGAGAAATATGAATTGATAATGAAGAATGATGTCTGGGATGTGGTTCCTAGACCCAAGGACAAGTCCGTGGTCACTTCAAAATGGCTTTACAAAATCAAACATGGAGTTGATGGGAGTGATGAAAATTTCAAGGCTAGGTTCATTGCTCGAGTCTTCTCTCAAAAGGAAGGAGTGGACTGTGATGAGATATTTTCACTAGTTACTCGGTACATGACTATATCATATATCATCGCTCTTGTTGCCTCTCAAGGATGGAGCCTACACCAAATGGATGTCAAAATTTACTTCTTGCATGGATCGCTTAAAAAGGAAGTCTATGTAAAACAACCTGAGGGGTTTGAAGTTCGGGATCGAAAAACACATGTATGTAGGTTGAAGGAATCCCTTTATGGGTTGAATCAAGCTCCCAGGGCTTGGTATGAGAGGATTTATAGCTATCTTATGAAGTTGGGATTTACAAGGAGCGAAGCTGACCCTAACCTATACTTCAAGGTTTAAAAGGAAAAGCCTCTCATTCTAGTACTTTATGTGGATGATCTCTTTCTGACAGGTGTAGAACATCTTATTTATCAATGCAAGAGGGAGTTGGCTTCCGAATTCGAGATGAAGGACCTAGGGTTGATGCACTACTTCCAAGGCTTGGAGGTCTAGAAAAAGTTAGGAGATATTTTCCTTTCTCAAGGAAAATACATTGTGAAGCTACTCGAGAGATGTGGGATGGTGGACTGCAAGTTTGTGACTACTCCAATGGAACTCAACTTCAAGAAGATATGTGGAAGTGTTGTTGGGCCCGATTTGGCAAATCCTTCCGAGTATCGACAACTTGTGGGGGCCCTGATGTTCTTAGTGAACTCTCGCCCACACATATGCTTCACTATGAATACATTGATTCAATTTATGGCCGAACCTCATCACATACATTAGATTACTGCCAATAATACCTTGATATATCTCTGGGGAACAATAAACTATGGACTCATATACACTGTCGAGAACTTGAGGATACATGGATATACTAATGTTGATTGGGTTGGTAGTGTGGTGGATTGTAAGAGCACATCTGGATGTTGCTTCTCATTGGGATCTGATTTGATATCTTGGTTGAGTAGGAAGCAGAAATCGGTTTCTTTAAGCACCACCGAGGTCGAATACATTGTTGCTAGTATGGCATGTTGTGAAGTTGTTTGGTTGATGAATCTCTTTAGTGAGCTATTTGAGCAAGTGCTGGATACCACCATGATCTACTGCGACAACTAAAGTGGGATTCACCTTTCAGAGAATCCTGTGTTCCACGACCACTCCAAGCATATTGATATCATGTACCACTTTATCCAGGATATGGTACAACTGGGAGTAATAAGGCTCCATCACATTAGGACTGATGAGAAGGCTGCAGATATTCTCACGAAGCCCTTGGGGAAGGTCAAATTCTTAGCCTTCTGTGAGATACTTGGAATCATTGAAAGACCCTCTTATGAGGGTCTCGCATGAGTTGGAAACTGAGCTCTGGTAGCTCTTGGGGGCTTGGGGTACTTCTTGGAGTTATGAGCGACCATAAGGTGAGTGGTTCTCTTTTCCCTAGTGGTGTGTTATGTACAAGGTGAGTGGTTCACCTTCCCCTATGATACCCCATGATCGAAATGTGTGTAGGGTGAGTGGTTCACCTTCCCCAACGATTGACATATGCATAGGATGAGTGGTTCACCTTCTTTGATGGCATATGAGCAAGATGAGTGGTTCACCTTCTCTTGCTAATGCCCCAACATACATCCTACCCATGTAGTCTGAGACTCATGGGAAGTACATATCATCTAGATAATGAGTTGGGAAATAATGCTAGGGACCATAGCACTACCGATGGACACATCATGTCATGTCATACTCCCTCTACTAGGATGCATGGTGTTCAAAAACTTAATCTCAGATCAATTGAGGTTCTACCTCTTGATTGACTTGTGTTAGTGGAGACTGGCAAGGTCTTGTGACTCACTCTCAATTAATTCTTATCATTGTTACTTCATGGTTCAGTAGAGAAAAGAAGAGATGAAAAAGATGGTACATGTCGGCATGATGATTAGTGACAACACATTGATTGGCAGGTGAAATTATCCCTAGTTGATATGGAGTGTTAAAATTGGTTACTAGGTCCAAATTCCACTTTTGGATAGCTCATTTGATGGAGATGATATTTTTATTGGACTCATTTTTTCAAAAGGTCCAATATTTATCTAAATATCATCTCATTCAGACAAGTAGAAGTATGCTTTTGAATTTATTTTCACACATGTAAATTTTCAAGGGTAGCCTTAGTCAAATGTAGGCTCATGGAGCCCAATGGATGTGTCTCTTAACCCACAACGAAGTGTATAAATAAGAGTGACCTCTATCCTCATTTGGACATCATTCACTCACACATTCTTCTCTCTCTCCACTTCAAATTGGTTCATACAACCTGGGTTTTATCTCTCTCTCTCTCTCTCACGTGTGTGATAAAGGAGGCCGAAAATTTCAGAGATCATTTGCACGACAAATTTCCATATTATATACTAGTGTTGACCAAGGCTTGTTTGACTAATTTTTACTACGTTTTCTTGGGAAGAATTTTTGAAAATGCAACAGGATGATGGAGCTTAGTGAAATGAAGTCGCCTTCACTAAGTGGGCCCACAGGCTATTTTTGGCGCAAAGTCTATTTTTAGACTATGTCTATTTTTAGACATATGGAGCATGGTCTAGGAGTTGCAGTATGCTATTCTTGGATGATTTGTCGAGTTGGTAAAAATAGATGGACATCTATTTTTAGACATACAGGTCGAAGTCTATTTTTAGATTGCCTGTCTAAAAATAGGTCAGTCAAATATTATTAACCCTTAATAATATTTGGACTATAAACTTCAGTTTATCCTCTTGCAACACTTCAGTTGGAGCTACGGATGTGGCCCATGCATCTGACAGAAGGAATTACGCTATTCCTAGGGGTTTAGTGAGCTCATGCATGGTTGACTTCAGTTAGAACTCAAGTGGCGGAGTTTGGTGGAGTTGATGAGACAGTTGGTGGAGTTGTGTTCGGGTTAACTTAGTTGAACTAGTTGTATTTAGTTTAACTGGCTAATACACTAGAGATGAGTGGGGTGAATTAAATATTAATTAATTCACTAAATATTAACTCATTATTCAACTCAAGAACACACATCGGTTTGTGGCAACCATGGAGCAGTTCGAGTGAACATATTTTGGAAGAAGGTAGATGAAAGGGTGAGTTTGCTATTAGTTGCGACATGAGTTGTGCATGAGATTTGCACAAGCATTGGAGGATATTTCCAATGATGATTGCATAGTTGGAGTCAAGGATATTTGAACTTGGATCTCTCATTACACCAACTTGGATTGCGCAGTAGAGGCAGGCAAATAGTGGATGAGTTTTGAACCCGTGACTTGTTCAAAACTGAGCTAGTTTGTGTGTAACTTCTGGAGATAGTACTGAGTACTTGTGAGGAGTATTATGCTATGTATTGTTATATGTTCTCTTCTATTATAATATACAAAATATCTGGGGGTTTTCAGCTATAAGTTTTCCCATTATATATTGTGTTTATGTGCACATGCGACTGTTTCTATTTCCGCATATTGATGATCAATTGTAGAAGAGGTTATGTGTTATGCATGAATTCGAATTAGTGTGTGACCAGGATAATATCGGTGGATAAATCTTCATTATTCAACAAATTTCTACATGGTATCAGAGTGAATTGATCATCGGGATCTATTACAGTGATTACAATTTTATTTCGGTAGACAGAGTCTGTAACGGGCCAGGTAGCCTCTGGATCCATCCTTTCTCTGAAAGGTGATATATCCAGTAAATTCCCTTATAGTCAATCTCTATGCTAGAAATAATTTGTTCTCACGGATCCAGAAGCAGTTAAGTATTTGAGTTTGGAATTCGAATTTTGCAGCAGATTTTTTTCTTGGTGCCGGAGTTGAAATGTCTTTCAACGGTTTGCGACTCGAATATGCTCTTGAAGGCAGTTTGAATTATGTTGCATGGAAAGATTGGATGGAGGCAGTATTAGAAGATAATGGACTGAAGGAGTTCGTAGATACGGATGTCCAAAAGCCCACTGATCCTGCTGAAGTCGAGGCTTGGCAAAAGAAGATGGCGAAATGTTGAAGGATTCTGTTGGAGGGCGTGAAGGATCACATTGTATCCAGCCTGCATGGAAAAGCTTCTCCATATTTGATGTGGAAAGCGTTGACAGATCTATTCCAGAGCAAGAGCGACCAAAGGAAGCTGGCGCTCAAGGATAAACTCAGAAACATTAAGATGGAGAAAGGCGACAGTATCGCTAAGTACCTCACGAAGTTCACTCAATGCAGAGATGAGCTGGGAAGTGTGGGGGTGACTGTTGATGAAGAGGACTTGGTGGACCTGGCTCTCCTTGGTCTTTCAAAGAGTTGGCATTCCTATCAGGACTCTGTCAATGGTCGGGAGAAGTTTCCAGGATGGGAGCGACTCTGGGCGGATCTCATGCAAGAGGAGATAAGGCGAACTACTAGGGACGGATCTTCATCAAAGGTATCTGATGAAGAAAATTGCGCTTTGGCTGCCAAAGAAAAGAAGGGGAAGAGCAAGAAAGCTTCTCAGTCTGGTGCAAAAGGCAAGAAGCAAGACATGTCCAAGGTGAAGTGTTTTCACTGTCACCAGCACGGACACTATGCCACAAATTGTCCGCAGAAGAAGAAAAATAAGAAGGATGCTGGATCTGTAGCGGGAGAGGCATTGGCCTCCTAGTTCGAACTGGATTTTTTCACTGATCGCATGCTTGGTCTCAAGTGTGATGGGATCAGTATGGTTCTTGGACAGTGGTGCGTCATTTCACATGACAGGAGATCGGGATCTGTTTTCAGATCTGGAGGAAAAATATCTTGGAGTGCACATCGAGATGGGCGATGATGGTAGATACAGTGCGACCGGTATCAGCACCATTTCCTTTGAGAGGGATTTTGGTAAACCCTTCATATTGAGGGAAGTATTGCATGTTCCAGGATTGATGAAGAATCTGTTCTCTGTGGCGATGTTGGAAGACAAGGGGTATGATGTGGTCTTCAGCAAAGGAAAGGCTTTCCTGCGCAGTAAGACAACTGGAGAGACCCGGAAGATAGGGGTTCGAGTCAAGAACCTTTATCAGTTGCAAGTAGATGGCTGCGCAACAATGGCATGCAAGGCAGAAGCAGTGGTGAGCCGGGATGATGATGGCGAGCTGTGGCACAGGAGATTGGGCCACCTTCACCATGGCGCTTTGAAGATACTGTAGCAGATTTCTACTGGGCTTCTTAAGGGCACTCTTGCGCAGTCAAATCAGTGCAAGGGGTGTACCTTGGGAAAATATGTGAAATCCACCTTTCACGAGAAGGATAGTCGCGCCACGACGATCCTTGAGAGAGTTCACATAGACGTGTGTGGTCCTTTCTCAGTAGCTTTGACAGCAAAGCACAAGTACTATGTGATCTTTGTGGATGATTTCTCTCGAAAGTGTTGGATATTCTTCATGCAGAAGAAGAGCGAGACATATTCAAAGTTCTGTGAATTCAAGGCGCTGGTTGAGAAGGAATCGGGGAAGAATGTGAAGGCTCTTAGGAGCGACAATGGTGGTGAATTCATCTCTACTGAATTCAAGGACTTTTGCAGCGCAGAAGGGATTCGGAGAGAGCTCATCGCACCCCATAACCCACAGCAGAACGGGGTTGCTGAGCAGAAGAACAGAACGATCGTGGGTGCTGCACGGGCGATGTTGCATGATCAAGGCCTACCCCTTCACTTGTGGGCTGAGGCATGCAATACAGCAGTGTATGTGTAGAACCGTTGTCCTCACAAGGTTCTTGGCATGAGTACACCGAAGGAGGCTTATTCTGGCAAGAGGCCTGATATTTCCCATTTGCGGATCTTTGGTTCTCCTGTCTACATGCATGTGACGAAGGATGCAAGAAGGAAGCTGGATCCAACCGCTGAGGTTGGAATATTTGTGGGGTACACTGATACACCTCACAACTATCGGGTGTATTTGTCAGACAGTCGCAAGACTGTTGTGCGACGGGATATAAAATTTCGGGAGGAGAAAGCCATGCAGTGTTCGCTTGAGAGGGAGCTACACTTGCATGCAGATGAGGAGCTGTTAGTTCCTAAGGAGGAGCTTCCGGATGTGGATCAGCCACAAGAGGAGGTTCAGGAGGTGGAAGAAACTACCCAGGCAGCGCCAACCATCAGAGGGCGCATGCGCACTACAGAAGCTGAGCGACTGGCTCGGGATGCAGAGAGGGTTGTAGGACCACCTACAGCACAGCGCAGACAGAGACAGTCACCGGATCGGTACACTGCATACATGGCTCTTGTGAGTCAATGTGTTGTGACGGAGCCATCCTCTTTTGAGGAAGCTGTGGAGGAACCCGCATGGGTTGATGCCATGATCGAAGAATATGATTCGATCGTCAGGAACAGTGCATGGGAGATTGTCCCAAGACCGGTGGGGAAATCGGTGGTGGGTTCGCGATGGATCTACAAAGTGAAGCAGGCAGCTGACGGGAGTGTGGAGAAGTACAAGGCAAGATTTTTTGCTTGAGGCTTCTCACAGATAGAGGGGATCGATTATGAGGAGACCTTTGCACCTGTCGCGAGGTACTCTTCCATACGGACGATCCTAGCTCTCTCAGCGCAGATGGGGTGGCACATGCATCAGATGGATGTGAAGACTACGTTCCTCAACGGAGTCATTGAGGAGGAGGTGTACATAGAGTAGCCCGAAGGTTTAGAGATCTTCAGCAATGAGTCGCATGTGTGCAGACTCAAGAGAGCACTGTATGGGTTGAGGTAAGCACCTCATGCTTGGTACACATGGATTGACAGTTATTTCACTGGACTTGGATTCTCCAAGAGTGAGGTGGATCCTATCCTATACCAGATTGTGGTGGAGGTTAAGTTGCTGATCATTGTACTTTATGTAGATGATTTGATTTTGACAGGTGATGAGCTGTTGATACTCTCATGCAAGGATGATCTTGCAAAAGAGTTTGAGATGAACGACTTGGGCCTCCTTCATTATTTCCTGGGATTTGAAATTTGGCAGCGCAGTGATGGACTATTTGTTTCTTAGGGTAAGTATGCTCGGGAGATACTGGATAAGTTCAACATGCATGGCTGCAGGCCTGTTGATACTCCTCTTCCTGGAGGTTGGAGGAAGGAGGATGCTACTTCGACAGAGGTAGTGGATGCCACTGTTTATCGACAGTTGGTGGGGTCGCTTATGTATCTGGTCAATACACGACCCGATATATGCTACTATCTTTGTGCTTGACTTTACGCAAGCTATGGTTAAGCCTACCAAGCTCTTGGAAGCGAACGAGCATGTATTGCATTATCTTAGTGGCACATCGGGATATGGTACGTAGTACGGACGAGGAGGTTGGAGGGCGAAGCAGCAGCTTCAACGTGCAAATTGGGCGAGGGAGCCCAACGGACGAAAGAGCACATCTGGAGGGAGTTTCGGTATCGGGTCGACGGCGGTTTCTGGTACGGCGGGAAGCAGAGATCCGTGGCACTCAGTTCAGCAGAGGCCGAGTATATGGCAGCGAGTTTGGCTGCATGCGAGGCTATATGGATGAGGAAGATCCTGGTCGGGTTGTTCGGTTCACACTTAGAGCCTAATGTGATTTATTGTGATAATCAGAGTTGCATCAAAATCTCGGTTAATCCAGTATTTCATGATAGATCTAAACACATTGACATCCGGTATCATCATATCAGAGATTGTGTACAGCGAAGAATCATGTTACTTTCATACATTCCTACGGAGGATCAGGATGCTGATATCTTGACGAAGGCGCTCACCAGGAGAAAATTCGAATACCACAGAGGCAGGATAGGGGTTGCAAATAATCCATATCTTTTTGAGAGGGAGTGTTGATATTGCAACAAGATGATGAGCTTAGTGAAATGAAGTCGCCTTCACTAAGTGGGCCCGCGAGGCTATTTTTGGCGCAAAGTCTATTTTTAGACTATGTCTATTTTTAGACATATGGAGCATGGTCTAGGAGTTGCGGTATGCTATTCTTGGATGATTGGTCGAGTTGGTAAAAATATATGGACATCTATTTTTAGACATACGAGGTCGAAGTCTATTTTTAGGCGCTTTTTGTCTAAAAATAGGTCGATCGAAATATTATTAACCCTTAATAATATTTGGACTATAAACTTCGAGTTTATCCTCTTGCGACACTTACCGAGTTGGAGCTACGGATGTGGCCCATGCACGAAGAAGGAATTACGCTATTCCTAGGGGTTTGGTGAGCTCATGCATGGTTGACTTCAGTTAGAACTCAAGTGGCGGAGTTTGGTGGAGTTGATGAGACAGTTGGTGGAGTTGTGTTCTGTTTAACTTAGTTGAACTAGTTGTATTTAGTTTAACTGGATAATACGCTAGAGATGAGTGGAGTGAATTAAATATTATTTAATTCACTAATTATTAACTCATTATTCAACTCAAGAACACATCAGTTTACTACAGTGCATGGACAGTTCAGTGAAGACCAGTGGAAGAGGTAGATGAAAGGGTGAGTTTGCTATTAGTTGTGATATCAGTTGTGCATGAGATTTGCACAAGAATTGGAGGAGATTGCCCATGAGGATTGCGCAGTTGAAACCAACGAGATTCGAACTTGGATCTCTCACTACACCAACTTGGATTGCGCAATAGAGGCAGGCAAATAGTGGATGAGTTTTGAACCTGTGACTTGTTCAAAACTGAGCTAGTTTGTGTGTAACTTTTGGAGACAGTACTGAGTACTTGTGAGGAGTATTGTACTGAGATTGTTACATGTTCTCTTCCATTAATATACAAAATAGCTGGGGGTTTTCAGCTTTAAGCTTTCCCCATTACATATTGTGTTTATGTGCGCATGCGACTGTTTCTATTTCCGCAAATTAATGATCAATTGTAGAAGAGGTTATGTGTTATGCATGAATTCGAATTAGTGTGCGACCAGGATAATCTCAGTGGATAAATATTCATTATTCAGCAAATTTCTACAAGAATTTCAAATTTTTTTGTCCATACTTGACTAAATTTTTACCGAATTTGACCAACGTTTGGCAGGGACTGTTTTGGGTTAACTTTGACCCTTCTTGAGGTCGAGTTGACTAACTTTGATCGATTTGTTTAGGGGATGATTTGTTATTGATTTTATCGGCGTTGAATTTATAGTTAGGGATACAAGTTGACTGTTGTTTTCACAGGGATGATTTTGTTAGAGTCCTATGTTCCATAACAATCAAGAGTTATCAATCTTCCAAGTTAATGAGAGTCAAAAGTTAAATTTTGGTCTATTCTAGCAAAATTTGCCAGTCATAAGGAAAAGCCTATGAGTCATTGTATAGGTGTCGTTACTACTCCCACTCCAAAAATGAAGATCATTTCATCATGGTAGGTCATCACCATATTTCAGGAGTCTTTTGATTAATAATGGTCATTCAACCCTATCAATCATACTTGCACCTTCTTTCCTCAGAGATTAAGTCAAAATTATGTTGCTAGGGTTTTTTTTGCGTTTTCCCTTTTCCATGGTTCCTAGCTTAATTAAGGAGTCAAAGGCATTGGTTTTAATCTTATACCTCCTTCATAATCCTTCACTGATCATTTCTCATCAATCCCCTCAACAAAATCCTTTCATTTCCTTATTTTCCCCAAAACCCTAAAAATATGTTGTGCTTTTACCCTAGGTTTGTGTTTTGACCTTTAGCCCTCCTTTTTCTCACTCATTTTGAGAAATTCCAGTTTCATTGTGTTCCTAACACCTATCTCTACCTCCCATAATTTTTTCATAATTTTTCCTACCCCCCATCCCCTCCATTCCCTTCCCTCAAGTTTCTATGCTTCTAGAAAATTCGTTGCGCTTTTGACTATGTTTTTATCATCATTTTCAAAAGAGGTTTCTAACCAAATGAAGATGAATTTTAAAAAACTGAGGTTTTTATTCAAAACAACCTTATCTACAAAAATCTCTCCCATATTTGTAAAAGGTGTTATTATTAAAGAGATATCACTCCATCTTTGACCCCTATTATTACAAAAAATGCAAAAAAAACATCCTACAAAAACATAGCAACTAGTTGTTACGATTTTCCTCAGAAGGTCCAAATCCAAAATTTCAAGCATGGTTGGATAGCTAATGACTTAAGGATATCATGAAATCACTTTTGGATGCTTGTACATTCATGATTTTGAATAAAATGATCAAAAATTTCCTTTTTTACACCTTTTTGCCACCTTTTCAGAAATTTGCTGCATTTATGGACACTTTCTCTTAAAATCAATTTTGAGGGGGCTAAAATGATGATTTTGGAGGACTTAAGGGTCCCAAGGCATAGTATACATCCTGATATTATTCACCAACCTTCAACATCACTCAGGACCTCTTCCAAGTCAGCTAAAAATGAAGCCAAAGTTGTTGTGTTTCTGCTAAAAAAATTGTTGTGTTTCTGGGAAATGTTTGCTACGTTTCTGTGTTTGAAGGTTTTTCACTACACCTGGAGGTCAAAGGACTTGGTCGATGTAATAGCTAACTCATGAGTTATTTTATGATTAATATGCTTATTAATGATCATAATTGTAAAGAATCTTGTGATTAATGCCTTGAGAGATAAGCTCAATTAGTTAGCTAAAAAAGGGGAAAGTTGTTTCTAACTTCCCTGGGATTAGGCAATGAGTCATTAGGTTCATTAATTAGTTGATATGGATCATGATTCGACCCCTTAGAGGTGGAATCTTTTTTTTTTCTATATGTACTCAGAATCAAGTCAAAGAGAAGTTTTGATATTTGAAGTTCACACTTTTTGGAACTTGTGTACTTGACTCTTTGCAGATTCAATATACAGGCAGTTACGGTTATTTATATGGGATTCTTCTGATGTGGTTAGTGACAATGTTTTTCTCCATTTTTACTTATGCATCTGATGATTAAGTTGTTCTATAATCCATATATGTTCTTCTTGTGTTAATCTCATAAGTTTTAAACATGATACTTTGCCTCATATGCTCTGTTTTATCTGAGATTTTCATATAAGTGTTTTTTATCTTATAAGTAAATGAATTCATACATGTATGCTCATTTTACTCCTTCTACACGACTTCTTCCTCACCACACTTCAATGAAAAATTCAATTTGGGTCACTAGTTACATTTATCTTGCCTCATTCTATGACTACAGTTGATCCTGTAGGACACTCGGCACAGTTCCTAAACCTGGTGCTTCTTATCAAACAAAACCTAAATAAAAAACCCTACTGAGCTTATAACTAGCCTAAAACTATAATACTCTCCATTCGCTTCCATTGGTTGTGAGGTTGATTTTGAGAGAGACCTCTCTAATTTTTTAGGGCCAGATACCATGTCAAAAGTTGGTTTGTGGTCACCTCTTTAGTTTCCTTTCTCAGCCTTGGGAAAGCCAAGGAGCCCTAACATATTTAATTGTGTTTTGGGAAAGCAAAATTGATCTATGTACTCTCTTTCTCTCTACTGAAATATTGAATAATAATAAGAAGAATTGATCAAAAGGTTTTCCACATATTGGGGTTTTTCCCTGACATCTGCCAAAAATTGTGTCCTCTTGTCTTGGCTTTCTCTGCATTTTGTTTTATGTTCTATCTGCATTTACTCTCAATGTGATTAATGGTTAATGTGATTGATACTGGAAAAAATTGGAAATTTCTATTAGGCTACTAAGGAACATTGAAGTAAATTGTGCTAAGCATAGAACAACTCATTGTTAACTAAATTAACGCTGATTCCCATAGGGTTAGGTGCAATAAGCCTACATAACATGCTTTACACTATGTACCTCCTATAATGGTGGAAGTTCTTGAAAGTTTCACAAGGTTTATTTGCAAGGAAAAAAGTAGTTACATTTTAAATAAAAGAACATTACACTCAACTAACTTACATTGGAATTACACTGAAAGCTTTAAACCAAAGAAAATAAATGCATTGTATGCTCAAATCACACCTATTGAACTAAACTTGAATTTATTGGAGATTGAGTTATAACAACTCAAATTTTAAAATTTCTTAATAGATCCATGCTAACATCAAGAGATGATCCGTAATTTTCCATGGATATTGCATTGGACAGTTTGTCACAACAAATATGATAAAGTTATGCTTAAAATACAAATCTCAACTATGAGGATTTATTTCCCCTTAGATTTAGGGATATGTAAATTATTTTGTATTGCATATGCATGCAAATTATAATTATTCAGAAGATAGAGAATAATGAAATAGTAACTCCCAAACCATAATTGAAACAAAATATATCCTAGGAGACCATTTCAAGAGTAAACCTAGTTGGAAAGTGAGGTTTCTATGCTCTCTTTACTTGAATGGAAAATGGTTACAAGTACAAAGAAGTGACGCTTATGACCTGTGGGCTGCTACAATGAAAAAATCCTCTTTGTTTTCTCTCTCCTTATCCCTCTCATCTATTCAGCTCGTTTATGGAGCAAAATTCACTCAAAAAGAATGGAACCCCTTTTCATCCTAGTGGCCTAGTTATAACACAAACTGATAACTTACTAGTGGTTAGGTTTGACTCCTTCAACTCTCAACTAGAGTTATAATATGGATTCTTCTACAATATTCTTCATCATGCACATGGATAGAATTTTCCATGAATTATGGGGGCTGACATGGTATCCTCTTGACTTATGGTGGTTAAAATAGGAAGGTCAACTTCCGAGTGGCATAAATTTTACATACAAACTTTGATTAAGGAAATTTTTGCACTATTGTAAAGGTATCTATGTGAAGAAAAACACAAGAAGGTGATGCATTAAAGCCAAAAAGTTTTAGTCCCAAAAAATATTGTTTGATGCCTTAAACTTCTCCAGGAAAGTTTTAGACCCAAATTTGCAAAATTGGGTCCCACTAGTAAAAATAGTTCTGAGAGATGATTCCTCCACTTTTCCACTCTTAAAGCATCGAGATGGATGAAAAATAATATAGCGATCCAATATGATCATGCCTCCCCATTTTGGGAGGCTTGGTCCAAAAAATATTCTACTGAATGAGGTGAGGAATATTTTTCTACACCTTTAGCCTTACTTGGAAGTGATCCTTTCAACCCAATCTACCAAAGGTCACGTTACACTTGAATTGTAGTTATGGACCTCTTATACAAAACTATATCTTCTATCAACTTTGCATCTAGTTCCATATATTTTACAAGAGGTAAGACATGTTCTCCTTCTTGATATGGCATAGAAGATTCATAGAGTTTCAAATTCTCTTTATTCATCACTAAGTAAATGTGAATGTAGGGGGGTAGATTGAGTCTATAGGTATTATCTCCCACATTTTCAAATATCTCAAAGGGAATCTATCAAAGAGCCTTGAATTTCTTAACAAGACTATGTAGCCTCTCCTTGTTCAACTATAACCATATCATATCTCCCATCTTGGAAAACAGCTTTGTTTTGTGCTAATAATGCATGACCTTATATTTTTTTAGTGACTTCTATAGTGTGTCCTATACTTATAGATGTATATGCCTGATCTTCTCAACAATTTTTTCTACCCTTAAGGCATCCCTTGTAAGATCCTCCCTCACTCCTCCTTGTTTACCATATGAAATATCCAAAGGCGAAGGTGGAAAATATCCAAAACAAGCTTCAAATGGGGACTTACCAATAGAAGTGTGAAGTTACCGCTCTATTATAAAAGTGTTGTATATATACCAAATTTTTGTCCCAAGTCTTCATATGCTTGTAATTGTAACCCCTCAAAAGTTGCAGCAAATTCTTGTTGACAACTTTTCTTTGCCCATGTCCATGGATGGGATGTTGTAGACTTCTTCAACTTTGTGTCCATCTTCTCCCATAATGTAGTCCATAATGCACTGAAAATATTATGTCCATATCTGAAATGATTCTCCTTGGTATCTCAAGTGCACCCAGAATTTTCTAAAGAACAATGTTTTTGCTTCTTACCCATTGATAGTTTTTTTACAACACATTAGAACACACATCTTATTGAACCTATCAACTACCATGAATAGGTAGTCATGTCCCTTCTTGGTTTTTAGTAAACCTCCAAAAATTTCCATGGAAATACTTTCCCAAGGACCTGAGTGTACAATTAAGGGATCATATATACTCGCTTCCCTCTTACTAGGCTTATTGATACAACAAAGCATGCATCCTCTTATGAACCTATCTAGTTTCTCTTGCATATGGGGTGAATACACATACCTTTGCAAGTTGGTGATTGTCTTCCCTACACCAAAGTGCCCTGAAACCTTATAGGTGTTGTTACACAACAATTTGTCATTGTCCCTGTACTCCCTGTTCCTGATCCTGGAGACCCCTAATAGTGACCCCTATGTCTATTTTCCATCACGAAAATGTGTCATCGTATCCCTTCCAGCACAGTGAGTAAAATCTTTATTGAACATTCCTGAAGCAGCTCCTTGAAAACATGATTATCTGGAGTGGCGCGCCCTTTGCATGTCTTTATCGCGCCGAAGGATCTTTTTTGGTATAGGGCAGCGCTGATCGGTGCTGGAATGAGGATCATAACCATGTCGATCCTCTTCTGGAATTTTTTTTTAAAATGGAAGTGAAGCTTCGAGATCTAGAAGCTTCGTGGTGGAGATTTGGTTGTTTGTTCCTAAGAATAGAGCTGAGCTTCTCCCTTTGGGCTTCTTGTTCTCCCTCCTCCCTTTCTATAAAATGGACATTATCCCATAGCTTTTCTGGTTAGAACAAAGATAGAAGAACACCAGAGAGATATTTGTTGCTATAGGTATCGAGCGAGAGTTGAGACCTTTTTCCCTTCACATCAAGTTGAAATGAGCACTATCGAGACGTGCCTAGATTCAGACCTGTCGAAGGAGAGCTGCAACATCAAGGTGCAGGTTGTAACTCCCCCTCTCTATTTTAATATAATACAATTGATTTGTGCTTTCCATTCTTGTCTTTAATGTATGATTATATTCTTAGTTATCCTTGACCAACTAGGTAGATTGTATATGCAAGATATATGTTATTCTTTCACATTTGTTGTTGTTTGATCCCTTGTGTAGGTAACCAAGCGCTAGAAACAACGAAGATATGACCGTGGAGAGCGAAGGATCAAAGGATTCAAGTGAAGGATAGCATCAGACCAAGGTAGGTGATCTATTTACGATTTGCATGCATTTACAATCAAGGAAAGTAGGCTTCTAATTGTTCCCTGTTGTTACTAGACCCATCCTAGGGCTAGAGGGATCGTCTCTGTCCACAGAGAGGATTTTCCTGCATAACAAATTGGCGACTCCGCTGGGGAGTGCTAGCCTTTAAGTCCCCTATTTTCGATTTTTGATTTCTTGTTTTGTCATCAATTTTCGTCGAGTGTCCATCTCCTTGTCTCTATAGCTTCTATAATTTTTCACAGACATTTATCTCTATGTTGAAGTGATAAGCCTCATGTCAGTTTAGTAAACCCTTTTATTTTTTACTCTTCTCCTCGATCGACGCTAGTATCTCTCTGACAGTCATGCCGATCGATGCTAAATGCATTTGCACAATCATGCTTTTACTCTTCCAGCGTGGGTTGCGGCTTAACAGTCGTGTCGATTTCTGTGTCTAACTTTTTAAGGGTTTCCTTCATTTAGTCAGTCAATGGGTCTTACCCTTATGAGTGTTCTTTGTTGTTTGGATAGATCTTGTTCTTCTCTGTTCAATGACCATTTTTTATTCGATTTCCACATTTTTGGTTGTCTCTTTTGCGAAGTTAGTGCATCCTTGTCAGCCTAGGGTTTCTAGGTGTCTTCGGGCCATTTAAACGGTTGCTTGCTTTGTTGATTCCCAAACTTCTCATTGAATCGAGTCTTGCCGTATCTTTCAAACTTTTTGTTTGATTGAGGCTTGTCTTTCGGTCGATTCTCGCCAGTAGAATTTTCAAGTGTCAACCTTGAATGCATTTGATTTTCTTTTCACCATCAAGCATATATTACAATTGATTTTCCTTTGACTGAAGTTTGTTTTCTTTGAGTGATTGATTAATGTGTAAATGAAGAGTGTCTTGTTTTGAGGAAATTGGCTTACGTCTCTCTTTGATTTTCGAAATATTTGCCTCTTACATGCATTTTTGAGATATTTCATTAGTACTCAAAGCATTGTTGATTGATTTGCATTCTACATTTCACATTGTGCTTATAGGAAAAATACAAAAAGATTTTTTGTTTTGTTTTTCTTTAGAAAATGAAAAGTTTTATTTCGATTCGCTTCTAAGTGCATTTAGTGAAAGGAATAAATTGTAAAAATTTTGTTTCACCTTAAGATTTCGCACTTGAAGAGAAAATTGAATATCATTTTATGCATTTATTTTGTTTTTTGCGTTTATTGTGTGAGTTTCCTTTTCCTTCATTAACGTAGTATTCATCGAAATGAATGGTTCTTATCTCATTTAGTTGCATCTTAGGGGTTTAGGTGACATCTGTAGGACTTTAAAACCGAGACATAATTCAAGATCAACCTTAAAGTTTATTCAATCAACCTAAGGAGCATTTGGAATCTAACGAATCAGATTTAGATGTCTAGGCTAGAGACGTGTTTCGACGTCGTTAAGCGTAGGAGTTGTTGCTAACAGTCTTCGTTACAACCCGGGGGTGATATCATGTCCCACGTATGGAAGTATATTGATGTATGAAAGTATATTTTTGGATACTCTCATCAAACTGTTACGCATCAGAAAACACTACTATGGATTTGGACTCCCACGTACCGTCACGTATATTTTGGGAGACACCATTAGGATGCAAACCTACCATAGGTAACTGAGTTGGCCACCTTGTAGATGTGATACACCGAACACAACATTCAGGGAGATTGGTTGTTGTATGTTAAGTCATTGGTCATTTATCTTTCATTTGATCACCAAGGTGTATATTGCAGTTCACAACTACCTGGTAATCCTTTTTCCTAGTACACCCTGTTTTGATTTGTTTTGTTTTTTAATTTCTAAAATTTATTGTCCACGATAAAATTTTACCCGTGCTCATCTTAGATTGAGATCAATGGCAGCAGTTCCTGATTTCATCAACCCAAGGGTCCCCTCGGATGGGAATCCTGGTTCATTTCCTTCATTAGGAAATGTTTGTGCCCCGTATATGGCAACATTGTCCCTCCCAGGATTAACCATTCATCTGCCAGTTTGGTTATTTTCAACCCTTGTGGTTTCAAATATACCAACTGTTTCTCAACTGAGTTCTCCTCCGCCTGAACCATGCTAACCCCATGTTGATCTTAAGGTTGACCCCTCGCCTTCTTCGCCTATTTTTTCACCTTGTTCTTCCTCTTCACCTGGAGAAAGTCTCGATTCTAGTAACCAGGTGGCTAAGAAGAATAAGAAGAAGGAAAATAAGCAAGGGGGAAAACCAGAAACTATTGCTAGCCATGCCAAAAATGTTGAGAGACCTCTCATTGCGTCTCGTAAAGTCAAATTCCCTTTCAAGCTATGTGAGGGTGACCACCTTCTTCGTGATTTTCCTAGAATTCCCAAGGTGTTAGAAGTGTGGTACGTTCCCCCGATTCATCCTTCATCATCAACCTCTGGGAGTAATGCTGATGATGAGCCTTCAACTAGAGATAATAAGATTCATAAGAAACATGGTAAGATTGAAATTCCCTGTAAGTTGTGTGAAGGGAACCATCTTGTTCACCTCTATCATTATATGGATGAAGCTTCTAAAGTGTTGAATACCCTTTCAGCTTCTGAATCCTGTCTTCCCGTAGGTTACCGAAAGTTTTCTTCAAGTCCTCTGCTAGTTGATCAAGTGACTGATCAAGATTTATCTCTAGTCAATCCCACTCACTCTGAAGGTCAATCTCGTGAGTCCATTCTGACCAATGATTGGTTGAGCAAAATGTCAACCTGATTGCACCCACAGTTCATCAGGTCTTTTCCGTAGAGAGTGGATCTCATCCCAGTTAGTTTATTTTTGTTTCCTCTCATTCCCTGGGATCGGAGGGAGGTCATCCTATTCCCATGATCCAAGAGGGTGATGCTCTGCCTCGGGGTCGCCGCAATCCCATAAAGTGATCCTCTTGATCTCGTACCCAAAATCTAGGAGGATGTTCTTTCCGATCTCGTAACGCATGGGGATAGTCCTCTTATTCCTATGATACCCCTTCCATGTAGTTTGGTTGCTTCCTCTGATTGGAGTCGAATCACGGGATACTGTCTTCCTTCTGACGTGCCCTTTGCGATCACTGTACATGCCTGCAATATGGTCTTACCAGGCACGATTATAGATGAAGGCGCCTCAATTAGTATTTTGTCATCAACTACCTGGTAAGCTTTCGGTTCTCCGCAACATGTGCCTGTTACTCAAAATCTATTGGATTTTAACAGAGGAACTAGTCAAACGTTAGGGATCCTTCTGAAGTTACCTATTACTTTGGGAGGAAAGATTGTCTATATAGATGTGATGGTTTTCTAAGGTCCCTTGGATTTTAACTTACTCTTGGGGCACAACTACACTTATTTAATTGGAGCGCTTGTTTTTTCCCTCTTTTTTGTGATCTATTTTCCACATGAAGGTTGGATCGTGACCATTGATCAGCTTTCATTCATTGGGCTTGACGTGACATCTGATTTACCATCATATTTTCCTAATGATTTCCTGCCGGTGGTACCTTCCCCACCCCAGGTTAATAATGTGGCCACTTATTCATTTCCCTTGTCTAGTGATAGTGTCGTTGAGTACCGTCTACTGGGGGCATCCAATTGCGTTTTTTGAGGTGTTGTTCTCCCATCATATGAGAACCTCTTGGAAGCCATGAATTCTTATATTTCTTAATCAGGTCATGGAGCATAGTTCATTTTCTTGTGTCAAGATCCTTAAAAAATGAAACAAGCTCATCAGAGAAAAGTTATTTTCTTGTGTCAAGATATTTTAAAAATAAAACAAGGTGTCATGAGGATAGTTCGTTTACTATGTCAACCTCATTAAAAAATGTATTAAGTCTTATGAGGATAGTCCTTTTACTATGTCAACCTCATTAAAAATGAACCAAGTTCCCTTTCAGTTCAAGTCTTTCACTTAATCTCGTAACTGAACCTTCACTCCATCCACCTGTTAGTAACTAGCAGTCGACTCAAGCGAATGGACTGAAGCTTGGGGTGAATGTACCTCGAATTGAGTCACCATGTTGGGGGAATGCAAATTTTTTTTTTCAAGCATAATTTATCTTTGTTTCAAAATTGTGTAAAAATGAAACCAATTCCAAGTAGAGTTTAACATGTTTTCAAGCTTGCGTAAAAATGAAACCATTCTCATTTTACCTCTCGTGATTGCCTTTTTATTAGCCTATTTTTCCAGATGAGCCTTGTTTTTTCTCATTCCATCGTCATCATCTGCTCAGCCGATCATACGCCTTCGCTTGATTGTTTTACCCATTCCCGAGGAACCATTGCAATGAGTGGTCTTGTTAGCCAACCTCTCGACTTTTATCATGTTTTAAGCAGTTCCACCATAACCAAAACCAGTTGTTATCCTTTATACCACTCATTCCTCCAGGAGGAGTCATCTTTTAGCTCTTTTAAATCTCTCTAAACGTGAAAATATTGTTGAGTTCTTGTCGTTTTGAACTCGTTAAAGTGCACAAAACGTCACTTACCTAGTATTCGTTTACCCATTTTTCAGGTTGGGATAAATTATTTACGAAAAAGGAACACCCTAGTCAATCGTGACTAAGAGGTTCTCTCAGTCTTTTTTTTTCTACATTTTTGGGTATGAGGGATTATTTATGAAAAGGGCCATTTGTAGTTTTATTTTCGCCTCTTTTCAAACTCTCTACACGTGAAAATATTCTGAGTTACACCTTTGTTAGACTCGTTAAAATTTAACGGCATTGGATCCATCATCATGACGACACCAAGTTCCTCCTTCCTAGGGCTTGTAAAATGTAATAGGATGTATTTGTTCGAAGGAAAAGCTTATATGACAAGCATATTATATCCCCGTCAATCTTGTATACAAAAATAATTGGGGTACTTTCCAGAAATGGTGGGGGAAAATGGAAAGTATTAATTAGTTGTTTTGGCAGTATGTCACTCTTGAACATGACACATCCTCTGTTTCCGGTCAGGTTGGGATATCCTTGTTAGCTCCCTGTAATCAGCAATATTGGCAAAAGTCCGACCGTGGGGAGAAACATCGTTTCAACCACTTTGGGATTCTAGGATCTAGCCCTCCTGAATTCGGAGAGGGATCTCTCCAATAAGTGCAAAGATGGATTTGTATTTGAAGTTTTGGGTAATGATATTAGGCTAGTTATGAAGGCCAAGGGTTTTGTTTGTTTTTGGATGGTTGAGGATGATTACTGTTTTGAGGTGGAAAGTTCTAAATGTAAAGAGTTTAAAAGGTGAGAAGTTGCAAGCAAATAGAATAAGTTTTGGCCAGGAAGATAGATAATTGCAGGTTTTAGTCCATTGGGCTATGGAGTCATAATAGGGTTTAATTGGAACAGAAAGAGGCAAGACTGGTCCATGGGGCAAGTCATCTATGTCTAAGGATCTCTTTAAAGTTTGATTTATGGAATGAAATGATACAACAAGAAGGGGAATTAAACAGATGCAGAACAAAGAGCAGCCCAAGATCTGGTAAGTACTTTTAAACTAGCCATCTTTTGACATACACTTAAGAAAAACATGAAAGTAAACTAGGATCTGGTAAGTACTTTTAAACTAGCCAGCCTTTGATACACTTTCAATAGAAAACATGTTAAGACAAAGGGAAACTTGAAGGCAACTGTTGGAGTAGAGACTAGCGGGTCGGGCTCACCACAAATCCTCTCCTAGCTCTGCTTTACTTGGTTACTTTTGTTGGTGTCCCGTGTTTTGATAGTTTGGAAAATCAAAAGACAAGGCAACATCAGAACCAATCTTTAGAGTTCCAGGATCTAGTCCTCCTGTTCTCAGAGAGGGATCTCTCAAATATTTGTTTGCAAAGGTTTATCTTGTGTGCTTTGAGCATGGATTTTAGACTAGTTATTAAGTGCAGATGTTTGGTTTTTTGGTTGGGTTGAGTTGATACAACAGAACATGAAAGGTCTAGGAAAGATAGACAGAAAGAGGAAATATCTGGTTCATTGGGCAATGGAGTCAAAATAAGATCATAAAAAACTCCTCAAGGGATATGGGATATCAAAGGGAAAATCTAACTTGGCCACAAGATCCTTTTTTTTTTGGAATGAAGTGAACATTAATGATTTGGAAAGAGAAGTTTAATTCTCAACAAAGGGCAATTGAAAACATAAATTAACAATAGAGAGATATTTGATAGACAGGGCTAACCATAAATTCTACAAACATTCTTTAAGCAAATAATGACTTCAAGACAACTTTTAAAATGAAATCTAAGATTCGGGGAACACCCTATTTCCTCAAAGATTTTATTTCAAAGGACTTTAGAAAACATAAAAGATTCACTGATAATTGCAGTCATAGAAGAGGGAACACCTAAATAACATCTATGATTACAACTATAAAGACCTTCAAAACAACTGTTCAAGCAATGGCAAAGGGCAAGATCGAAACTGACCTCTTTGATTAACTTAAAACAATGGTACTTCAAAGGGAGACTTCAATAACAGCTTTCAAGTGATGGTCGACAAGCAGGGAGAACCATAAATCATGCTGAAACCAACTATTTGAGCTATTATAGAAATAAACAAGCATGAAGACTAAAGAGAAAGTTTAAAGCCTCTAAAATACTTCAGCAGAAGAAAACATAGAACAGTGAAGGATGAACAGGTCTAAGGTGCTTCCAGGAGTCATTTCTTAGCCTAAAACTTTCAACCTACTGTAGTAAGAAATTATGGAACATAATGAAAACAGGGGAAAACATAGAACAATTCAAAATACTTCACCAACAGCCAAGCTCATGGATCCAATGATAGAGCCTTCTCAGGAACAAGCATGCAACAACATCATCAAGACATCCAAGACTTCAATTTGTTTTCAACTTCAATAGACTTGTATATTTATTTCAGAGAGTTTCAGCGTTACAACTTGTAATCAAACAACAACCAACAATTCCTCATCTTCTACAGAAGTATTTATAGGAAGATGAGGAGGTGAGAACCAACAAAAATATCTCATGGACCATTAATACAGATTAAATGACTTCTCGGCCTTTTGAGGGGCTCGATGGAGAAGTGTACAGGTGGACTACTGTATTAATTTTTACGATTATGAATTTAAAACTCGATGGGAGTCTTATTTGACTTTGAGGCTTTGTGTGCTGTGTGGAGTAACTCTGCAGATATTTTCTGCATTGATTTCCTTGCAGAAGTAACTCCTGGCTGCGCTGAGGCAAAATATGATCTTCTTCAATAACTTCAGCCTCTGTTTGAAAGGTTTGAGGCAACAGGTGGCTCTGTGGTAGCTGAGGAATAAATTTGCCTCAGATGTGGCAGTGGAGGCTTTCTGTCTGATAAAAAACTTTAGGTTTTCTTTAAACTGTGTTTTGAGTTGGGTATTAGGCTTTTGATAACCGTCTTAGCCGTAATCCCCGTAAAACTGTCTTTACTCTTCATTCTGCTGTGCTCTGTCTTCAAACTTACTTTGACTGTTTTTGAATAAAACAATGTCTTGTCGATGTGCAGGGCCACACAGGCCATTTTACGTGCTATCAATGCTCATGAAACATTGATAAATCATTGAATTCAAACCTGTGAATGGTTCTTTTTAATAGCTCGAAGGCGCAGGAAACGTCTTTCCTAACCCTCGGCTTATGAAATTTCTTTATTTAAGCGAAAAGAACATTAAACCTTGCAAAAACAAATAAATATTACGAAATCCTGCGTTTATAGGTCAAACTGCATCGGAGGTTGTGCGGGGAAATAGGGCCGTTGGATGGCATCATCCAATGGTCGGGATTTAATCTCAGAATGGTCGAAAGACATGGTGGAAGGGTGATTAAATCTGAGCCGTCGATTCGCGCTGAGATAGACGGTGGAAATGCGATTGCCGCTATACAATAGCTTGGTTATCGCACGGGCACTTTGGTTAACCAGCGGACATCTTCGAAGAGTGATAGCCATTGGATGCGGGGCTGCAGATCAGACGGCGGAGATCAATTTCGCTAGGCATCCAGGTCTGAACTATAATGCGTGGGGGACGAGGGTTGCACGGCGGTTTTCAAATCGTACAAGGGGCACGCGTCGGGTGGTGTATGGATTCGCTGGGTAACGGGGAAAAACCACCACCTGCCTAAAGGCAGTGCGGGAGAAATCAGGGTGGTTATGTAAAAACAACGGAAAAAGCAGTGAAATTACGTATAAAGGGGTCAGGCAGGAGGATGCGCGGAGGACCGTTGGATCGTGGAGCGGGGCGTAGATCAACGGCGGAGATGCGGCGGATGGACGTAATGGGAAAAAACCTTTATGAACAACGAAAAATAACACTTTTAAACTTTACAAAGGGAAAAAACGCAATTTTATATGAATGGCGGGGGTATCGTACGGTGGGCCCGGCGGGATGGATCGCAATCGCGGATATTGCGATGGGGGATTATGCGACGGGAGAATATGAGATGGAGCGAAGGGTTGATCGCATCGCAAATATTTGTGATGGATCAACGGATATATAACAACAAATATGCGATTTGCGATATGCAATCGGGCGGAACAATCGCGTCGCAAGTTTTAGCGATGAGTTAATTTACCAACCCATGGAAAATGCGATATTGCAATATTGTGATATTGCGATGAGCGGTGGGCCATATTATATGATACGAACTTTATAATAAAGTTATATTTGTAATACATGGCGTGGTGTGAAAAAAGGGGAAGTGGTTAGAAATGCGGGGCTTTATAATATAAAGTCTTTTATTATAAAGTCCTATGGGTTTTTTGAGGAGTTTCGGTAAAGTTAAAGAATGAGTCTTCAACCTTAATAAAGTGGATTTTCATGAATGGAAGAAGGGAACTCATGAAAAATAGAGGAATTCATGGAGAAAAAGGGGAAACAAATGAAGGTTAGTTCTGAAGTGGGGGGAGGGAAAAAAATGGCCTTTGCAGAAGTGATCTGGCTTGGAACTCAGCAGGATTTCTGAGTCTTTTGAAATGTAAACAGCAGTGTAGGATCTGGACAGAGGGAAAAAGGCAGGAGGCCTTAAAGAGACTTCAAGAGCCAACAACTTTTAGTGATAAAATTTGTTCCTTGGAGGCTCCAAAAAGTTTTAGCCACCTTTTGGTATAACAAAATATTATAGGTGGCTAACAACTTTCAAGACAAACACAAAGATAACACAGAATGGCCTAAGATCTGGTAAGTACTTCTAAACTAGCCAGCTTTTAACACATTCCAAGGGAAACATTCAAACAGTCTTTGGGGATAAAACTAGGACCAGGGCACACCATATCTTCCTTAGTTCATCTCTACTTAACTAATACTGAACATAACATTCAAGAATAATATTCAGCTAAGGCAATAAGACGAGGGAACGCCAGCATTCCTATGCTTAAACTGAATTAAATCATTCCTAAATAACACATATTGGAAGAAAACATGTAAATAAAGATTTTCAGTCAGAGAAGGGTACTGATATACAGTAGGTCCCAACTCTATGCATGTTGTTCTTTATAAGAGAAGATGAAACACAGTGAAAACAGAAACAAAATAACAAGTTACAATGAGAAAAACATCACCGTCAACATAGACCAGGATCCCATAAATCAGCTTGAATTAATGCTCCAAACCAGTTACAGCTTTAAGTCCAATGCTTTATTTTAGCAATCATCTACACATCTCAGCCTAACTTATCTATCACAAGCAGAGCTCCAAGGGCCAGTGAACACTATTTACAAGTAGAAGTCTCAAGCTCAATTAAATTTCAATGTTCAGTAGCCAAATCAACCAACAATTTCTCATCTTCTACAGAAGTATTTATAGAAGAATGAGGAGGTGAGATCTAATAAAAGATCTCCCAGGTCAATTAATACAGACTTAATGGTTTCTCGACCTTTGAGAGGCTCGATGAAGAAGTGTACAGGTATTCTTACTATATTAATTGATTTACATTTAAGATTTAAGCTCGGTGGGAGCTTTTGTTGACTTTTGAGGTTTTGTGTCATGTTGGAGTAACTTTGCAGATATTTTTTGCATTAAGTTGCTTTGGCAGAATTAATTCTTCGGCTGCGTTGAGGCAAATATCTGATTTTGATCAATAAGTTTGGCCTCTATTTGAAAACTTTGAGGTATAGGTGGCTTTGTGGTAGCTGGGAGGAACCAATTTTCCTTGAATGTGGCGGTGGAGGCCTTTCTGTCTGTTAAACACTTATGATTTTCCTTTAATTGTGTTTTTAATTTGGGGGATTAGGCTTTTGATAATCAATCTTAGCCGTGACCCTCGCAAATCTGTCTTCAATCTTTTGTTCTGCTGTATTCTGTCTTCAACACTGATACTCTTTTAATTTTGATTCAATAACACCGTGTCTTGCTGATGTGCAGGCCGTGCAGGGCTCATATGGCATCAATGCCTCATGAATCATTGACGAAACGTGGAATTTGAGCCCTGTGAATGGTTCCCTTTGATAAATCAAAGGTGTGGGAATCGTCATTCCCAGCCCTTGGCCCTTTCTTTTAACATAATGGAAAACAATTAATCCTGCAAAAAACACACAAAATATCAAGAAATCCTGCGTTGTGGGTTTAACTGCTGTAGAAGATGTGGGGAGGAGCGTAGCCGTTGGATGGAAGCATCCAACGGTGGAGATCTGCGTCTAATAGTCGAGAGGAGAGTGATGGGAAGTAATAAGTTAGAATGATCTGGGACCGTCTGATCTGGACACGTGGACGGTCCAGATCCAATCGGAGGATCGCAATCGGAGGCAAAACTTAAATGGCGCCTATGTACAGGGAAACGCCGATGCGATTGAGCGCTGGCCGTCGATCTGAGGATCAGATCGACGGTGGGGAGTGAATCGGAGGGTTTCAAAAGGTAGAGGAAATGTTAATGATCGGAGCGATTGTGGGCCGTCGGATCTGGGAAGGTGGAGGGGAGATCAACGGTGGACAACCAATAGGGGATCGGCAATCGTGGGTGGCAAATAAACGATTTAAACTGTGCAAATGGAAATCACCGATGTGATTGAGTGCTGACCGTCGATCTGTAGATCAGATTGATGGCGGAAAGTGAATCAGAGGGGTTCAAAGGTGGGGGAAGGTTCGCAATCAGAGCGAATTAGGGCCGTCGGATCTGAGGAAGGCGGGGAGGAGATCAACGGTGGACAACCAATCGGGGATCGGCAATCGGGGGTGGAAAATAAACGATTTAAACTGCGCAAATGGAAATCGCCGATGCGATTGAGCGTTGACCGTCGATCTGCTGATCAGATCGATGGCGGAAAGTGAATTGGAGCGGTTCAAAGGTGGGGGAAGGTTCGCAATCGGAGCGAATTAGGGCCATCGGATCTGAGGAAGGCGGGGAGGATATCAACGGTGGACAACCAATCAGGGATCGAAAATAGGGGGTGGAAAAATAAATGCATCAAATGAAAATTGCGATGCGATTAAGCGCCGACAGTTCGATCGGCTCCAGATCGACGGCAGATAATTCTTTAACCTTTGCACTGGCAGAAACCCTTTATGACATAAAAAACCCAAAATTTTTAATAAAACAAAGGTTTTGGTGGCAGAATATATATATATGAATAAGCTGGCGCCTGACTACAGGGCCTTTGGTCTTTGTGAAATACAATATGCCCGGGGCGTATATAACAAAGGGCCAATCGCAATCGGAGCCTCGAGCTCAGTCTTTTCAATCTGCCCATTGGAATTTTGCGATGCGATTGGCGCCTCGGGACTTAAACTCTTGGTCCCGGGCGTAGGTTATATGGGATGGAAAGTGGAGGGGGCGTGGTTTACATATTTGTGACCCAATCGCATCGGAAGTTTTGATGCGGTCTTTCAATCAACCCATTTTGGATTTCTCCGATGTGATTGCGCTTTGGGTCTTCATTAAATTTTCCGATGCGATAAGCGCTAAAATGCTCTAGCACCTGGTTCTAGGGTGCGAGCATGTGGGGGAAGTGGTTTAAGACTTAGCCCAAGGGCCTTAATTCCTTAGTAGTAAAAACTTGTTTTTTATGAAAATTTTCAGAGTTTTCAATGGATTTGGTGGTTTCGGTAAGGTTAAAAAGTGAGTTCTTAACCTTGTAAAAATGATTTTCATGAATGGAAGAAAAGAAATCATGAAAATAGAGGAGTTTTATGGAGAAAAAGGGGAGAAAAATGAAGGTTAGTTTTGAGTGGAGGAAGGGGAAAAAATGATGATTTTGCAGCAGTTTCTTCTCATGAAAATAGTAGAACTTCTGAGTATAAAATGGGAACAACAGTGAAGATTTGGACAGAAGAATGAGGCCTTCAAGAGTCTTCAAAAGCCAACACTTTTTAGTAATAAAATTTGTTCCTTGAAGGCTCCAAAAAGTTTTAGCCACCTTTTGCTATAACAAATTTTATAGGTGGCTAACAGTGGCTCCACTTGGGGATGGTGCCTTCTTGAAGGCATCAAGAATTTCAGACTTGCATTCTTTGGGAGGCTGAACTGTGCCTCATCCATTAGATTCTCTGGGGGCTGACCTGTGCCTCATCCATTGGGCTTCCCTTCCTTTGTTGGGATGATCTTGCTCTGAAAACATATTAGCAGCCATAAAAACAATGGATCTTTCATCTACAAGATTTATACCTACCCAATCCTACTAATCTAACATTTTTTCTTCATCAGAGTGCACTTGGATTGGCAAACTCTTTTACAACATTTTATTCTTTTGAAAGCAGGAAGACTAATCTATTTATACTTCTTATTTCTCCATGGACTCAGATTAAGCAGTTGAGCCCATATGATTCTCTACCTAATCTACTGTCTGTTGGGATTAAACTGTCCAACAGACTTTATTCTCTAAATTCTACAATAGAAATTCAAAAGCATTCAAGTCAGGATTTCATAGTGTAACTTGATGCTGGTCTATGGCATGAAAAAAAGCTGCACATAGACATTATTTTGCACAAAATTTAAAACAAAATGGAAGGCTTGAGATCTGAAATTTCAAAGCATTTCCTTCCTTTTTTCTACAGCTCTGTTTTGATTCTTTCTTGAGTTGTCTTTCCTTTGCTAACTGGTTTAGATTTTGGGCATGTTTGAACCTTTAATTTCTATCCTAAACTATCTACTGATAAGCCAAGATTAAATATTTTGGAAAATCGAATTCACTATCCTATCAGCAGAAAATTTAAAGCTAATTAGTCAAGATTAAGCTGTTTGACTAACTAGAAGTGTGTTCTTCAGAAGTGGCATTTGAGCTTGCACACTTTCAGATTTGTTTCTCTTTTTTGGTATGGGGCTATACCTTTCTTGTTTTCACAATCTGCCCTCTTTTCTATTTTTTATTGTTTTTGTATTTTGATTTTTCTAACTTTGAATGCAATGGTGGATGAAATATTTATAATGGAAAAAAGATAAAAAGGCTTCAAAATATAGCATGGATCAAGAGAAGTAATGTTTGAGCATCCTGCCATTGACAGGACCCCCAAACAATTCTGCTCCATTCAACTCTTGTAAGAAATAGGCATTGTTACTGGAAGCTGAATGAATAAAGTAAGGGCCAAGCCATAAGTTGTCAAATTTTCCATGCTTGCCCTTGTCTTCCCTCCTTGAGTCCCACTTTAAAACTTTGTCCCCAATTTTGAAATTGCTTGCCTTTGTTCTTTTGTCAAAGAGCTTTTTAATGCTGTCCTACTTCTGCAATACTTTGTTATAAACCTCCTCTCTGGTTTGCTGAAGATGAATGGTCTGATTTATTCTTCTGATCATGTCATTATCTTCAGTCTGCAACTCTTGAATCAACTTCATCATTGGTACGCCAAGGCTGGTTGGAAAAATTGCATCAGTGCCATGACAAGCTGGAAAGGTGACATGCCAATAGATTTCTTCAAGGTCAATCTGTCAGCCCAAAGTGCATGAACTAGCTTTGTGTGCCAAGACTTTTTGTTGTCTTCCAATAGTTTCTTGATTATATTCACTAAACTCTTGTTTGAGGATTCTGCAAGTACATTACCTTGAGGGTAATAGGCCGTGTAATGCCCCAATGTTATTTGATATCTGTGACAGAATTCAACCATCTTCTTTGATCCAAATGCAGCTGCATTATCAGTGATAATCTTGGTAGGACAAACAAATCTAGAGAGAATGTTATTCTCTATGAATTTTATGATAACAGAATCATTGGCCTGCCTGCAAGGAATGGTTTCTATCCATTTAGTGAAGTAGTCTGTGGCAGTGAGAATCCACCTATGCTGGGCAGAAGATGGTGGATGGATTTCTCCTATGAAGTCAAGTCCCCACTGTTGAAAAGGGGCTTCAACAGTGATTGGATGCAAAGGCAGGGGTAGCAGTTTTCTTTTTCCTTCAAAAAGTTGACATTTATGACAGGCTATGATCATTTTGTGCACATCATGGAAAAGAGTAGGCCAACAAAAACCAGCCCTCAAAATTTTGTTGGCTGTTGTCTTCCAGTACAAATGACCTCCACACTCTCCTTCATGGAATTGGTGTTTAACCTTCTCTGCATCAAACTCAGGCAAACATCTAAGCAATACACCACTTGCATTTTTCCAATAAAGACATCTATCTATAATACAATTGTTTACGACTTTCAATTTTAAAAACCTTGCCTTTGTTTTTGTCAAACCAGGAGGTGTATTCAAATTAAGCAAAACATAAACAATATTAGCATACCAAGAGGAATTCATAAAATGGTTTTCAACAATGGGAGTTGATATTTCCTCTTGATTATGCAAAGCATCAATCATATTTATATCAAGAACTTCAAAATTGGATTCAACGATTAATCTAGCTAGACCTTGGCCTTTGATCAGATTAGTGGGTTTTATCTCTAAATCGTATTCAAGGATAACAACAATCCACTTACCTCTCTTACCATCTGGGTCCTGCGTTAGAATGTCTTTCACAACTGAATTTGGGACAAAGGCAATGATATGTGAGTGAAGAATGTATACTCTGAAGTCTTTCAAAGCTTTAACCAAAGCAAAAGCTTGATTCTCCATAATGTTATACTTCAAAGGAGCATTCCTCAATGCCTTACTAAAGAATGCAATAGGTTGCTCTTGTCCTTGCGGATTTTTCTGTAAAAGGACAACAGCTATGGTATGTTTTGATGCAAACGAAAAAATATAAAAATCTTTTGAAAAATCAGGACTTATTAGAACCGGTGTTTTGGTTAATGCTTGTTTCACCAGCTCATAGGAATTCTTTGCTTCCAAGGTCCATTTTACTCCTTGCTCCTTCTTTAACATGTTTGTGATATTCCTAAGGAGCTCAGCCAGGTTGGGGATGAACCTTCTCAAAAAGTTAATCTTTCCAATGAAAGATTGCAAATCCTTGATGTTTCTAGGATGAGATATTTGCAATATGGCCTCAATCCTTTTGGGATCTATCTTAATACCCTCTTCTGAAATAATGTGCCCAAGAAGTTTACCTTCTTGGAGACCAAATAGTGTCTTCTTAGGGTTTAATGATATCCCAAACTTCCTGCATTTATCGAAAACCTTTCTTAAATGTTCTAAATGCTCTTCATCTATTTTTGAAAACACAGTGACATCATCAAGGTATATAATGATGAAGAGGCCCAGTTCTTTTGAAAATGCTATGTCCATGGCTCTTTTAAAAGTTTCTCCAGCATTCATTAGACCAAAAGGCATTTTCACATACATGAAAGTGCCCCATGGTGTAGTAAAGGCTGTCTTTAATTGATCAGCAGGGTGAAGTAAGATCTGATTGTACCCTGAGTAGCCATCAAGCAAATAAATTCTTCTAGACCCTACCACCCTTTGTAAAATATGATCCATCTTGGGTAAAGGGTAGTTGTCTTTCAATGAAGCTTTGTTCAAGTCTCTAAAGTATATACAAATCCTGATCTCTCCAGTTTTCTTCCTAACTGACACCAGATTAGACACCCACTCAGAATATCTAATAGGGACAATAATACCAGCATCATACATTTTCATGATCTCCTTCTGAACCAAAGGTAGCTGAACAAGGTTTATTCAACGCAGTTTCTGTTTGAATGGTTTTTGGTTTTCTTTGAGGGGAATCTTGTGCTGTATTATTTCAGTGTCATAGGATTTAAGATCTTCGTAACTCCACGCAAAAACATCAGAAAATTCTTTAAACAGCTCTATGTATTTGAGTTTAATGTGAGCTGGTAAAGTTTTAGACAGTTTAATCATCATAGGTTTAAGTTCACTGCCTATATTGCACTCTTCCACTTCAGTGTCTACAGGTTCCAGTTTTGGATTTTTGGCCACATCGTTAAAATCAAACAACTCTTCTAAAGGTGCTAGACTGCTTGGAAAACTTTCATCTTTAGAGTGCAGAGTTTCTAACTCCTTTGTTTCTAACTCTGCATTAAATTCTATTTTGTTTTTAAGTTTGCTGGTGCGAGGATCAATATTGACAGGCTCAAGAGACGGCTCTTCTTCACCAAGAAAATTTTCTTCACTGCAGTCTGTATCATAGTCTGAGTCCGAACTGTGTGGTTCGAATTCATTTCTGAATTGCATGAAGTCTTATCTTTGTTTGTCTCCGTCAAACACCTGCCAATAATTTTCATTATCAGGCATGGCTGGTCTAAATTTTATATGAGTTGTGCAATCTTTGGTGTTATATGGCGTTAAGCATGTTCTAACTGCAAAGGCTAAATTGTGGGCGGCAATATTTCTTTTTCTTGGGACAAAAATTAATTTGGACTCCTCGAAAGTTTTTAAAAGGTCCATGACATCGTTTCGGTAGGCCCTAAGTCTGGGATGGTTTGCGTTATACTCCCCATTGACTTGCCTAATGACTAACTCTGAATCCCCATACACATTGATTCTTCTGGCTCCTAACTTTTTCAACAAACGTAAGCCTAAGAGAAGGGATTCATATTCCGCTATGTTGTTAGAACACTGAAAGTTTAATTTGCAGGAAATGCTTTCCGTGTGATTGTTTTCAGTGTTGGAAATCCAGACACCTGCACCAGCATTAGTTCTGGTGCATGACCCGTCGAAATACATACTCCACAGAGGACTATTCTCAGTTTCATCTGTTTGGTGGTTGTCCTCTTCAACTAACGTGCTTTCCGATTGTTGTTGAATCTCAACACTTAGTTGTATTTGTTTCAACTCCTCAGGTTTTTCGCTGTGTTGAGGGTTGATTTCCTGATTGTCAAGGTTTAAGAGAAATGGACACATGACTTGTAGCTAAAGACCTTTTCTTGGTTTGCTAACGTTCACAGGTTCAGCAAACTGTTCTGACGCTTCTGTGTTGTGTTCCTCTTCCTCCCTATCGGCCCTTAATCCTGTTAAATGGACTTGTTCACTAAGTGTTTCTTCATTAAACATAATAAAAGAATCAAGGCCTGTATTTACAGAATACAGAGGAGAGTTATGTGGTCTGTCTTGACTTGTAATTGTGTATTGCATATGGGATTCCCTGTACAGTCTTCTAGTCTGATTGAAAACAGGGATAGTCGCATAGGTCATGTTTATTTGCATAGTCCCTTGTAACTTAGCCCCCCAAGATCTTGATAATAAAATTCCATACTTTGGGGGCACATCAACCACAAAAATATCCATGACTAAGCATTTGGCTGGAATCTGGGCTAAGTTAACACAGAGGTCTTTGATTAATCCTAAACATTTTACTCTGCTTGAGTCAAAGGAGTAAAGATCTTTGTAAGGTCTGGTGATTTCTAGACCCAGGCTCTCCATTACAGCTTTTGGCATTAAATTGTGAGAAGCTCCAGAGTCATGCATAGCGTTGTGCAGAATTTTGTCATGAACCTTTAAACTCACATAAAAGGGAGGAACAGGTCCCTCTTGATATCTACCTTCAATCTCTGGACCAAAAATAAGCTCTGGTTGGTCATCATTAAGATTGACTGTGTCATTATTTTCTTCAATGTTTAAAGCCTTCAAAATTTGGGTCTTATATACATTCTGGGAAGCTAACTCAGTCAGGGGAACAGAGATTTTGATCTTTGAAATTTCCTGCTGTAGGCTGAAAGGAATTTGGTTCTTTGAAGAACCTGTTTCAGCCTTACTAGCTGCTAGTCTATCAGAAACATCGGTTTACTGATTTGTTCTATTTACATTTGAGGAAATAGTTTTAACAGGAGTACTAGCTGAAATGTTAGTACTGCTAAGGTCCGCACTCTGTTTTGCATTGTTCTGAGTGCCTTTCTCTTTACCATTATCAGAATTGACAACCACTGTTTTGTCCTTTTGTTTGACCATTTTAGACTTGGTTGCAGTGCTGTTTTGTAAAGATTTGTCAGAGGTTTTGTTGTTGGGGGTTTGTTGACTAGTTTTGCTTCTAAGGTCATATTCTCTTTGAGACTCTATGATGACATTTTCCATGTCTTGATGATAACTTTCATCATCATCTCTTTTGTCATCATAAGGTGTGTAAAGACCTTGTTTTCTATCATAATGAATTTCAAAGTCATCATCATCTACCCCCAACATGTTGATATCATCTCCCTATGTTATCTCATCTGTTTCCTCAACCTCACTCACATAGTTTTGATGAAAGGGAGGAGTGATCTGTTGATCATCTTCCCTAGGTCTGTTTGGAGGTTGGTTCCTTCTAAAATTCTGATTCTGGTTTTGGTTTCTGTTTTGAGGAGCAGTTTGGTTTTGACTAGCTTGCGCTCTCTCAAGGATGCTCATTTTCTTCATCATCTCCTCCATCATTCTTTCCATCTTCAAGTTGGAATTAGAAGGTGTGGATTCCTCTCTAAAAGATACTCTCTTTTCATTTTTCATTCTTTCTCTCTTATCTATCAAATTTACTTTCGCTGCAAGAGCTCCTTTTTGCATCTCTTCAAGAGTTGCAGAATCTCTCTCTCTCAGCTGATAGGCCATCTCAGGGTAAAACCCTTCAGGAAACTTGTTTAAAGCTGAACCTTGTGGAGGTTTTAGATCTGGGGAAAGGGCATTATACACACTGTTAAATCTAGTACAATAAGCTTGCATACTTTCCATAGTGTTTCTATGGAGGTTCTTGTAATCAGAAAGGACTTGGAGAGGATTCTTCTTTACTTTCCATTTGTTTAAGAATGTCTGATGGAAAGCTTGGAGATCATTAATACTATGGGGGGTTAAGCCTTTAAACCATTTTCTTACTTCTCCCCCCAGACTTTGAGCAAATAATCTAAGTTTGACAGAATCATCATCAATTTAATTTCTGTCAAAGTAGTCATTCATCTTATCCACATGTTGTGATGCAGTTGTAGCATTGCTGGCATCATATAACAGAATGTTGGACTGATAGTCCTGTGGAAGATTGACTAATGGTACAGGAAGGACTAAGGGAGCATACCATGCTGCCATGATATGTGGTGGGGGTGGATTTACAAGAGGTGGATTAACAAAAGGTAAAGTGGGCTGGAATGAAGTGGTTTGAACAGTGGATGTAGGGGGAGCAGAAGTGGATTGACCAGGAGTAGATTTCTGAGCTGATATTGGATGAGAGACACCTAAATTGTGAAGGAAATGTAAATCAGGAGGTGTTGTTTCTCTGCTACCAGGATGTTCGCTTGTTTCAGGAGACGAAAGTGAAGACTCAGAATCTAACTGATCTAAATCACCAAGAGACCTAGTTCTAAAGGGATTTACTAAGTCAACTTGTGATTGTTGTAGAGCTGAAATATTTTCAGGGACTGAATTAGCTCTCAAGGGTGATCTGAAAACAGTTGACAATTTAATCCTAGGAGACTTCCTAAGGATACTTTCTGGGTTATCAACTATCTCAGGTGGATCAGGGTCAGGATGGGCTCTAGTGTGAATCTTTCTAGGAGCCACTATGCTATGTGTTTCAGACCCAAATAAACAGGAGAAGTTCAACCAGGTATGACAGTCTCTAAAAGGTTAACTAATCTGTTTTCAAAAATTTTAATCCTACAGTCCTCTAACTGAGTTTGAATGATATTACAATGATAAGGGTTCTTCCCAGTGGAGTCTTAAGGTCTGTTGAGGATTGTGGAGTCGCCAAGTGGGAGCTTTTAGCTCCTAAGGAGGTAAAAGGTTTTATGGTCCACCGCCATGTTTATTGGATACCAATCTGAAATATTTTTGGTGTTTTTCTGAGTTATTTTTCAGTTGTGTGGTTTCTAAGAATATCCTAACTCTGTTTCAAAACTTAGCTACGGTTATGAGACAAAGACAATGTATTCTTATGGCTAAGCTAGCTGATTTTTCAAGGTTAGATAAAGTCTTATGAGAATCATAGGGTTTGCCTAGTTTGTCACCGATTCAAACAAGTTTCATCATGATTACCATTTCTTGGTAGTGCTTGAAAAGGCTGCTTTTACTCACAAGGTTTTATGAAATTTTTAAGGGAACCTAAGATGAAAATCCGAATAAGATCCCCAGCGGAGTTGCCAAAAATGTTAGTTGTTGGTGGCTCAGTTGGTTAATATAGCAAATGTTCTTAGAACCAAATCTCTAATATCCTATGATTACCTTAAAATGAAAATGATTCTGGGTTCGGTCCCCAGCGGAGTCGCCAGAAATGTTAGCTCCCTGTAATCAGCAATATTGGCAAAAGTCCGACCACGGGAGAAACATCGTTTCGACCACTTTGGGATTCTAGGATCTAGCCCTCCTGAATCCGGAGAGGGATCTCTCAAATAAGTGCAAAGATGGATTTGTCTTTGAAGTTTTGGGTAATGATATTAGGCTAGTTATGAAGGCCAAGGGTTTTGTTTGTTTTTGGATGGTTGAGGATGATTACTGTTTCGAGGTGGAAATTTCTAAATGCAAAGAGTTTAAAAGGTGAGAAGTTGCAAGCAAATAGAATAAGTTTTGGCCAGGAAGATAGATAATTGCAGGTTTTAGTCCATTGGGCTATGGAGTCATAATAGGGTTTAATTGGAACAGCAAGAGGCAAGACTGGTCCATGGGGCAAATCATCTATGTTTAAGGATCTCTTTAAAGTTTGATTTATGGAATGAAATGATACAACAAGAAGGGGAATTAAACAGATGCAGAACAAAGAGCAGCCCAAGATCTGGTAAGTACTTTTAAACTAGCCAGTTTTTGACATACACTTAAGAAAAACATGAAAGTAAACTAGGATCTTGTAAGTACTTTTAAACTAGCCAGCCTTTGATACACTTTCAATAGAAAACATTTTAAAACAAAGGGAAACTTGAAGGAAAATGTTAGAGTAGAGAGTAGTGGGCCGGGCTCACCACAAATCCTCTCCTAGCTCTGCTTTACTTGGTTACTTTCAAGACAAACACAAAGATAACACAGAATGGCCTAAGATCTGGTAAGTACTTCTAAACTAGCCAGCTTTTAACACATTCCAAGGGAAACATTCAGACAGTCTTTGGGGATAAAACTAGGACCAGGGCTGATCCAGGTGGATATTGGTGGCCACCCGCCTATTCCACTTGGGCCCCCACCATTGTCTCTTTGAGTTTTTCAGTTTTGGCATAACTTACTATTTTTAGCAGTTTTTCGGGTCCTGAACTTCCGGAGCCGTTTTGAGGCCCTAAACGACGTTTTTTGGGTATCAAATTTGTTGCAATTTTGATCATCAAAATCGTCACAAAAGTTGTAGTCCTCGGATAGAGCTTTCTAATGATGTATCATGTGCGTCAAACGGAGATAGTATGCCAAAGTTACGTCCCTGGGAAGTTGAAACACCAATTTACCCAAACGGGGCCCATAGTTTTCGCGCTTCATCTCCTAGGGTTAGGTTTTTGGGATGTTGAGGGCTCTCCATTGTTTCTCAATAATAAATAGGCCCTCGAGCCTCATTGTAACTCAGTTCAAAGGTCTGTAGCCACCACATCTCTTCTCAGAGATTCGCTACCAGCACCCTAGCTATTTTATTTCCATTATGTCTGTAAGCATCTTTCTGTGATTTTGATATTAATGAAATGAAGTGTTATTTCCGCTGCATCTCTGTATTTATGGTTATGTGTTTATTCTGTTGCGTTCCTGCATAAATCCGGATCAAGGGCACACCATATCTTCCTTAGTTCATCTCTACTTAACTAATACTGAACATAACATTCAAGAATAATATTCATTTAAGGCAATAAGACGAGGGAACGCCAGCATTCCTATGCTTAAACTGAATTAAATCATTCCTAAATAACACAGATTGGAAGAAAACATGTAAATAAAGATTTTCAGTCAGAGAAGGGTATTGATATACAGTAGGTCCTAACTCTATGCATGCTGTTCTTTATAAGAGAAGATGAAACACAGTGAAAACAGAAACAAAATAACAAGTTACAATGAGAAAAACATCACCGTCAACATAGACCAAGATCCCATAAGTAAGCTTGAATTGATGCTCCAAACCAGTTACATCTTTAAGTCCAATGCTTTAGTTTAGCAATCATCTACACATCTCAGCCTAACTTATCTATCACAAGCAGAGCTCCAAGGGCCAGTGAACACTATTTACAAGTAGAAGTCTCAATCTCAATTACATTTCAATGTTCAGTAGCCAAATCAACCAACAGTTTCTCATCTTATACAGAAGTATTTATAGAAGAATGAGGAGGTGAGATCTGATAAAAGATCTCCCAGGTCAATTAATATAGACTTAATGGTTTCTCGGCCTTTGAGGGGCTCGATGAAGAAGTGTACAGGTATTCTTACTGTATTAATTGATTTACATTTAATATTTAAGCTCGGTGGGAGCTTTTGTTGACTTTTGAGGTTCTGTGTCATGTTGGAGTAACTTTGCAGATATTTTTTGCATTAAGTTGCTTTGGCAGAATTAATTCTTCGGCTGCGTTGAGGCAAATATCTGATTTTTCTCAATAAGTTCGACCTCTATTTGAAAAATTTGAGGCACAGGTGGCTTTGTGGTAGCTGGGAGGAACCAATTTGCCTTGGATGTGGTGGTGGAGGCCTTTCTGTCTGTTAAACACTTATGATTTTCCTTTAATTGTGTTTTTAATTTGGGGGATTAGGATTTTGATAATCAATCTTATCCGTGATCCCCGCAAATCTGTCTTCAATCTTCTGTTCTGCTGTATTCTATCTTCAACATTGATACTCTTTTAATTTTGATTCAATAACACCGTGTCTTGTTGATGTGCAGGCTGCGCAGGGCTCATATGGCATCAATGCCTCATGAATCATTGACGAAACGTGGAATCTGAGCCCTGTGAATGGTTCCCTTTGATAAATCAAAGGTGTCGGAATCGTCATTCCCAGCCCTTGGCCCTTTCTTTTAACATAATGGGAAACCATTAATCCTGCAAAAAACACACAAAATATCAAGAAATCCTGCGTTGTGGGTTTAACTGCTGCAGAGGATGTGGGGAGGAGCGTAGCCATTGGATGGAAACATCCAACGGTGGAGATCTGCGTATAATATTCGAGAGGAGAGTAATGGGAAGTAATAAGTTAGTATGATTTGGGACTGTCCGATCTGGACACATGGACGGTCCAGATCCAATCAGAGGATCGCAATTGGGGGCAAAACTTAAATGGCGCCAATGTACAGGGAAACGCCGATGCGATTAAGCTAAGGCTGTCGATCTAAGGATTAGATCGACGGTGGGGAGTGAATCAGAGGGTTTCAAAAGGTGGAGGAAAGGTTAATGATAGGAGCGACTGCGGGGCCTTTCGTATTTGTGAAATACAATATGCCTAGGGCGTATATAACAAAGGGCCAATCCCAATCAGAGCCTCGGGCTCGGTCTTTTCAATCTACCCATTAGAATTTTGCGATGCGATTGGCACCTCGGGACTTAAACTCTTGGTCCCGGGCGTAAGTTATATGGGATGGAAAGTGGAGGGGGCATGGTGTATATATATGTGACCCAATCACATCGGAAGTTTTGATGCGATCTTTTAATCAACCCATTGTGGGATTTCTCTGATGCGATTGCGCTTCGGGTCTTCATTAAATTTTCCGATGCGATAAGCGCTAAAAGGCTCTAGCACCTGGTTTAGGGTGCGGGCATGTGGGGGAAGTGGTTTAAGACTTAGCCCAAGGGGGCTTAAGTCCTTAGTAGTAAAAACTTGTTTTTTATGAAATTTTTCAAAGTTTTCAATGGATTTGGGGGTTTCGGCAAGGTTAAAAAGTGAGTTCTTAACCTTGTAAAAATGATTTTCATGAATGGAAGAAAAGAAATCATGAAAATAGAGGATTTTTATGGAGAAAAAGGGGAGAAAAATGAATGTTAGTTTTGAGTGGAGGAAGGGGAAAAAATGATGATTTTGCAGCAGTTTCTTCTCATGAAAACAACATAAATTTTGAGTATAAAATGGGAACAGCAGTGAAGATTTGGACAAAGGCATGACGCCGTCAAGAGTCTTCAAAAGCCAACACTTTTTAGTAATAAAATTTGTTCCTTGAAGGCTCCAAAAAGTTTTAGCCACCTTTTGCTAGCCTCCATGGGTTTTAGGAAATATGTTTTGCCTCTCATTACATTATCATTTTCATCAAACATGACCTCTTATTCCATTGGAGTCAAATACTGCCAAACTCCGGAGTCGTGTCTCTGATATGTTCAAGAGAAGTTCCTTTTGCATCTCATTCATTGTATGGTTCTTTGATCACTTTAATTATTGTCTTATTGCCTTCATCTCGTGTCGATGATGTGGGATACATTATGGCCCTCCTTCGACGGATCACTTCCTATCAACTTCAGATCATTATCAGGGAAGTTGGTCTAGAGATCCATTTTTTTAGTACCTTAGAGCCTGCATGCCCTAATGGTAGGTTGTTCGCATCCGACGACAGGTTTACATCATTGGCCTTTGATTAGGTGATTTTGCGGGTGTTCGACGTCATCTCCTTATTCGCATCTGTGGATTATAATGCCAGTACCTTGAGAGTCATTGTCATTATTAACGGTTTCGCTTGCGCCTGTTAACGGTTTACATTATTGACTGGTAATCAGGCGATTTTCTTGCATGTTTGACTTCGAATCATTTATTCACATGCTTGAATTTGTCCTTGATCAGGTCATGATGGAGCGCAAGACCCTGGGTTTTTTCTGATAAAGCCTAGGCTGCGAGGCAATATGTATTATTCATGATTGTACAAATGACTCTTTCATTTGGATGGATGCAACCATACCTTGAGTCTATATTTGTGATCCTCTTTATTTGGATGGCTACGACCATACCTCAGATCATGTTTCATGATATATTTTATGGATGGCTGCGTCCATAACTTATGTCATGTGATTATTTCAGAGATTTCAGTTATGTATATGTGTGCTTGTTTGCACAGGTTTTCCGACGACGACATCTTGGTCCTGGCATGTACTCATAAAGCATTTCACCCCTCACTCTCATTCTCCTTTCATGCTTTAGGGGCACCTGTCCCTGTACTCCTTGTTCCTTATCCTGGAGACCCCTAACAGTGACCCATGTGTCTATTTTCCATCATGAAAATGTGTCATTGTATCCCTTCCAGCACAATGAGTAAATTATCTATTGACCATTCCTGAAGTATATCCTTGAAAACATGATTATCTGGAGCGGTGCACCCTTTGCGTGTCTTGCTCGCGTCGATGGCTATTTTTTGGGTCTAGGGCAACGTCGATCGACGCTGGAATGAGGATCATACCCGTGTCGATCCTCTTCTAGAATTTTTTTTTTTTAAATGGAAATGAAGCTTCGAGATGTAGAAGCTTCGTGGTGGAGAGCTGGTTGTTTGTTCTCGAGGATAGAGCTGAGCTTCTCTTTTTGGGCTTCTTGTTCCTACAAAAGTGGAACCACCCAAAGGGATAACCCATTTCCCCACCTTAAGTGTATCCATGCTCTCTCACCCCTTGCTATAAAATGTACATGCTCCCATAGCTCTAGTAGTTAGAACAGAGATAGAAGAACACCAGAGAGATATTTGTTGATCTAGGTATCGAGTGAGAGTTGAGACATTTTTCCATTCACATCAAGTTGAAACGAGCGCTTTCGAGACGTGCCTAGATCCGAACCCGTCAAAGGAGAGTTATGACATCAAGGCGCATGTTGTAACTCCCCCTCTCTATTTTAATATAATACAATTGATTTGTGCTTTCCATTCTCATCTTTAATGTATGATTGGATTCTTAGTTCTCCTTGATCAACTAGGTAGATTGTATATGTAAGATATACGTTATGCTCTCACGTTTGTTGTTGTTTGATCCCTTGTGTAGGTAACCAAGCACTGACAAAGATGAAGATCTGACTGTGGAGCGTGAAGGATCAAAGGATTTAAGCAAAGGATAGCATCAAACCGAGGTAGGTGATCTATTTATGATCTGTATGCATTTACAATCTAGGAAAGTAGGCTTCTAATTGTTCCCTGTTGTTACTAGACCCATCCTAGGGCTAGAGGGATCACCTCTGTCTACAGAGAGGATTTGCCTGCATAACAGGTGTGAAACTCTCGAATTAGTTGTAGTCACTCACCTTTAGGAACACATAACTTATACAACATGTAGATTAACTAATCCTAGATATGGTAATCAACTTTTTTGTCGCCATCATGAACACACCTCTGGCTATGCAACTATTGAAACGCCTCCTTGAAGTCCTCATTATTTGAATATGGTATTTGTATGCATCATCGCTAAATGGATCCATGTGCATCAGAGTTACCAAAGTTATGATCTTTGTGTGGGTTAAGTTTAAAGCATGTTGGCCAACTTGTTTGTTATACCCTCCTTGTACTTGATCACTAAATTAAACTGCTATAAAAACCCCATCCACTTGTAATTACTATTTTGTTGTAGCTTACTCTAGGCCTGTAGATACTATAGTGGTTAGTGATTTGTATGGATTTTTATCTCCTTTCCCATAAGATAGTTTTTCCACTTCTTAACAACATAAACTGTGGCATATATCTCCTTGTCATAGGTAGGGTAGTAAAGAACTGCTCCATGAAATACTTCATAATGGTAGCATACATTCCTTCCTCCCTGTATCAAGACTGCTCCCATAACATATCGACTCACATTTGTATTCACTTTGAAGGGCTTATACAAGTTCAATAATGTCATAATTGGTGCTTGAATGATATTCTTCTTTAGCTCCTCAAACGCCCTCTACTGACACTTTCCCCATTGGAAACTTATTCCACTTGTTGTTATGGCATGAAGTAGTGTTTCTACTATTGAAAATGATGACATGAATTTCCTTAGGTACCATTTTTCCTCCACAAAACTCTTCAACTCAGATACATTAGTAGGCACTAGCCTCTTCAGGATGGCCTCGATCTTAGTAAGATCTATTTTCAACTCTCCTCTACCTATCACATACCCCAGACCCACCAATGAATGATATGCAAACTCACACTTCTTGAGATTTTCCAGTAGTTAGTGCTTATTTTAGGTATCTAGCACCTACTTAAAATGTGAGATGTGCTCCTTCCAGGTAACACTTTATACTAATATATCATCCAAATAGAAAATAATAAACAAATATATAAAAGGGTGCAATATATCATTCATTATCCTCATAAACATAGCTATTGCATTACATAGGCTAAACGAAATGACTAACCACTCCTAAAAACCTTGCATGGTTTTTAAGGTAGTCTTCCAGGTATCCTTTTCTTTGTCTTAAAGCTGGTGATATCTGAACTTTAAGTCCAACTTGGTGAAGTATTTGTCTTGCTACAACTGATTCAATAGATCATCTATCTTGGATAGGGCATACCTTTTCTTGAGTGTAACTTTGTTTAACGCCCTATACTCTATACACATCCACCAAGTCCCATCCTTCTTTGGCATAATCATGATGGTTGACCCACATGGTGATGTAATTGGTCAAATTACACCCTATTCCAGTAGCTATTGCAATTGCTTCTTCACCTCACTTACTTCTATAATGGACTACCTATACAACCCAATGTTTGGCAACATGGAGTCTGGAAATAGTTGGATCTCATGCTCCACTTCCCTCTTGGGTAGTAGCCCTTAAGGCTCCTGGAACACATCCTTGTATAACTATAACAAATCTTCCAATTTATATTTATATTTTTTAGTACACCCCTCCAAAGATGCCTTAGCTCCCATTGACTCTTCTATAGATTGATTTTCTCTTAAAAACAATAAAACATACTTCTTGCTATAACTAATTAGTTTCTTGGCTTGGTCAACACTTACTAGGGCTTGCCCTTGTGCATGTTGATGGTGATGGGTTTCCCATCCTCAATGAGGTGGTATTGGTTGGATCTTTGTATGAATATTTAATCCTGCATGTAAATATAAGGATTTCCAAAAACCACTCTATATACATCAAGGGGAACTACATATATTTATATTTCATCAATAAAATTAACAGTGACAGAAAAATATTTTTTTTCACTATTTGATTACCTTTATTCATGAATCCTTATTTAACCATCCCATTGGATATGGGATTGGCTTATTTCAAACTTCCTATCGAAATTTGTTGACAATATTTGCTACAATGAGATTCACGTGGGACATGAGTAGAATAGAGAATCAATCTTTGTCTTCTTGACTTGTATCTTTATATGGAAGAGTTTGGATTTTTTTTCTCTTCCTATTGTTGAAGGCTACTCAAATTCACTCCCTTCTGCACTAATGTACACATAATGTTATCATCCACGTTCGATCTACTATCCACCTAGTTGCTCAAATATGTGGCCATGAGATTTTCTTCTTAATATCTTTCTTTTTGTTCTTCTGGTTGATCCATGGATGTGGCTTCTAACACCTCTCCTCTGTATGACCTTGATTTTCACAATGGTTGTAGTGGTTACTAGGATTTTTGGTTCTCTTTCTACTTGGACCCACTTGATTGTCCTTTCTATTGGCCTATGTTCTCCTAATGCAATGTTTGTACACAAGCGTCGTCGATCAATTTGGCTTGAATAACACCACTTGCTTCATGATATGGCTTTGTATACCCCTCAAATAATTGATGAGTACATATGGGTTATTTGGTGAGATACCTAATATTATTGCCGTCTTTCTAAACTCTATGGCGTAATCTTGTACACTCTTCCCTTGCTTCTACCTAAAGTACTGCCATTAGATCCATTGATCTTCTACATACACAAAGAGTAAAATTGTGACTTTATGAGGGTTTTGGAATCCTCCCACTCAGTTGCTGGAGGATATCCCTCCAATATGAAGGTTTCTATGTGGCTTTCCCACTAGGTGAGGGTATGGCCTTCTAATTTTAGCTGAGTGAATGAAATCTTAGGTTCTTCCTCTACGTGATGGACACTAAATAAACTTCTAATTATTGCAACCAGTGAATTAGCTTCAAAGAATAAATATCACCTTAGTATGGCTTGATTTTGACCTTCATTTCCATTTTGGATAAGGATTGTGAATGGTTCATGGCACTTGAACTAGGTTGATCTTTTTCGGGTTATTTATTTGGCTCCTTCTCTATTTCTTCTAATTCTCCTTATCTCCCCTCTGATCATACCCTTGTGTTAGAAACCTCATCTTCTCCAAATAACATGGGAATATTGGTTAAGGCTAACATAAGGAGGTTCAAATTATGGTCTATATATTAAGTTTGTGCTTCCAACTGTACAAACCTCTCCTTTGCAAGATCATGAGGGTTATCCATGGATTTGTCGACCATGACTAGGGCTTTGTGACTTTTGGCTAAACTAATCTAAATCCCCTACAAATCCACACAATATATCCAAAGAAACTTGCTTTGATACCAATATGATTTTTAAACTACCGTGGATATTTCATTGGACAATTCATCACAACAGTATGATAAAATTATGCTTAAAATACGAAAATCTATACTATGAGGGTTTATTTCCCATTATATTTCTAGATATATAAATTATTATTTATTGTGTATGCATGAAAATTATAATTATGCTGAAAATAGAGAACAACTAAATAAAAACTCACAAATCACAATTTACACAAGATGTATCAACCCTTTTGGGAGAAAAATTGAACTAGAAGGTGAGGCTACTTTGCTCTCTTTCTCTTAATGGAAAATGGATACAAGTGCAAAGAAGTGAATTTTATGGCATGTGAGCTAATACAATGCATAAATCCTCTCTGATTTCTCTCTCCCTATCCCTCTTAGTTACTATGCTCATCTATGGAACCAAATTCACTCGAAAAGAATGGAACCTCTTTTCCTCCTAATGGTCTACACTACGAGGGTTTATTTCCCATTATATTTATGGATATATAAATTACTATTTATTGTGTATGCATGAAAATTATAATTATGCAGAAAATAGAGAACAACTAAATAAAAACTCACAAATCACAATTTACACAAGATGTATCAACCATTTTTGGAGAAAAATTGAACTAGAAGGTGAGGCTACTTTGCTCTCTTTCTCTTAATGGAAAATGGATACAAGTGAAAATAAGTAAGACTTGTGGCATGTGAGTTAATACAATGCATAAATCCTTCCTGATTTCTCTCTCACTATCCCTCTTAGTTATTCTGCTCATCTATGGAACCAAATTCACTTGAAAATAATGGAACCTCTTTTCCTCCAAATGGTTATGTTATAACATAACCGGATCACCTACTAGTGGTTAGGTTTGATTCCTTCAACTCTCAACATGAGTTAGAATATGGAATCTTATAGAGTATTTTTCATCATGATAATGTAGATAATGTGGCTAGTCCCTTTTCCATGAATAATGGGGGTTGGTGTGGCATCCTCTCAACTTATGGTGGTTAAAACAGGAAAGTCAACTTCTAAATGGCATAAATTTTGCACACAAACTCTGATTGAGGTGATTTTTTGCGCTATTGGAAAGGTCTCATGTGTATAATAACACAAAAGGGTGCCACACTTATGTGACGAAATTTTATTCCTTAAACTTCTCTTGGAAGGTTTTATAGTGTAATTTTCCATACTGGTCTTGTCGTTAAAAATGGTATTGTGACTTCATTCCTCCACTTTTTCCACTAAGAAAGCATCGATATGGATGAAAAATAATATAGTGATCCAATCTAGATCAAGAACAATAGTTTCAATCATTTCATATCCATGCTTATTTAATATCTCAATAATGATTAAATTGCATAACCATAATCTAAGGATCATTTTTTCTTTTAAATAATGTTGGAGTTACCAATCAGTGTTATTGTATTTATTGAATGGTTTGTATAAAAATGTTGAGATGTTTCTATTACCAACCTACTCAACGTCATAGAAATGGTTTCTAATAGACATAAAACATAGGTATAAGTTGTTAAACTACATGATGAATGAATTAGCATGCAAGAGAACAATGCATAAGAAGAAACAACCAAAATTGGAATCAAAATTCTTTATTAATGGTAGAGCATGAAAAAAATGGCCTAACATATGAGATACTAAGAATTATGATGTTAGGCTAGGTGAACCTTCTTTGTTCTCCAAAATAAGGTCTCATTCTCTCTTTTTTGTTGATTCCCTCTCTCCTTCTCGAGAAGTATGCAAAACTTGTTCAATGCTAAAGGATTTCTAATGAGTAATATGCATGCCAAGAGCTTGATAGCTTCACGATACTCTATCAACATGTGGGAACCATAATATTACTTCTCTTCTCTGCTTCAAATTGTTTCCCAAGGATAATACTTATAATTTTCTTCAAGGTATCTTAGTATTGGTTCATTGAATGGAGCTTTATTCCATTTTTGGCTTCTCATGCTTCAAGGGAACATTATGGAGGGATTGGAGTGTCCAAGTACTCATCCTAAATTGATCAAGAGCCCAAAGTCAACTTATTTTAAACTTGTACTTGCCTTATGAAGGGATATGAATTATTCATTATTCTATTTGTTAACAAAGTGCCACTTTCTACAAATTTGTGCGGTTTTCAAAGGAAAAATCGTGCAAATTGCACATATCTTGAACTATGAGTTTGCATGAATGGAAAAATATCCATTTTGTAAAGCTTTAAAAACTACTTTTGGGATAATTATTGATAGTCATAGGTAACCTTGTCTTGATGATTAATGAATTTATTGTTGAGCACATTCTTATATTGAGATGAGGGACTGAATTAGTATAAGATAATTTATACTTATTTAAACATTCACAAACCACAAGAAAAAAATCACATATGAGGTATATTAGTTGTAGAACGTGGAACAAAATATTTAAGTGGAAACCATTTGAGATAAAACCACATAACTTCTTTTATCATTCTTTGTAGGCACCTACCTATTGTTACAAATATTTGTAGGCAACAACCTATTAAACACACTACTCCCCACTAGTAAAAACATTGGTTGGCACCAATTTACTCGTACATATATTTTTAGACACCAATCTATTAGAGACATCAATCCCCACAACTATAAATACTCATAGGGACTAGCCTACTAGATATATCAATCCCCACTATTGCAAATATTCATAGGCACCAACCTACTGGAGATACTAATCCCTGCCGCTAACAACAACTTAGAAAGAGACACAAATCCCTTTGTTTGAGCAACAACCCTCAATTAAAACTCTTCTTTAGTGCATATAACTTCTTCAAAAATGATAAATTTCACATTACCTTCACTGAGTATGTTCACTACAAGGTATTCTCACTACTTCTTCCTTCAGTAGGTCTGCTCACTACTTCTACCTTCACTAGGTTTGACCAACATTTGAATCTCCAAATGAAATTTATGGTAAATCTCCCAAAGCTTGTTGTTTTGGGATCTTCCTAAGAATGAGCTTGTACAAAATGCCACATGTCCAATTTTGAACAAATTATTATGAAATTTTTACTCGAGGTACTATATGTTTCCTCTTATCTTTGAAAATTTAAGGGTGTTAAAAGTCATAGAAAATAAGTTATAGCAAAAATTCTAAGCAAACCTTTTTTTTTTGTAAGTTTGGCAGGACTACATCTTCATCATGTCCAATATATCACCTAATTGGGGCGGGGAATTGAACTAGTGACTTCACATCAAGGAGTGCCTTAACAGAGCACCCGATCATCGTCTATCCAAGACCCCATGGACAAGCAGACCTTTGAAATTGATTTCTAGTTCATTAAAAAACACTAACTTCCATAGGGAATATATTCGAAAATATAGAAAACCAAAGTCTAAAATTTTTACCTAAGGTAATGCTATATGTCTTGCCAAATATCTAAAAATTTCATAGTTTGAAAAACCCTAGAAACTGAATTGTAGCAAAAATGCCATGTTGACATGTTTGAAATTGATTTCATGACCATTCAAAATCCCAAACTTCCACATAGTATATGTCTAAAATTATAATGAAACAATTTCTAAAATTATGATCATATATACTTATACATTTCTCCTCTATCTCATCAAAATTTCATGCTTTGAAACATCTTAGAAAATAAATTATAGAGAAAATTCCAAACTGGGTTGTTTGAAACTGATTTCATTAGCATTCATAAATCCTAACTTCCTCAAAGCATATCTTTGAAAGTGTTGAGAACCAAAGTCCAATTTTTTTTATCACAAGTGCTTAAAGATCTCGTCTCTATTTCACCAAAGTTTCACAGTTTGAAATGTCACAGGAAAATAAGTTATGGTGACAATCCTAATATGACTACTTTGAAGTAGATTCCAAGGCCAATCACAAACCCTAAATTCCACAAAGTATAAAAGTATACTGAACCAATATATAATATTTTAATCATATGTTCCCATTTACCTCTCCTCAATATGATCAAAATTTTACCATTTGAAGCAGCCCCCAAAAAAGTTATGGTGAAAATGTCAAGATGGCCTGTTCACTCCACAAATTACAATTTTGCTCACATACACTTTCCTTCCAATGCTTTCTCCTTTTATACATTATTATAACCCTTCATGAAAATACATGTTAATTAAAAAAAAACATGTCAATTCATTAATTAAATAATTAATTCCCATTTTTATCTCTCTTTTCCAAATACCACGGGCTTCATAAACCATGGGTTTGAAACCACCATTTCACTTTTTCACTTCTCATTTTTCATAAGAACCCCCTTTATAATATATTTGGATAATTATATATATAATATCAATGATATGGTCCTTTTGACACTAATGACAAAATTTTGTTTAACAATCTCCCCCTTTGTCATTGATGATAATCTTGCAACAAAACACATAATCCATTAGGAATAGAAATAATTCTTCCCCTTGTTACAATTGTTACAGGAAAAGCTACCCTAAGGCCTGGGTTGAGGGACCTAACAGAGTGGATGGCATGTCATCACAAGAAGGACTCTAATTACCAATTTTTATGCTTTAAACTAGAAAATGAGGATTGTGGACCTTACCCGTTTATCCTTCGTTTGAGCTCGATCCCGTAGGGTGCAAAACCTCTGCTACTCCTCGTGCTCTAGAACCTGCAAATTAGTCAAGAACATGAACACAAACTAGTTTTACATCAAATATGTCTTGGATGTCATCACATTAGCATATATAATATCATAAATATAACATGAAATAAACTATTCAAGATTATTAAGCATGTATAAGAGACACATAACACATGAACATTAGGAACAGGATGGTACTTCTTTTATTGATAACATGTACAAAAAATAGTGGATAAATCACATGAGATCTGCCACGGCCTTGAGAAAAATTGTCCTTCGGATTCGTCCAGCCCTAGCCTCACAAAGCTTCTTCCATAAATGGTGCACAAAGGATGTCACATATAATGAGGGTGATCATCACAAGGAAACAAGTGTTTCCTGAACCTAGGAAGTGTAGGAGGCACAGGGGAAATATCAGACTTGATCAGGGCTATAACAGGCTATAATATCAATAACATTCTCTCTCTCCTCCCTTAGGCCATTCCCTTGAGGTGTATTTATACTTCCTCAAATTAGTTTTTTTAGTTGGGGAACAGTTAGGCCACGCGTTGGGGTAGTTACGTTATAGGAAAAAACCGTAAACCCTGCCTCATCAATAGGGAAATATATATTTTTAATATTTTAAATAGAATACGTGGGTCAACTATGGATGGACCCGTGTGTGCAGGCGGAAAAAACTTGGCAGAGTCACGTATGGATTTTAAAATATTGTTTTTTAAGAAGTGTAACCAAGTCTGAATGGAAGGGCTGCCCAAGGCCAATGCATAAGTCATCAAGTATATAGAGGTGATAAATGATGCTATAATAGATGCCCCCTAATAAATGAGTTCATAAGGGGTACATGATGGCCGAAATGTATTATGTGCATAGAAAGAACCTTGCGAGGACTAGAGAGGACTTCACCAGATTTCAGCCTACCAAAAACCAGTGATAGAAATTAGAAAGATAGCCCATGTTTGAGGTGGGCATACCCATGCTCAGTGAAAGAAAAAAAATATTTGCATATCAAGTATGGAGTGGATCCAATATGTATACAAGTATAGCTAAAATGTAAAGTACATAGTGAACCATCTGATCACTGCCTGGAAGTATAAGTTAAAATCATGTCCAAGTATCACATATAGAATACTAATCAATGACGCTGCATAGATATCTGATCACTGAAGTCACAACTGAATTTCCAAATACCAAATCATAAGTGGTGAAACAAATGGTACAACACGTAACTTGGGTGCCAACATATAAGATGTTGTTGTGATGAAACTGCAACATATAAGGGTGGATGGTGTCACTTGCAGAAAACTGAAGGAGTTGTCAAAGTGAACTAAAACATGCTGATGCAAACCCAAGGTCTTCACCGATCACTATGGCAAAATTATACACAATGGGAATAAATGAGCTAAGGTCGACCATGTGAGAAATCGTTTGAATACTGGTCATTGATGTATATCGTTAACAAACGCGAGACAACCCACTAATAATGATAATGCGTGTCAAGGTTCCCGAGTACAATCTAACAAGTGTGAATAAATGAGTTGAAGGCAAACACTTGATAGAATCTACCAATCAGGAATCATTTATGTATTCTCAATGTCGATAGCGAAGGAGTCTGCCACTGATGACTACAAACCCTAAGGTACTGACAAAAGGACTCTAGACCTTATTCAAAGAGAAATGAGTTAGATTCGATGGGAAAATATCTATTGGAAGGATGACATTAAGGCATTCCACATCACTCCATCGTGAGTGTAACCTGCAGGCCAAGATTTGGAAGGAATTGGACGAAGCACAATGAAGTAACCAACTCGAAGTATGTTTCCGACATGCACAAAATGTAGCTAGCGCACGACAAAAACCCTCTGAACCAACCAATAATGAAAGCTGATAAAGAGTTGAGATATCCACCGATAGGGTCAAATGTAAATCAAGGTACTGCATGAATCCCAGGTGTAATAATGTAAGTTGAAGTTGAACACAAGGGAAATCACCCAGTCAAAGACCCATGATGTTGATCAAGTGTTGAGCATAAGGTCACCTATCAATGATGTAAATAGGGCCAGGGTGCGACTCTAGGTTTACTCTCAGAGAAATATGTCGAAGTCGAAAAGAGACAAACCTGCCAGCAAGAAGTCAATGGAGACCTTCTCAAACCAGCACGAGCAAAGGACCAAATATATGATGTGATAGAACAAGACTCAGATAGGTCGGGATGGCCGACTGAAAAATGAGTCAAGAGACACCGCAAAAAGGAAGACTCAGGTTAACTTCCCTTGAACAAAAGCACGACTCATTTTGACTATGGCAGAAAATGATAACTTCGTATAAGTTTGTCATGTAGTAGGCATAAACAAACCCTCCATATGATTGGAAGAGATAACCAACCGGGGGAGTACTGACTCGATAACAAGGTTGTGGCTTCTCCTAAGTAAAAAACTAAAACCATCCCAAATGGAGAAAAGACTTAGATTTTTTTTCTTTTTTCAAGGGCGACACTACTGACTCTGTAGCTGCCATCAAATATGGAAGTATTTTCCCATTCCTACTCTTTATTTTTTTTTTGGGTCTTTTTCATATTTCAAAGCCTAGAAAAGAATAAAAGAATGCCTATAGTACAATGGATAGAAAGAGTGTTGGTAAACAGTTGCACTAGTTACTAGGATAGGAACTATCCTATTCTCAATGAAAGGTGGCAAAAAATGGCAAGTGACACTCAAAGGAATGTTCCATCCATGGGTAAAGGTGTCAAGTTGTGAAGGCTAAGTGATTGCATGGTTAACTTGTGCAGAAAGACATGGTCAAAATAGGGCTTAAAAATGAGTCCAAATGTGCATAAATTTTAATACAAATTATGTATTGCATGGATTCTCCTGATCTAACAATTATATGCCGCTGTTAAATACATAATTGCTTCTACAAAAATTCTTGTGGAAATTTAAAACACGATCGCCAATTGCAAATACATGAAGAAAGATCAATCACACATAACACATATGTTTTTACCAGGAAAGCATAAAGCTAAAAACCCCACTATCATATATTATGTATATATCATAAATCATGAAACAATCTCATACAAAACTCTAATCCAAGAGCTCTCAGTACAATATACAATTGTCTCACACTATCATACAAAAATTGGCAAATACATGCGCCAATTTACTGCCTCCACTGCGCAATCCCTGCTAATAACAATCCCTGAAAGAATGAGATCCTGCTTGACTTGACTGTGTAATCCTCATGGGCACATCCAATGTGTGTGTGGTTGCATGAGTGCACCCACTAATGTCACAACTGATAGTCAAATTGTCCCTTTCACCTATCTCTCAACTGGGTCTCCATTGGATCTCACATGCATGTATTGAATAGTAGTAAATCTTCAGTTGCATGCGAGACCATTGATTGCGAATTAATTAAATAATTAATTCACTGATCTCTCACTAGTGTATGTTTAGTTACAATTAGCACAACTGAGTTTAACTCACTTAACTGAGTTAAACTACTTTACAACTCACATAAATACACATCCAACTCTGTTACAACTTCGAATCACTCAGTTACAACTAAGTCCACTTGCATGTCCCACTAATAAACCACTCAACTCGAAATTCAATTAGATAATTGATTTGTCACTTCAGTTAACTATTTCCAAGTGCTCATTAAGAATAGATTAATGTTTATTGTTCAACTATTATTAAGGGATAATAATAGTCGACATGCATCTATAAATAGACATGCACTCTATAAATAGACTTCACACATACATCTAAAAATAGAACATCATCTATAAATATAATTTTCTCACCATCTATAAATAGACATCATCTATAAATAGAATTTTCTCACCCATTCTAAAATTAGACTTCCACCTAAAAAATAGCCTGAGGCTCCATCCTAGTGTACATGCTTAATTTTCACTAGGATAATCATTTTGTTGAATCTCAACACTCCCTCTCAAAAAGAAAGGGACTATCCTTCACCCCGATCTTGTCTCTATCATATTCTAATTTTCTCCTGGTGAGTGCCTTTGTCAGAATATCTGCATCCTGATCTTCCGTAAGAATGTACTGAAGCAACATGATCTTCCACTGCACACAATCTCTGATATGATGATACCAGATATCTATATGCTTAGATATATCATGAAACACATGATTAATTGAGAGTTTAATGCGTCTCTGATTATCACAGTGAATCACTGTAGGATCTAAATGAGAACCAAACAAACCAACCAGGATCTTTCTCATCCAGATAGCCTCACATGCATCTTGACTTGCTGCCATGTATTCCACTTTCGTTGAACTGAACGCTACGAATCTCTGTTTCCTGCTGTACTAAGAAACAATTGTAGATCTGATATTGAAGATAATCCTTGATGTGCTCTTTTTTTCCATTGGGCTGCCTGCCCAACCTGCATCCGTGAAGCCATGCAACTTCACCTCATCCGTCTGTCTATACCACAAGACATACTCAAATGTGCCCCTCAGGTATCTTAGGACATGCTTATCTTCTTTCCAGAGAGCTTGGTAGGCTTAACCATCGCTTGACTAAGCTGTTTCACCGCATAGCATATGTCCGATCTTGTATTCACTAAATACATTAGCGAATCCACTAACTGTCGATAGACAGTAGCATCCACTATCTCTCCAGATGTAGCATCTTATTTCATCCAGTTTCCTGGAAGAGGAGTATACATGGGTTTGCAGCCCTCCATGTGAAACTTACCTAGTATCTCCCTTGAATACTTGCCTCGAGACACAAAAAGTTCACCATCTAGCTGCCATATTTCCAATCCAAGGAAGTAATGAAGGAGGCCCATATCCTTCATCTCGAACTCCTTTGCAAGGTCCTCCTTGCATGAGTGTATCAACTGATCATCATCAGTCAGTATTAAATCATCAACATAAGGAAAAATGATTAAAAGCTTACCCTCCACCACAATTTGGTATAGGTTTGCATTCACTTCACGCTTGGTGAAGCCAAGTCCGGTGAAATAGCTGTCTATCCGAGTGTACCAAGCACGGGGTGCTTGCTTCAGCCCATACAATGCTCTTTTGAGTCTGCACACATGTGACTCGCTGCTGAAGATCTCAAATCCTTCAGGCTACTCAATGTACACTTCTTCCTCAATTATACCATTCAGAAACGTGGTCTTCACATCCATCTGATGAATGTGCCAACCCATATGAGCTGAGAGAGAAAGGATGGTCCTTATGGAATAATACCATGTGACAAGTGCAAATGTTTCTTCATAGTCAATCCCCTCAATCTGTGAGAAGCCCCGGGCCACAAATATGGCCTTGTATTTCTCAACACTCCCATCAATAGCTTGCTTTACCTTGTAGATCCATCTCAAACCTACCACTAATTTATCAACCGACCTTGGAAAAATTTCCCAAGCACTGTTTCTGACAATGGAGTCATACTCCTCCACCATTGCATCTACCCATGTGGGCTCTTGCACTGCTTCCTGAAAGGAATATGGCTTAGTCATGATGCATTTTCTCATGAGAGCCATGTATCTAGTAAATCGGTCAGGAGACTGTCTTTGTCTGCACTGTGAAGTAGGGGCTCCTACATTCTGTGCAGCATCAAGCCTCAGCCTATTAGCTTCTGTGGTATGCCTTCTACTAGTTCTGATGTTTAGCTCTTCGTGAGTGGACTCCTCCACTGCAAGAACCTCCTCCTATGGTTGATCCACATTTAGAGACTCATATTTTTGAACTAACAATTCCTCCTCTGCATGCAAGTCTAGCTCCCTCTCAAGCGACAATTGCATGGCTTTTCCCTCATCAAATTTTTTATCTCGTCACATAATAGTCATCTTACTGTTAGGAAAATACACACGATAATTATGGGGTTTTTCTGTGTACCCCACAAATATCCCAACTTCAGCAATCGGCTCCAACTTCTCCCTAGTGTTCTTGGTCACATGCACATAAACAGATGAGCCAAAAATCTTAAAGTGAGAAACATTTGGTTTCTTACCAGTGAAAGCTTCTTCAGGTGTACTCATGCCAAGTACTCTATGAGGACAACAGTTTTGCACATAAACCATAGTGTTGCATGCTTCCACCCACAAATGCATTGGTATGCCCTGATCATGCAACATCGCTCATGCTGCACCCACGATCATTATGTTCTTCCTCTCCACGACCCCATTTTGCTGTGGGTTATGAGGCGCTATGAGTTCTCTTCGAATTCATTATTTGCTGCAGAAGTATTTGAATTTGTTAGAGATGTATTCTCCACCATTATCGCTCCTCAAAGCCTTCACTTTCTTCCCTGACTCTTTCTCCACCAATGCCTTAAACTCACAGAACTTTGAGAATGTTTGATCCTTCTTCTGCATGAAGAAGATCCAACATTTATGAGAAAATTCATAAAAAAAAAATAGCATAATACCTATGTTTTTCTATTGAAGCAACCAATAATGGTCCACACATGTCTGTGTGAACTCTCTCTAGGATCACCAAAGCACAATTCTCCTTTTCATGAAAGGCAGACTTTACATACTTCCACATGGTGCAACCCTTGCACTGATCTAACTGAGAAAGTGTTCCCATTGGAAGTCTAGTAGATATTTGCTGCATGAATTTCAAGGCTCCATGATGAATATGGCCCACTCGCCTGTGCCATAATTCACCCTCATCCTGGCTCACCACTTTTTCTGCCTTGCCCATCATGGCAGCACAACCATCTACCTCTAGTTTGTTGATATTCTTAAGTCGAATCCCTATCATCTTGGCTTGACTCGTGATTTTATGTCGCAAGAAATATTTTCCATCGCTGAAAACAACGTCATAGCCTCTGTCTTCCAACACGCGACTGAGACCAAGTTTTTCTTCAGACCTGGAACATGCATAAAATATTTCAATTGAAATGGTTTACCTGACTCCCTCTAAAAGGTAATGGTACCAATGTCGGTCGCACTGTATCGTCCATCGTCACCCATCTCTATATGCATTTGGAGATCTTTCTCCTCCAAGTCACTGAAAAGCTCCTTATCTCCCGTCATGTGGAAGGAAGCACCACTATCAAGATACCACACCGATCCCAATGCACTTGACACCATGCATACGATCAAAGAGAAATCAAGTTCAAATTGTGAGGCAAGGGCCTCACCAGCTTCAGCTCCAACAACCTTCTTGTTCTTCTTGTTCTGTGGGCAGTTAGTGGTGAGATGCCCATGTTCGTGATAGTGAAAACACTTCACCTTTGACAAATCTAGCTTCTTGCCTTTAGACTCGGATTTTGAATGGAATTTCTTCCCCTTCCCTTTCCTTACCTTGGCAGCCAAAGCAAAATCCTCTTCATCACTGTTTGGTCTCAATCTAGTCTCCAAAATTGAGCTCATTTAATTGTCAACCAGGGTTGGTAAACTGAAGTGAAGTGTACTGTATGTACCTAGGTGTTTGTTTCTTAATGCGTTGTGTGTAGTGTTTTATGATGTTTTTGGTCTTTTGTGATGATTTATGATGTTTTTGGTCTTTTGGTAGTTTTATGTTCACAAGGAAAATGACTAGAAAGCTAGTGGAAAGACGCTAATGATTAAAAACAGAGTAAAGCCTAATTGGTTGATGACAAATGACAAATGCAATTGCAGATATTGAAACAGAATCAAATCCAAACTATGACTAAGCAAAGACAAAGCTTGATAATGACTTTTAAGCAAATGATTCAAAACATAAACTCAACTTGTCAAATTCTTTCATCAAAGGTGTTTTGAGAGAGAGCTTGAGACATGGTCAGCTAAGCATGCAAATTCTCCTAACTAAACAGTTAAACAACTAACTTATAATGATGCAACATATTATCCATGATTAGAGATTTGTTGAAGCATATTTGGAGTAAAACATTGATACCATCATAAGATCTCTACTTTAAGACTAGTTCCTAACTCTATTCTGCAACTTAGTTTGATAACACTACACTTCACTCAAACGTTATAGATTTTTAAAATAGTCTTTTGAGGAAATGTTTGTTTGTGAGATGATAAGGAAGTTGCAAAAGTACTTCAGGCCTTAAAATGATACTGTCTTCTGTTCATATGGTTATGAATCAATTATAGATTTTAGAACAAGAAGAGGTTTGTAAATAATGAAGGCTGCTTTGTTAAGTTTAACAACTGAAGTAATCTAATATGCAGTGAATGACAACTGAATGTGGAGTGCAAATGCAATGAGTTAAGCTAAAACTGAACTTAAGATGTCACTAATCTAAAATAGTGCTGAACTAACAAGTCATTATCAAACTTAAAACAAAATAACTGAGCATGAGTTAAATGCAATTAGACTCCGGAGTATCCTAACTAAGCTATCATGCATTATTCTATGGAATCATACAGTCTGTTTGTCCATCATGATTGGCATTTTGGAAGAGTTTCTTAGAACAATCCTAACTGTACAATTCAGTGCAAATGCAAACATAAAGACTGAAAGCAATGAAAAACTAAGATATCATAGCTATCTCCTACCCATCATTATGATATTTTGGAAGAGAATTTTAAGAGCAAGAATAGCTATGGTACTTAGTGCAAACACACAACTGAAACATTCAAGATCACAATCATGCTTAAGACATTATAAGGATTTTTTGGAAGAGTTTCTTCTTTTGGAAGAGTACTTAGCATAAGTATAACTGTGATGGTGAACAAAAGAGATTGCAATTAAATCCTACAACACTATAGCCATTTCCCATTCATTATCATGATCTTTTGGAAGAGCTTCTTCTTTTGGAAGAGTTTTTAGAACGAGTATAAATATAGTGGCTAATGAAAACAACTACGAATTCAAACTTCAAAAACGTAAAGGCAACTAAGATACTTATCTAAATTATGCAAGTAAAACCGTGCAGGAGGCAGGGGCCCTCTACCACCAGACGAAATCTAACTCCAAATCAAATCAACGCTTTCAAAACAATACTGTCTTCTTCATTAAAGGAGAAATAACTTGAACAGAGCAATCTGCGTCTTCAGAAATGTAGCACAAAATCTAAGCAAAATCTAGAACAAAATCTAGCCTAGCTCTCGATTTCCCAAGTGTTTTTATAACAAATTTACATAACAAGACTTGCAACAATTCCAGGATCATTGTCTTTCCTTATCGAAATCACATTAGGACTCTTGAAGTGGCTGTGTAAAAAGGAAAAGGACATCTGGACTAAGACAGTCCTATTAGAAGTCTGCCTTCTTAAATGTGTTCCCACGTACCAAAACCATATCCAGAATTCGGTTTTTCCTTCATGGTGAGCAACGAACAATGTAGACATGACGTGGAATATACCCATATGTGGTTTTTCTTGAGAGGCCACCTGGAACATACCCAAACGTGAAGACAGCTGCAGAATTGCCGGTTAGCTACGGAATGTCTGCATTCTGTAGCTAGTTTCGGTCAAAATGCATTACAATGACAAAAATCACAAAACTTAGCAAGTCAGTCATGTTAATCATTATAAAAGTAATTTTAACTAAAATCATTGATCAATTGGGTCTAGGATAACAATGGAAAAAGGAAAATGAGGTAAAGTAAGATGAAAGAAAGCATAATCTTGAGGCTCAACATACCCCCACTGCTGACTTCTTGCATGTCCTCATGCAACTTATCCTATAAACTCATAGGCTTCTGCAAGAACATCTAATCCTCTCCTTCTCCTTTGCCTGGAAGCTAGATATCTTCTGGGTTTTATGATGACAAGTTTGAACCTTAAGTTGATAAGTGCCCTGATTAGCTTCTTGTTCCTCTTTCTCAACTTTTCATTAGCCTTTTCCACTTTGTCTATATGTAGGGATAAGGTTGAGTTCATATCAGTTTTGAGTTTGACTTGTTCCTTCAGAATGTCATTCTCATTTTTGATGTGTCTATTAAGTATTTCCAGCTCATACCTATCCCTTCTTAACACATCTATTCCAGACAGTGGAGGACTAGGGGTTCTCTCTCTACTCTCTGAAGCTTTCCTTTCCAAAGTTTCAACATAGTCATAGACTTCTTGCTGAGCAGGGTCAATTTCAGTTTCTCTGTGGCAGATTTCCTGATTACCTTCTCTTTCTTAAGTTGTCTCTTTATTTGAGTCAACTTCTCTAAAATGATTTCCTCACTACTTTCCTGGACTGTTTTGTCAATTTCAATTTTTGAAGCTCTCCATTTTCTGCTTCTCCTTGTAGGCTGTTGTTTAGGTGAGGGCTCTTTTGGCTCTTCAAAATGATTTCTTATCAAGAAATTGTCCCAAGTATCATTTGTTTTGGCTAAATGGTGTTCAATCAAAATTTTAACCAAGCCATGATGATATAGAGTTGTCTCTAAAAATTGAACCCTTCTTTGAACACAAGAAGCCATCTTTTTCAAACTTTGAAGCAAGAAATAGGGTAGGTTTAAGTCTTCCCCCAGAAAATGCATTATCAGTCTAATGTGGTAAACATAAAATGTGCCATATTTACCCTCACATGTAATAATTTTTTGCAGAATAAGTAGTATGTTTCTCCATTTATTTTTCAATGCAGAACTTGGAATTCCTTTCTTAAACACAGTGACATCCATACCTGGTGATTTTAGAATTTGCTTCCAGGATTCATTATGGAATTCTCTATTTTTGAACCATCTCTCTCCATTTCTAAGCAATCCTGTAGCTTCTGCAATGAAAACTTCAGTGACAGTGAATTTGACATCTCCCACTTCAACCTCAGCTCCTTGAAATGACCTTGCAAATGTTTTAGTGACTTCTTTGTGGAAGCCATTAAACTTCTCAAGAAATTGTAGCCATCCTATCTGTTGCAACATTTCTTTACATTGAGGGTAGCCTTCTAGGTATTTTGTACCCACTGGTTCAGTTCTTACAATGAAACCCATAATTGCTTCTTCAATGTTCAGATTAATACTCTTTCTACCCACGGAAACAATAACTTTCACCTTCGAATTGATATGCCTCAGGTTCTTAATGATAATGGCTTCAAACTTAGGAATGATATACCTCTGCATTATAGTGACAATGGCTTCAAACTTCGGACTGATATGCCTCTGGTTGACAGTGACAATGGCTTCAAACTTCGGACTGATATGCCTCTGGTTGACAGTGACAATGGCTTCAAATTCCTCATTGATATATCTTTGTCTCTTGGTGGTAATGGTTTCAAATTCCACATTGCTATACCTCTGTCTCCCGGTAACAAATGACTTCAAATTCTTCACTGCTATACCTCTGTCTCCCGGTGACAAATGACTTCAAATTCTACACTGCTATACCTCTGCGTTTACAGTGATAATGCTCAATCTCTGCCTTTTTTTTTGCTGCTCACGGTGATAAGGATATCTCTGTTTGCGGAATGAAGTGCTGGCTACAGAATGGAGTGATGGAAGTAGTTACGGAATGAGTAAATGGAGTGAGGTGGAGGAAACGAATTAATGATTGAAAAGACGGTGGAGATTTTTACAACGGAAAAGAGAATCATCATTGAATGATTTGGTTGGGTGACGTGAAGAATTCAAACACTTCAGCCATTTTAACCGCTTAAATGATGTCGGGTATAGAATTTGAATGAGAGATTTTAATCCAAAGTTTGTGGAGGGTATTTTAGTCATGATCAATAAAAATAATTAAAACAACTTTTTCGAATAATTCATAACTAAAACTATGCTAAACTTTATGAAATGCCATTATAATCTAAACTTGTTACCTCTGCTTTTCATTTGATTTTTTGTAGTATTTGTCTTCTTTGTTCTCCTTTGGAAGAGTCTTCATAATCCTTCTTGATTCTTCTTATTCATGGATACACTGGATCATTTTGTTGCAATTCTAATGTCTGCTGACTAATGCCTTCAGGATTTGTAGCTGCGAAATGACTGTCTGGCTGCGGAAAGTCTGATCAGCTGCAGAATGTCTGTTAAGCTGCAGAATGTACCTGTAGAGCATTTTAATCATGGAATGGATTCAGTTTATGAAATGGAGTGAAAGAACATAAGAACTGCCCTGCAATCCATGACATGTATTATTCATTTGCAGTAAGACATCAGACTTTAAATTTTGACATGAGAATGAGGTGGATGGAGTATGGAATGAGATGAATGAAATATGGAATGAAGTAGAGTATGAATGAATGAATGAAATGGAGTATGGATGGATAAGTGAATGGAATGAAATGAAATGAGATGGATCATAAGTACAATGGATCTGAACTTATGATTTTGTAACAGCTGCTTGCAAAAACAAAATGGAAAAGTTAGAGTGTCAGAGAGACTATGATTTTCACCCTATCTTTTCTGTATAAACATGCCAATCAATGATTGGTTTTTCATGTTTATACCTTATTATTATTATTATTTTTATTTTTTTTTAAAGAGAAATGCTTCAGAAAATTTAATCAAGTTGATGAAGAAGAGAGATTCTTCTTCATTAACTTCACATCACTGCTTTCTTGGAACTTCTTGACAAATTCTTCTCTTGAGAGTGGTTTGTGATATAGATTCAATCTATGACCATTCACAAGAAAAGTGACCTCTTCTTCATCTATAATTCTGATTTTTACTGCCCCATTATCAAAAATTTCAACAATTTCATATGGCCCAAGCCAATGTGTCTGAAATTTACCTTGAAAATCCTTGAATTTTGAATCAAACAAGAGAGCCCGGTCACCTTCTTTGAATTTCTTCTCTTTGATGTACTTGTCATGCCATCTAGTCCTTTGCTGTTGGACTAGACTTGTTTTCTGAACTGCATCTTGTCTGATCTCATCCAATTCATTAATCTGCTCCAGTCTATGCTTTTGTGCCTCCGTCAAATCAAGTCCTAACTGAACTGCCATTTTGAAGGTTTGAATTTGGAACTCTATGGGAAACAAAACTTGCTTTCCATAAACAAGCTCATAAGGAGTATGGCTTGTTGTGTTTCTCCATGTAGTTCTATAGGCCCACAAGGCTTCAGGAAGCCTATCTACCCAATCTCTTCTATGTAAATGAACGGTCTTTGTTAGGATTCCTTCAATGACCTTATTAGTAGATTCCACTTGACCATTTGCTTGTGGATGATAAGGAGTAGATTTTCTATGCCTGATTTTGTACCTCTCCATCATTTTCTCCACTAGCCTTGATGTAAATTGAGCTCCTTGATATGTAACAATTTCCCTTGGGACACCAAAACGAGTAAAAATATCCTCAAAAAGAAAAGTAACTACGGATGCTTCATTAGCAACAAGTAATGGCTTGGATTCTACCCATTTAGTAACATAATCAGTGCAAACTAATATATATCTTTTCTGTCTTAATGGAGGACTAATAGGTCCTACAAAATCCAAAGCCCATTTTTCAAAAGGTTCAATATGTACCTGAGTTTGTAATGGCATCTCACCTGAAGGAGAAGGTTTCCCTACTCTTTGGCAACTGTCACACCTTTTGACATACTCTTTTGCATCTTTAAACAAGGATGGCCAATAATATCCTAAATGAAGGATCTTATAGGCTGTCCTCTTATCAGCAAAGTGTCCGCCACAAGGTTCATCATGACATGCTTTGAGAATCTCAGGCATCTCATCTTCACGAACACACCTTCTAATGATCAAATATGGACCTGTCTTGTACAACTCATTAGCAACCCATGAATATTTTGCACTGTCATAAATGATTTTTCTTTTATCCCTTGCATTCATTATTGAAGGAAATTTTCCTGAAACTAAATAATTAGCAATATCAACAAACCATGGAGTTTGAGTAGAAATTGCAAAAAGATATTCATCAGGAAATTGATCTTCAACTGGAGTGTCATCTTTGATATTTTGGAGTCTAGATAGGAAATCAGCTACTGTGTTTTGTTTTCCAAGCCTATCTAGAATGGTAATGTTGAATTCTTGTAAGAGCAATAACCATCTTATGACTCTACCATTAGTAATTGATTTGTTCATTAAGTATCTAATTGCAGAATGATCAATGTGAACAAAAGTTTCATAGCCTGTTATATAGTGTCTAAATTTGTTTATGGCATGAAAAACAGCTAAAAACTCTTTTTCAGTTACAGTATAGTTTAACTCTGCAGGAGTCAAATTTTTACTGGTATAATAGATGGCATAAGGAATCAAGTCTTTCTGCCCCAATACTACTCCTAGAGCTGTATCGGAGGAATCTGTGGAGATATGAAAAGGTAACTTCCAGTTAGGTCCCCTTAATATAGGTGCTTCAGAAATTTTGGTTTTCAGGGTCTCAAAGGCTAACTGGCAATCAGAAGTCCATTTGAATTCACAATCTTTGGCAAGTAATTTGAAGAGCGGAGATGCTATCTTGGTGAAGTTTTCTATAAATCTCCGATAATATCCTGTAAATCCTAGAAAACTCCTAACATCTCTTTGACAACTTGGAATGGATAAGTTAGAGATGACTTCAACTTTAGACTCATCAACTCTAATCCCATCCCCTGAAATGTGATGCCCTAAAACAATACCTTCAGTAAACATCATAAAACATTTTTCATGACTAAGTGAAAGGTTTGCTTCTTGACATCTCTTTAAGACTTTTTCCAAGTTTTCTAAAGCTTCTTCAAAAGTGTTTCCATAAACTGTGAAATCATCCATGTATACCTCTACACAATCATGTATTAGATATGAAAAAATTCCTAATACTGCCCTTTGGAATGTTGCAGGTGCATTGCATAATCCAAATGGCAATACTCGGTAAGCATAGGTACCCCAAGGACGGGTAAATGTGGTTTTGTCTTGATCTTCAAGTGCTACTTGGATTTGGTTGTAACCACTAAACCCATCTAGGAATGAGAAGTACTTTTTGCCAGCTAATGTATCTAACACTTGATCTATGAAAGGTAAGGGAAAATGGTCTTTAAGAGTAGCTTTATTTAGTTCTCGGTAGTCAACACATACCCTCCATTTTCCATTTTTCTTTGGCACAATTACCAAAGGAGAAACCCACTGACTATCTGAAATGGGATAGATGAAATTGACATTTAACAATTTTTGCAATTCTTCTTTAACAATTTCCCTAAGATTTGGATTCATCCGTCTTTGAGTTTGTCTGATTGGTTTGCAATTTTCCTCTATATAGATGTGATGAGTGCAAGTTTTGGGGCTTATCCCTTTCATGTCAGTGTATTCCCATGCATATGCAGAAGAATGTCTCTGTAATACTTTGACTAACTCTTCTTGTTGAGATTTTTCTAGGTTATTGTTTATGTTCAAAGTTTTGCCTGGAAAAATCTCACTTGTAGAGCTGCCAAATTTATCCATAGAATGAAGAGACATCTGCCTTGATGACAAAAACTCAATATTGGATCCCTCTTGAAATGATTCATGTTTATGTTCTGGAGAGGATTCAAAATTTTCTAGAGTATTCAGAATTTGATTATCTTCACTAATTTATGAAATTGTGAAGAGAGGTTGTAAATCTTCCTCATCCTCTATCCATTGAGTGTCATCTAGATCTGTAATTGTCCTAGCTGGAGGATATAAAGTGAACTTCTTAGTTGAACTACCATCAGAGATATACATATCACCGGATCTACAACTAATAAAGTCATCAGCTATAGCCAACCAAGGTCTTCCTAATATAACAGGATGGCCTCCTAGATTATTCTTAGGAGTTAGGATCATGAAATCCACAGGGTACTCCCAAGAATCTAGGGACACTGGAATGTCTTCTATTACCCCATCTGGTTTGATCACAGATCTATTTGCTAATTGTAATAGTGTGGGTGTAAAGAGAAGATTAGGAAGTTTCAGTTTGTCCATGATTTGTCTACTCATGATATTTATTGCTGCTCCTAAATCAATGAGTGTGTTTTGAATTTCAATTCCATTGATGTGAATTTTGACAACTGGATTTCCGGGGTCAAGATACTTTGGAATAGTAATCTTTCCCATCATAATGTCTGCTATTTGTCCTACCAGTTGAATTTTCTTTGTTTCTATTATTATTTTTCTTGTTGTCTTCATACTCAACTCCTTTATTGTTTTAGCTAAAATTGGGATTTCCTTGATGGCTTGCAATAATGGAATTTTAATGCAAACATTTCTGAGCTCATCTAAGAAATCATAATTAAGCACCATGATTTGTTTTTCTACACCTCTATCAATTTGTAATATTTCCGGAAAGGGAGGTATAGAAGTAGATGTGGATGGTTGCTCTAATACAGGAGTTGAATTTATTGGATCTTTTTGCTTTAATTTTTCAGTGTTTGGGTCTTGAAAGGATGTGTCTTCCTCAAGAATTTTATTCACCCGTAGAGAGTCTTCCTCAGAGTTATCTTGTTCTTGTATGATCATAGAAGGCTTCCTCTTTTCAAGTATCCTTCCAGACCTAAGTTGAACTTCACTAAGGTCTAGAGGAGTAATTAAATAAGTTGGAAACTGTTGGCCTTCTATCATGTATGTGTTATGAGGATTTTTATTATTGGGGTTTGGTATGGGTTGAGCAGGCAATTGATTTGATTTTTGAGGGAATGGTAATGAAAGTGGTTGATTTTGATGTGGTTGGTTCTGATGATGTTGTTGAGGATTTTGTTGAAAATTTTGTTGAAGATTTTGAGGAAAATTTTTTTGAGGATTTTGAGGATAAAAATGTGGGTATGGTGGATAGGATGGTGGATACTGATAGTATGGAGAGTATCTTCCATAGGGACTTTGTGTTCCTTGTGCCCAAGATTGAGATTGATTTTGAAATTGGGGCCAAGGTTGCTGCCAATAATTCCAAGGTGGAGGTTGATTATACATTTGATCATGGAATCCTTGTGTCTGAGGTCCCTGCCAAGGTCTTCTAGATACAAAATTGAGAGACTCTGTGGAATCTGTAGGAGTTTCCTCCTGAAAAACAGCCTTGAGACCAGGAAGAGAAGGACAATTCTTGGTCTCATGTTTCTCAGAACAAATAACACAGGTTTCTACAACTTTTACATCTAAAGGACACTCTCTCAAGGCATGCTTTTTTCTACATTTGGGACAAAAGATTGCCAAGGCATCAGATTCAGCCTTTTGCTTGTTTTGTATCTTGAGGGTGTCTATTTGTTCACTAAGACTCCCTAGGATGTCAGATTTAAAATCATCAAGCATATGTCCTATTTCTGATCTACTTACTGTCCCAGAAGCAGATTTACTTGCCCTTGCAAGAGCAGGATCTCTTGGACCTTTGGCAGTTTTAGATTTCCCTCTGGAAAGGTTGATACATAACTCAGATATTTCAGGTAATGTGAGTTGTGATATATCCCATTTTCCCATCATGTTAAGAATATCCAACCATTCATCCCTAATTGTTTTCAACAAAAGAGATTTTAAGGTGTCTTGATCTAGGTTTTCCATTTTTTCCCTTTTGATGTTGTAATTAAATATTTCCAACAAATCTTCTAAGTTTTCATCTTCTTTTTGTAACATCTTGAACACTTCTTCCTTATGATTAACCGGCATACAATAATCCAAGTATCTCTCTAGAAATGCTTGTTTCATGTCTTCCCATGTTCTAATGGAACTACTGTTTAAACTCATAAACCACTTCAATGCTGCTCCTTTCAAAGTTGAAGGAAATAATTTCAGTTTTTGAGCATCTTGTAAGTAGTCATAAGTTCTACACAACACTTCAAATTCGAATAAGAAAGTTTCAGGATCTTCAGTTTTAAGTCCATAGAAGTTTGGAAGGACAGAGGGTGAAATATTTTTCATGGTTGTATTGGTTTCTTCATCAATTATAGGGAACCAAAAAGAGCTTCCTATTCTACCTCTTCCTCCATCTGCACCTCTACCTCCTTCTCCTCTACCTCCTTCTCCTCTACCTCTACCTCTACCTCCAAATAGTGTGTGTTCTCCATTGAAGACTCCTCCTCCTCCTTCTTCTGCCATAGTTGACTCTCCTGTGGAAGTGGAAAGGTTTGTGTCCCTAACAGGAGTTTTTAGATCTTCTTCTATGGCAGGTTCAGTGGATGAAGTGGAAGGTTTCTCTAATGGGATATCTAATTTCAGGTCTTCTAGAAGTCCAGGATCAGTAAAGGATGGAATATGGGTTTGAGTTGAAGGTGTACTAGCTCTGGATCTAGATGAAACAAGTGGTGTTCTAGAAATCAAACTTCCGCCTCTGCTGCTTATGAATCTTCCCCTTGAATCTCTCTCCCTACGCATATAATTATTTTTGGATACTAAGAAACAAAGGTTACCTAGTTTTCACTTCCCCGGCAACGACGCCAAAATGTTTGGTCTCAATCTAGTCTCCTAAATGGAGCTCATTTAATTGTCAACCAGGGTTGGTAAACTGCTGAAGTGAAGTGTAATGTATGTACCTAGGTGTTTGTTTCTTAATGCGTTGTGTGTAGTGTTTTATGATGTTTTTGGTCTTTTGTGATGATTTATGATGTTTTTGGTCTTTTGGTAGTTTTATGTTCACAAGGAAAATGACTAGAAAGCTAGTGGAAAGAAGCTAATGATTAAAAACAGAGTGAAGCCTAATTGGTTGATGACAAATGACAAATGCAATTGCAGATATTGAAACAGAATCAAATCCAAACTATGACTAAGCAAAAACAAAGCTTGATAATGACTTTTAAGAAAATGATTCAAAACATAAACTCAACTCGTCAAATTCTTTCATCAAAGGTATTTTGAGAGAGAGCTTGAGACATGGTCAGCTAAGTATGCAAATCCTCCTAACTAAACAGTTAAAAAACTAACTTATAATGATGCAACATTTTATCCTTGATTAGAGATTTTTTGAAGCATATTTGGAGTAAAACATTTATACCATCATAAGATCTTCTACTCTAAGGCTAGTTCCTAACTCCATTCTGCAACTTAGTTTGATAACACTACACTTCACTCAAAGGTTATAGATTTTTAAAAATAGTCTTTTGAGGAAATGTGTGTTTGTGAGATGATAAGGAAGTTGCAGAAGTACTTCAGGCCTTAAAATGATATTGTCTTCTGTTCATATGGTTATGAATCAATTGTAGATTTTAGAACAAGAAGAGGTTTGTAAATAATGAAGGTTGTTTTGTTAAGTTTAACAACTGAAGTAATCTAATATGCAGTGAATGACAACTGAATGTGGAGTGCAAATGCAATGAGTTAAGCTAAAATTGAACTTAAGATGTCACTAATCTAAAACAGTGCTGAACTACCAAGTCATTATCAAACTTAAAACAAAATAACTGAGCATGAGTTAAGTGCAATTAAACTCCAGAGTATCCTAACTAAGCTATCATGCATTATTCTATGGAATCATACAGTCTGTTTGTCCATCATGATTGGTATTTTGGAAGAGTTTCTTAGAACAATCCTAACTGTACAATTCAGTGCAAATGCAAACATAAAGACTGAAAGCAATGAAAAACTAAGATATCATAGCTATTTCCTACCCATCATTATGATATTTTGGAAAAGCGTTTTAAGAGCAAGAACAGTTATGATACTCAGTGCAAACACGCAACTGAAACGTTCAAGATCACAATCATGCTTAATACATTATAAGGATTTTTTGGAAGAGTTTATTCTTTTGGAAGAGTACTTAGCATAAGTATAACTGTGATGGTGAACAAAAGAGATTGCAATTAAATCCTACAATACTATAGCCATTTCCCATTCATGATCATAATCTTTTGGAAGAGCTTCTTCTTTTGGAAGAGTTTTTAGAACGAGTATAACTATAGTAGCTAATGAAAACAACTACGAATTCAACTTCAAAAACGTAAAGGCAACTAGAATACTTATCTAAATTACGCAAATAAATCCATACAGGGGGAAGGGGCCCTCTACCACCAGACAGAATCTAACTCCAAATCAAATCAATGCTTTCAAAACAACACTGTCTGCTTCATTAAAAGAGAAATAACTTGAACAGAGCAATCTGCGTCTTCAGAAATGTAGCACAGAATCTAAGCAAAATCTAGAACAAAAATCTAGCCTAGCTCTCGGTTTCCCAAGTGTTTATATAACAAATGTAAATAACAAGACTTGCAACAATTTCAGGAACATTGTCTTTCCTTATCGGAATCACATTAGGACTCTTGAAGTGGCTGCATAACAAGGAAATGGACATCTGGACTAAGACAGTCCTATTAGAAGTCTGTCTTCTTAAATGTGTTCCCACGTACCAAAACCATACCCAGAATTCGTTTCTTCCTTCATGGTGAGCAACGAACAATGTAGACATGACGTGGAATATGCCCATATGCGGTTTTTCTTGAGAGGCCACCTGGAACATACCCAAACGTGAAGACAACTGCAGAATTGTCGGTTAGCTACGGAATGTCTGCATTCTGCAGCTAGTTCCGGTCAAAATGCATTACAATGACAAAAATCACAAAACTTAGCAAGTCAGTCATGTTAATCATTCTAAAAGTAATTTTAACTAAAATCATTGATCAATTGGGTCTAGGATAACAATGGACAAAAGAAAATGAGGTAAAGTAAGATGAAAGAAAGCACAATCTTGAGGCTCAACAATCACCATTCTTTGATGAAGAGCCATCTCTGGTGTTCCGCCTGAACTCCTCCTGCACCATATTCGACCACAGTCGTTCCCAATCCAACAGTTTTTCCTGTCTATTGACAAAGTCTTCATAACTGTGTCAACTCTTAGGAATTCCCAAGAGATCGAAGCTCACCAAATCATCATCAACAATAGTGATTCCCACACTCCCCAGTTCATCCCAACATTGGACAAACTTCGTGAGATACTTTGGAATGTTGTCGCCCTTCTCCATCTTGATCTTTCTGAGTTTATCTTTAAGAGAAAATTTCCTATGGTTGTTGTTGCTTTAGAAAAGATCTGTCAAAGCCTTCCACATAGCATATGGTGTGGCTTTCCCATGAAGGCTTGAGACAATGTGGTCTCGTACACCTTCCAACAGTATCGTTCTCGCCTTTGCCACTTTCTTTTTCCATGCATCAAGTAATGTAGCATCTGTCAAAGTGGGCTTAGGAACATCACTATCGATCAATTCCTTCAAGCCATTATCTTCAAGCACAGCCTCCATCCTGTCCTTCTAGGAAGTTTAGTTTGAGCTGCCCTCGAGTGCATACTATAGTCGCAAGCCATTGAAAACCATTTCGAGGTTTACTCAACTGTCGCACCAAGAAATTCTTGCAGCAAATTCAAATTGTTTCCACCAACAAACTCAGCTCCTGCTTAAAAATTGTAATCTTTTGTGCCCTGATACCATGTAGAATTTTTAATACAAATTATGTATTGCCTGGATTCTCCTGATCTAAAAATTATATGCCACTGTTAAATATAGAATCTCTTCTACAAAAATTCTTGCGGAATTTTAAAACACGATCGCCAATTGCAAACACATGAAGAAAGATCAATCACACATAACACTGATGATTTTATCGGGAAAGCATAAAGATAGAAACCCCACTATCATATATTATGTATATATCATGGATCATGAAACAATATCATACAAAACTCTAATCCAATAGCTCTTAGTACAATATACAATCGTCTCACACTGTCATACAAAAATTGGAAAATACATGCGCCAATTTACTGCCTCTTGACAGCCTGCCTCCACTGTGCAACCCTTGCCGATAACAATCCCTGAAAGAATGAGATCCTGCTTGACTTGACTGTGTAATCCTCATGGGCACATCCAATGTGTGTGTGGTTGCATGAGTGCACCCACCAATGTCACAACTGATAGTCAAATTGTCCCTTTCACCTATCTCTCAGCTGGGTCTCCACTGGATCTCACTTGCATGTACTTAACAGTAGTAAATCTTCAGTTGCATGCAAGACCACTGATTGCGAATTAATTAAATAATTAATTCACCGATCTCTCACTAGTGTATGTTTAGTTACAACTAGCACAACTGAGTTTAACTCACTTAACTGAGTTAAAATACTTTTGAACTCACATAACTACACATCCAACTCTGTTACAACTTCGAATCACTCAGTTAAAACCAAGTCCACTTGCATGTCCCACCAACCAACCACTCAACTCGAAATTCACTTAGCTAACTGTTTTGACACTTCAGGTAACTATTTCCAAGTGCTCATTAAGAATAGATTAATGTTTATTGTCCAACTATTATTAAGGGATAATAATAGTCGACATGCATATATAAATATACATGTGATCTATAAATAGACTTCACACATACATATAAAAATAGAACATCATCTATAAATAGACATCATCCATAAATATAATTTGCTCATCCATTCTAAAAATAGACTTCCACCTAAAAATAACCTGAGGCTCCATCCTAGTGTACGTGCTTAATTTTCACTAGGATCATCATCTTGTTGAATCTCAACAAAATGAAGTTGGCTAAAGGCCAAGATAAAAAAGTGGTAAATATGCAATGCAACAATACAACTCGACAACAAAATGGGAGCCTCTAAGGTATATGGCCAGAAATAAAAATAGCGAAGAAGAAGAAGAATGAAGCCTCAACGCATAAGTCATGACGGGACTAAAGAGGACTCCCAAGCCTATACATATTGCAGTGTTAGTGTCGGTATCTTCATCCCTCTGTCAGTGATCAAATTCTCTTGTTGCATTGCATATTAGGTGTCTCGCTCATTCAGCTGCATTCCATTAGGAGCATGGATCATCTAACGGTAGTGGCTTGTTGTACATTTTCCCTCATGTCCTTTACCGGTTAGCCCATTTCCATTCATCAAGATCATCTGCAGTCACTTTTTGTCTTTAAATTTGCAAGAGTTATTTCTAGGGTTTTAGTTTCATTAGGTCTAGGGTTTCATCAAAAAGGTCTTAAAAATGTCCAATAACGGTCAGCAGGTGCATGAGGAGGTTGAATAAAGTTCTAGTACCAATAAATTTCATAATCGCATGCTCAGAAATGTATTTTTCCTCAAAACCCTGTTTTGAGGAAAAACAGAGTATTCTATGTTTTCATGTATAAAATTTGATGTAATTTCAGTTTTTCCTATGTAAGCAACTTCAGTGGCAACCCTGGTCACCTTACCAAGCTTCAAAAACTCCATCCCCTGCAAGGCAAACAAAAAATCAAGTCATTCAGTTAATCAGAGGCAAAATAAAGCAAAACTGCCTAAAACAGAGTTTGAAAAGAAAGTGTCAAATGTAAACATTACAAAAGTGGGTTTTATGAAGTGAAAAATTAAAGTCTTTTGTATATAAGTTATTTCTTGTGTTTAAAAGACTCATTTGCATCCAAAAGAGAAAGAGAGATTTAGATCAAGCTCGTGGTCACAAAATCGCAGCAAAGAGTTTCAGTTTCGGGGGCGCGGCACATTGGGCCGCCTTCCACACTATAAAAACTACACTGGCACGACGCATAGAGCTGCAAGCCATTTTCACCACAAATTCATCCAAATTCTCAATTTTCTTGGTTTCCTCCGGTCCAAAGTAAGTCAAAAACTCTTCAAATGCCAATGAAAGTGTGTCTTAAGATGTTTATGATGATTTAGTAAAAAAATTTCAAACCCTACTTCCTTGCAATTTTTGCTCAAGACATGATTGCTTAGGGCTTGTAAATTTGTTTTTGTGGCCATCACTCCCTCACCTTTTTATTCCCTCACTTCTTTTCTAGTTTCATTAACCTATTTTGATATCCCCCATATCCCTAAATTCATTCACCCCTATCCCCAATTCCCATTATCCCAAACCCTAGCTACAAAATTCCCAAACCCTAGTTGCTATCCCAAAAGCCTAAAAATTGTCCCTAAAACCCTTCAATTTCCCAAATTTCAGTCAGCAACATTCCCAAAATCCCTCTTACCCTCTCCTTTCATAGTCCCTCATACATTTTCATACACTTGGCAGCAAAAGATCAAAGACACCTAAAATCTCTTCATACTCATCTAAGACAACACAAACTTTGGCAAACATGGAATCTGTTCCCTCCTATGACCGAGATGAAGAGACACACAGTGACTCTCCTACAGAAATGCATGCAGCAAGGAGACCTCACAAGGGTGGCAAACATATACGAGAGGAACCTACTTCACTCGCTGACCTGCAGGCCTGTCCTCTTGCTATCACATGCTTCCAACACCAATCCTATTATCAGTTCTGTGAGATGGTTGCTAGAGTCCAGTACCATCATGAGTTGTCCAGGTTGTTTTTGCTTCATCTACATAATGGCCAAGTCACTCTTGCAGGTGTGACATTCACCTTGACACTGAAGTCTATTTCTCTAGCAACCGACATTCCAAATGTCGGAGAGTAGTGGAATAAAAGGCAGCAAATTGACAGGGAACATTATGAGCCATACATCAAGCCTGGTTATTTGAGACAACTCAGCATATTTTTTCCCTTACGGTACCTGAAAGACTCATATGCTCCCTTGATGAAACTCATAATTAAGTATTTCAGCTGTGAGGGCTGGTTTTCTCGCCTATATGCCTATCACATCAGATTGTTGATGCACTTTACCAGGGTGAGAATGATGAATCTCCCCTACTTCATGTGCCAAAATATTGAAAAGATGACTACCCTAGTGCAAAAGAAAACTCCTCAGCAGCAGTATAACAGTATATATCATTTTGCACTCATCAAAATTGTGGTCATGCATTAGCTTGGTTTGCAGGACATCTCATGGGAGGATTTCATTTCTCATGAGTTCTTCACGGCTCCTCAAGTACCTCCAGCAGCTTTTCATGAGACAGGTGGGCCTTCACATTAGCAGGAGCTTCATGAGACACAAACTGCTAGTGTGCCAGTATTTGTCACCTACCAGAAGGGCACTAGAAGGTTGTTTGCAGCAGCAAAGCGAGTATTATCTCCACCCGGGGTGGAATGGGTCTCGCTTACTCCATCAGCAGAGCAGGTTCAGGACAAGGGCAAGAGGCCATTACATGATGAGGGGCCTTCAGGAGGGCAGGAGACAAATTTCATTCTTATTCAGGATGATGACACCGATTTGGGCCCACAAAGCTCAAAGTTCAGGGAGATCATTCAGGAGAAACAGGCGGACATTAATGCTTTTTCCCTCAACTTAGAAAGAGCCAAGTGGATAATCAAATACCTTGAGCAAATAAACAAGCAACTAGAGGATCAGCAAACCATTATGGAGCTGCAAAACATACGAGAAAACCGGCAAGCTGCCAAGAGGAGGAAAACCAAGTTGACACCACTTGAACAAGAAATTAAATCTGATCGTGAATCTTGGCTCGAAAGGATAAAAATACATTTGGAAAAGATGCTGGAGAAGGCCAACAAAGAGAAAAACATGTTGAGGCACATGGCCAACCATTACTAGGCGAGAAACCATGTGTGCAAAGCAAGAATCAGGAACTTGAAGGCCAAATTGAAGAAGGTATCAAAGAGGCGAAAAAAGCATGATAGACTTCAGACCTTGGTTGAGGCTTCCTTGGCCCAACATAGCTCTTAAGGGAGGAAAATCAGCCCAAATTTCAAAAAAATTGGGACACTTTTTGTAATTTTTGAATTTTTGGCTCAAAAAACAGACTTTTCTGCCCAATGCGCCGCGCCACCTGGCGCTCACTTTTGATGGGGGACTCCTTTTGATGAAAACTCAACATTTTTGGATTTTTCATGGAAAAATATGCATGCCTACCAATGGCCAAGAAATTTTGGCAGGTTTTGAGCCCCCAAAAAGGTCAAAAATACCCAAAAAATGACCTTTCTGCCCCTTTTTTGACACATAGGAAGCAGTCTTGGGAGAACTCAGTTTTGGAGGGGAAAATGGAGGCCAAATTAAAAAATTACAGTTGTGCTAGAAATTAGACAGGTAGATCTTTCCAACAAGCCCACTTGGAGAAAATTTGGACACCGGGAAGGCCTCCAAAAGTGGCTGCAAACAGGCGCTACACATAGGGAAATCAGTGCGACGCATTGGGGAAATTTTGCTCAGTTTGACCAAAAATACTCTGTTTTTTGCCTAGTTTCTTGAAAGTTTGACTTTTATCCTTTTTAATGTCAAAATCATGGTGTAATTTAATGTGACTTGATGGATCTTGATGTAATTATGCTAAATTTTCACTCATAGAGGTAGATTCATCCATGAAAAGGTAGTTTACAACTGAATGAATCAGTTCCCTAGTTTTTAGAGGCAAGTTGTTCCACTGCCTAATTTTTGGTTCTTAGTTTGGAATTTTTTGGAAGAGCTCCTAAACTCATGAGCTTGACCCCTATGGGCTAGGATGAGTTGTTGTTTGCCTATATTTTATGTTTTTTCAGTCATTAGCATGGTTGGATTTTTGGGAAAGCTTGGAGCTTATTGTATACTCATTTTCAGTAGTTTTGGCTAAGGAATAGACCAGGGTTTGTAGCGCTCTATGGGATTCATGTGGCATCTTGCTTTGATATTGTGTTTCTCTTTGTAAATGTAAGTTTACTTGTGTTTTATGTATGCCATTCTCTCTCTTATTTCTTCTTAACTAAAACAAACAAAGATAAAGGTAGAATACGTTGAAAGTGCAATGCTCTACCTAGGGTTTGCTTAGTTTTCTATGTTTTCTTCAGTTTGAAAAGGATCCCTGAGTTCTTCATGCCCTTTTAAACTCCTCATCTATCTAAAACCTCTCCATCTCACTCAATTTGAAGTACCAAAACACTTGCCTACCTTGCCCCATAGAGATCTCTGCAAAACTGGGCCTCATTCCCTTAGCCTAAATCTGCCTTTCACATTTGAGCCAACAAAACATCATCAAACTCAATCAAACACCTCTGTACAGATACCTAGCCTAAAATCAGTCATCACATCAGTCATCTCAAGCTTTCTATGACCATATTTTCTGAGATTGACAAGGAGAGAGCCCTCTCCCGACCTAGTAGGGCTAGCTACCAGGTTAAGCGTGGTTTGATGTTACCCTAGATTCTGCCTTTCTCAGCCTGAGGTAGATTTATGCCCTAAAATTCAGCATGGGTGACAAATGCTAGCAAGGAACTAACTAGGAAGCCCATGTAAAGGATGGCTCTACCATCATATCATGATTTTTTTTAAATCAACAAGTGAAATTAGTTAAATAGTCATAATATGATGGGGCTGACCCTATGGAAAGTGTTCAGAATGGAGGCTAGTATGTAGAAGTGCAACAGAAAATGAATTCCCTAACCTATATGCCAGTTCAGAATCAAATACCTGCCATGACAGGTCAGAGGTCATGGATCCGAAGAAAAACTGGAAATATCTCAAAATCACCAGAACAAACCTGAAAATAACTTTTCCCAACACTTACAAGCCAAAAGGTTAAACAACCTTAAACAAATTCGAAAAATAGACAGAAACGAAATTTGTGAAAAAAATTCAAATTTTGGGCATAAATAAGCATTTTTGACTCACATTTGGTCATTTGTGCTGATCAGGAGTGGAGAAAGAGCTCTGTAGAAAAATACCACCTTCTTGCAAACGGAGCAACTGACTACTGAATCTATCCAAATCAGTTAGGTAAGCCTCATACTCAGCTTGTTTGTCAATTTTATTGTCATTTCAAGCAAATTTTGGGATTTTTTACCGTAGAAAAATATGTTTTTCTTGAAACCCTCTGCGTATACGTGGGTTTGTCATGAGGAACTCGCATATAGACGCGACTGTATCTGAATCAAGTCGCGTATGCGTAAAGCGGAATTCAAAAATTGATTTCTAATTGGTCAATTGATGAAATGATTCAGGATGAATATCAGCTGGGGGGGAAGAGAGCATAGTGCTATAGACAATGAAAATCATTGGATTTCCTTCAAGGATGCAGATTGTTAAAAAATTTCAAATTTCCAAATATGAAAACTAACACTCGATTGCTCAAGATGTTGGTTAATTATTGGGATCCAGATGAATAATGCTTCATGATAGACCAGATGCCACTAAGAATTGAACTGGAAGACATCTATTTCATAACTGTACTTTCCCAGAGGGGAGAACCAGTTGATTTGCATGGTAAGCCCACAGGAGGGATTAATGTAGATGACTATGTCCAGGTGTACTATGTTGATGGTGCAAAGAAGTTGGGGACACCGATCCCATTCAAACATGTACAAGACTTGTAGATGAAAATCCTCCTTTTCACCATTGGTAGAGTAGTATGGTCATCATCCCTTCACCAGGCCTCACGAATCCACATGAGTCTAGCAGTGGAGTGCTTAACCACACTCTATAATTGGTGCACAACCTTATTGGAAAATCTGAAGAAACAACTGACTTCTATCTCGCAAGCCAAAACAAAACATTTTGGATATGGTACCATTTTTCTGACATTCTTCTTTGAGAGAGTCCCAGGGCTTCGTTCCAAGATTATCTCAACCATCAGTAGCCCTCGTGATCCACAGATAGCTAGATGGGCAGACTTAATGAAGAGACTGGGGGGAGGTGAGGTTCCTCGAACTACATGGGATGATGAGTTCTTCTAGTGGTGGGTAGAACAAGTAATCTCAGTAGAGGACTATCCCTATGCTCGGATGAATTTTAGAGTAGATCCAGATTTGGTGCTTCCACCCGGTGCAGCATGGGGTGAAATTGGTAATATTGCACAATGATTTTTTTGATTATATGATTTATTTTTCTTTCAAAATATATGAAAATCAAAAATGTTTTTGATAGGACAATATGACTTACAAAATTTTAATGATCATGATGCAGACATGGGACCAGTGAGACCTGAGGGTTTCCCAAGACACAGGCACCGCAGAAGAGAGGCGGATGATGCTGAAGACCCAAGAAGAACCCTCCATGCCATCCATAGAAACTTGGAGAGTCTGACTCTCCAAGTGCCCATGGAAGCTATAGAGGATCTTCTAGAGGCTAGTCAAAGGCGAGTGGTCGGAGTACCATGGGACTGGGTGCGGTTGTTCTGCCGCGTAGCTACTGCCATTGTGTTCTTCCGGAACACCTATCCTAGGCAGGGCCCTCAGGGATAGATTTAGATTTGATCGAATGACTGTATTATTATTTTTTGATGCCAGACATGATCAGGCATATATATATATATATACATAACGATTTTATATGATGTGATTGTCCCAAATGATGTTTTTGATATTTATAGAGTATTGAATGATTAATGTGCTAATCAAGTGCTTGATTAGCTAATGAGTCTGCTAACCAATTATCTGATTGAGGAATGTGAATGAACGTTGTAATAAAAGCACTCTAAAAAATAATCGATGAAAAAATGGATCTCTGACACGATAGGTGTTTTTTAATTGTGAAACCACCAGTTGTGAATCCAAGTAACCTACTAACGAATCAACACCAAGAGAATTTCCTTCGAGAGTAGGTTGACCACTGCAGTGTATTCTGCCACATTGTTCGAAGCAGGACCAATGCATACACCCCTTGAGACTAACAGCTGACCGGATGGATAGTGAATTACCCACGCTGTGGAAGCCAAGTTCCGGGTATGTCTACTAGAACCATTGGCAATGCCAAAATGACTCATCTCATCCAATAATACCTGCCAAAGCAGATAAAAAATCATCAAAGTCACACCAAAAATCGATAAAAAGACATGTACAAAAATACAATATATACAACAATGCAAATGCTAGGCCGAAGGCTAGGCATAATACTTCTTCAGATAGAGCCCATTTCTATGCTAAGCCAGCTCGTTTCCATCGAAATCAACCAAGGCATAAGCTCCATTTTTGTGGACCTTTTTAACAATAAATGGGCCATACCACATGGATTTGAACTTGCCTGCCCCCAAGGCATCCTTCTCTTGGGCATAAACAAAGACAAGGTCACCTTCAGATAAAACCCTAAGTTTGACCACTTTATCGTACTGAACCTTCACCCGTTTCTTATGAGCCTCATTCATTGTAGCTGCATCTCAGTGCTGCTCCTTGAGATGTTCTAAATGGACAAGGCATTCTTCGAGACTAGAAGTGTTAGGAAGAAGCTCGACTGCCAGCTTAAGGGAATGAATTTCACATTCAACAGGAAATATAGTTCCCAGCCCATAAACTAGTTGAAACAAAGTGAAACCGGTTGCAGTCTTCACAGACATCTGGTATGCCCAAAGTGTAGGGTACAACATCACATGCCAATTGGATCTAGCTTTATCAGTTGTTCGTTGAAGGATATTCTTCAAGGACTTGTTTACGGCTTCAACCAACCCATTGGCCTGAGGATAATAAGGAGATGAATGCTCCTGCCGAAAACCCAATTTGAGAGTCAATTCAACCATCATACGATTATGAAAATGACTTCCATGGTCTGTGACAATATCTTTGGGGATACCAACGCTAGAAATGAATTGGTTGAATAGAAACAGGGCTGTTATCTCACCATCGTTCGAAAAATTAGGCATAGCCTCAGCCCACTTCGTAAAGTAGTCTACTGCTACAATAATGTACTTATGACCTTTAGCCGAAGGCGAGTTACAAGTAGTATAATCAATACCCCACTTTGTGAACAGACCAACATTGATGACAGGAAGGAGTGGAGCTGGATGAGCGTGCATCTTCCTAGTATACACTTGACAAGGATGAAACTTTTTGACTGCCTCAACACAATATTTGAAAGTCGAGGGCCAAAAGTATCTTGCACGCAAGATTTTTTTGGTTGTAGCAAGCCTAGATAAATGACCACCATAAGCTCCACTGTGGAAATAATTCAGCACAACCTCAGCTTCTTTGAGAGTCAAGCAACATCTAAGGATCGAATTGACCCCGCGATGATATAGAGTGTCACCAATAATCAGATAAATTTTAGCTATGTGACGCATCTTTCGACGCTCGTCTTTCGAAAGAGCTAGGGGAAAATTCGTAGTCTGGAGATAAATAATGAGATCTCCATACCAAGGATTCTGTGACGAAATGAGAAAAAGATGTTCATCAGGGAACGATTCTTCATAAATAATCTCTTCTCCACAGAGAAAATCGGAAATCAACTCCACAAATACCAAAGAATTTTTGGATTTGGCAGACAGGAATTCGAGATCAAACTCTTGCAAAATGACAATCCATCGATTGTATTTGCCCCCAATCACTCGCCTACTGAGAACAAATTGAAATGGATTAACTGCTGCCAAAACATAATTGTTGGGAAGAAGGATATAATGCCTGATCCGTTGGACATCATGGGCAGCTGCCAAAGCTAGTTTCTCAATTGGAGAATATCAGAGTTCAGGACCCACCAAGCCTTGAATAAGGTAGTAAATGACATGCTTGCAAAGAGCATCATCTTCCTGAACCAGAACCATACCAATGGTATATTTTTCTACAGCGAGATACAAGAGGAAATCTCTGCTATAATCAGGTGGACTCAGTAATGGAGCAGAGTTTAATGCCTTTTTCAAAGCATCAAACGAGCGTTGAGAAAAGTCATCCCAGAAGAATGGGACTCCTTTCTTTAACAACATCATGAATCCCTTTGTAAATCTTGGCATAATTCATGATAAATCTCCGTAAAAAATTGGCTTTGCCTTGTAGACTTTGAAGTTGACGGATTGAAGACAGGGGAGGCAACTGAGGTATTCCCTCGACCTTGAAGGGATCTACCCGAATCCCTTACGTAGACATGATGAATCCCAACAACCGACCGGATGTTGTAGCGAAAACACACTTATTAGGGTTCAACCAAATTTTATAATAATGACACCATTTAAAAACTTGACGAAGGTGTGAAGGATGATCAATTCTCTTTCGAGAACGAGTAGCTAAATCATCCAAATACGCTTCGATAATATGCTTGATGTCATGGAAGGCATAGGCCATAGCCCCTTGAAAGGTAGCTCCAACATTTTTAAGGCCAAAAGGCATCTTTTTGTAAGCAAAGTAACCCAAGGGAAAATAAAAGCAGTCTTATGTTGATCTTCAAGACGGATAGTGATCTGATTATATCCCGAAAAACTATCCATGAAGGAGAAAATCTCGTTCCCCGCACACTCATCGATAATATGATCTATAAATGGTGTGTGGTAATTGTCTTTAGGACATGCCTTATTCAAATCCCTAAAATCAATGCAAACTTGGATCATTCCTAATTTCTTGTCCACAGGAACTAGATTCGAAACCCACTCAGTTAATGGAACGGGGTATATGAAACCCGCCTTTAGCAGCTTCTCAACCTCGGCCTTGATAGCTACATCCTTCCTAGGGTTGACCGGACGAAGCTTTTGCTGAATAGGCTTAGCATTTTTATAGGTCTTGATCTCATACTGGACAATAGATGGATATATACCAGGCATTTCCTCATAAGACCAAGTAAACACATCCTAAAATTCTTGAAAGAGATCAGTGTAAGTATGAATCTCTTCAGGGGAACATTCAGCTCCAATGAAGACATTCTCAATAATTTTGGGATCTCTGGAGATGTTCATCGGGGTAGTAGCAAAACTGACAGCCATGTTCCCTTAAGAAAAAACCTGTGCTGGTGCTAAGGGGTTTAATACTGGGCGAACAAGACTAGAAGACTGAAGGCTAGAGAAACTTGTTTCAACTTCTCACAAGTCTGGTAAGAAATAGGACCGATTATGCAAATCATGCAATGGTCTTTCTACACCAGTCATTGCTTGAAGGATGGAATTTTCAGATGGAAGAGTGGTATCAAGGAAATGCTCAGCAGAAGATGAACTAAGAGTCCAAGCCGGAGCCACATCTCCATCCAATTCCTCCAATGAAAGAGAAAATGGAATGGAGTTTGCAGAGTCAAAAATAGATTGATAGGAAATCTCGACTGCAGACATAGGAAATGTCATTCCACCCACTTGACCTTCCTCTAATGTGGAGGTAGGAGAAGGCAAGGTCCAAGGATCCGAAAAATAATGAGTTCGAAATAACTCTCTTCGAGTAGGAACCTTGGAGGATGAGATAGCATGAATATGAACTGAAGGAGGTGGAAGATCAAAAGTATACATCAACGATGCATATATTCCAACCCCAAAATTCTCAACAGGTTTCTTGGTATCATTCACCAAGGGTACAGTCGATTTAGCAGATGCATTCGAATCTACAATAGAACAGTCCATTTGATCAACTATGACAATCCTCCCTTCATGGGTAAAACATAAAATGCGAAATAGTGAGGAAGCAATAACATCCATCTCATAAATCCAGTTTTGCCCCAACAAAAGGTTGTAGTCTATATTTGCATAAAATATCTCAACCTCGATATTGACAGTTTTACCCCCAACGTAGATGGGTAAAGCTGGAACAATGCCATGTGGCCTATGAGAATGACCATCAAACGCAGTTAGAAGAGTAGCAGAAGGGACAACTGGAGGAGATCCAATAGCCTTCCAACATGAGATAGAAATCACAAGCGTGGAAGCACCCTCATCAACTATTGTTCGAAAGATATTGATCTTCCAATATGTGGACTTAATCTGAAAATCCATATGATGAGGAATTCTCTTATTGAAATTCGACATATCAAATGTGATCATCAAAGATTTTTTTGGATCAACAGTCCCAATGGTAGGGAGCAATGCACTCCTTTATGCAGGACACGACTGGAGTACCTCTAACGTAGACATGGCACAAGGACTTTGAGCCAGATCTTCTACAATCGAGTAGTTCTGGGAAACCTTGGCATTAGGATTGATTGTCATATGCTTTGTCGACCCTTTCGGCATCCGAGGTATAGGCTCAAATGCAGGCCTCTTTATGGGGAGTGGCTTAACATTATTAGGAGCACCTTTAGCTTTCAAAGACTCAGCTTCGCCATATTTACAAGATCTCGTAGTGATATTTTCTTGAGCACTCATCATATATATGTTTGATGAATTTTCCCCTTCCTGGTTGCCCCGAGAGGGAGCTCCAGTATTCACATTCACGCCAGCAAGTAGCTGCTGCCCTTGGGGAAAAGGGTTTGTAAGTACATCCTGGGAACTAGAAGAACCCTGCTAAGCTAACAAGTGCTGAATCCTGAATTTTCTGGCAGAGGTGAGTAAGATGATCTCCTGTGCATAACTTGCATGGAAACTTAACCTTCTTCTTATTATCCCTCTTACCCTCTCCAACATGATCGTTGGATCTCTTCACATTTCCCTTCCCATCCTTGTCTTTATTATTATTATTTCCTCCCTTATTCTTCCCATCAGATTGTTGATTTCCTTTGGGGTTAAAATCCTGAACGAAATTAATAGTCAAGGGCTGAGAAGGAGTTGACACTGATGGTGCAGCCTAATCAGAAGGATCAAATTGCATAGACAATTGCTGCAGTTGATTTAACAAGTTAGCCATACCACAATCGATCATACCGATAAGTCTGTCAGCATGAGGACCAGGCTTCATTTTGGCTAAATCTAGGTTGGAATGAGGAGCATCCGACAAAAACTTATTAAGGACCCCAGAACGAGAATAGATCAATTCTAGCTGCTGAGCCCTAAATATAGTCTGTTCCTCAGAAAATACCCCTAAAAGGGATACATCCTTTGAGATTTCTGGCTGCAGATATTTCATAAACCATTCGAGAAGGAACTCATTCAGAATTTGGACTTTTATGAGCCTCTTCCTGCTCCTCCATTCCTGAATATGATCAGAAATGTGAGTTGTCTTGTCCTACTGGAAATTGGCTAAGAGATCAGTCCTGGCATCATAATGGTTGAGCAACTGAAAATGGTTTAAGAACATAGTAGCCAACTCACCAAAAGTAGCAAAACTGCCCCTTTTCAGCTCAATGTACCATTTTTCTTTGTTCCCAGTTAGGGTTCTTTGAAATAACCTCAACCTAATTGAATCGTCGATGAGGGAGTTCGACGAACACTGTAAGTGGAAAGTGGTGACATGGTCATATGGATCCTCACCAGTCTTCCCTTCAAACTTTGGAATGTCTGAGGGAAGTTTAGTAGGGAATGGAGGCCAACCCGAACTATACTGAATAAGATCATTCGTCAATTTCGATAAATATGGAAAATTTAAAGTTTCCAGGAAAGGTAAGCGTGAAGGAGCCTAGGAATTCCATCCCCCATAGGAGGATTCACAACATTTTGAAAAGAATATCTTGGATTTGTTGAGGCACCAGGTTTCCAGATATTTTTTCATAGAAAATGCTGAGCCATAAGAGAAGCCTTGTGACCCAACATTTGGATAAGGACCCCCTCCCATCATAGCGTTACTATAAACAGGGATATGCCCTCGAATCGAAGTGTTGAATGAGGAATAAACCCTTTGGTAAGGGTTCCAAGCATTGGCGAATGGAGAAAAAACTTGAGAAGCGCCTACCGAAGGGAAAGGAACATTCCCTTGCTGACCAGAGAAAAAATTACTCCTAGCTCCTAACCATGTAAAAGCAGGGCTCTATCCTAAAAAGTCATTAGAGCTTTGAACTTCAATGAAAGGATTGATTCCTTGATTTTGAGAGGTCAACGACAAAGACTGTAAGGAAGGGTTCGAATGAGGAATATGCCCACTTCCAAAGGGGAAACCCTGAAATGAAGCTAATCCACTAGCCATAGAAGGCATAAGCACGAAGACAACTGAGGCAATGGTAAAGAAGACAGAAGGAATCACACTAGAAGGCATTCCAAAAGAAAAGGGGCAAATGAGAAGCATATGCTTGGGTGTTTCCACTCATAGACAGAATAGAAGCAAAGAAAAACATAGCAGCACTAGAAGTGATTGTCGAAATGGAAATGGTACCCCCTCCTTCGACTGAAAGAGGAGTATGCACACTTGCAGTGCTCATAGCCAAAGTTGTGTTCCTATTCGTGGCCATCAAAAGAAAGGAATAAGAAGGATATGGGCTAGACGGTCTTTGAGACTCAGGCCCAACGTACAAAAGAACGTATGGAAAACTGGCAGGAAGAGGAGATGAAGGAGTACCAAGAGGTTGAGGAACCTCTTCTGATTCAACTTCTTCCTCCAGAAACAAGACTCTAGAGATGAGTGGAGTACTCCTCTCTACAATACCACTAGTACTAGGACCACCCACAGAAACAACAACCTCAGACGAAGGATCACTCTTCGTTGCGTTCGAAACTACTGGATGAAAATCACCCTCTGAATTTCTCCTACGCCTTCTTGAAGAAGGCTCGACACTCGTAGGAGAAAGCCCACAAAGCCTCCTTGATCGACGAGGCGATTGGTCAACCACTTTTAATAATTATGAGATTAATTAGACTCAAAAAATTAAGTCTAGTAAATCTAGGAGAAAAGAGCACACTCTATAAAAAGTCCCTAAGATATAGTCAATCAAGCAGCCTTCAGGTATTTCTGCTCTGGGTGATTAGGACTGGACACCAAAATAGAAGAAAGTGAATAAGAGGACCTTCCAAAAATAGTTTGGGGTAATTACACCCCAGGCCTACTAGCGAATGTAATAGAAACAGTTATGCTCACCTCCTGACAAAAGCCTTTGTCGGTGCAAGTCCCCGAGCTTCGCAAGGGCACCCTCCAGAAGTACTAATGAAAGTGACCATGGGTATTCTCCCCCCACAGTCACCTATGCGGTCCCTAGGAAAGGAAACTAAGGGCACCAATCCATATCGGTAGCCGGGCATAACGGTCTTAGGTCAAGAATCATAAAATAGGAGAAGGGGTATCTCTCTTCTCTGCCTTCACTCTTCCTCGCGCTTAACTCTCTGGAGGTAGATCTTTCCTGGTCCACTTAACAGAATTGGATTTCGCTCATTAATAAACTTTCTACGTTTGACATGTTTTAGCGGGCTTGGAGAGTTAACTCTCCACACACCTATTCTAAGGCCCTATGACATAGCTAGTTGGTGTATGAATAAGGAAAATACAAAAAAAATGTAGTTCATTTAAATTAGATCGCTTGATTTTAAATGGTTGTTACTTAAGTCACAAGTCGATGGAGGTGAAACTGATGATGTTTTTTGATGCAAAAGAAATCAATGAAAACCTACTACATGAAGATGCAATATTTTTCTTTCGATGAAAAGAGATTTCTAAATGGGTTCTACGAAGCTAATAATAAACAAAAACTTTTTTATTTTATTTTCAGTTATCACTCTTCACACACTTCAGAAAACTATCAAAAAGGCTAAAATGCTTCAGTGCAACTAATGAAAAAACTATCAATGATATGAAAATTCTAGGACTACTCACTAAGGAGGCAAAAGAAGTTTCTAAATAATATTGGCTCGATCACTTTGAAAGACAAGCAAGGCAAGTCCCAACAAGAACTCCTTTGCATACAATAATGCCAAAATACACTTGATATAAAAGAGAGAGAACTCCAAACAAGGACTCCTTTCGAGACCAAGAAAATGAACCAAAAACAAGAAACTAACAAGCTGCTTCAAAATGGATAAAAACCATAAAAATAAAAGAAAAGAAAAAGTAATGAAAAACAAAAATGTTTTTTTGGCTTTTCACTTTTAAGGAAAATGAGAAAATTTCAATGATACAAGCACAAAACTACTCATGAACCAAACTCAAGAAAATGAGCCACAAGGAGACTTCAAAATGCACAAGCCAACTATGCTACTTTCATAGCAAGACTCAAATGAACAAGAAGAAGTAACCAACTTAAGAAACTGATTCAGAACAGTAGCACAAGCTTCCAACAAACAAAAATTCAAGAAACCAAGAAAAGGTCACTTCAAGATTCACTAGAAGACTAATCCCAAGAAACAAGAAAACAAAAGAATTCAAAGAGGAAAAAACAAAAAGCGAAGAAAAGCATAAGGAAAACATGAGAAAACAAGCAAAGGCTCACTGTTTTGAATGGTCAGAAGAGCCAAGAACTTCAGGAAGAGGTATTGGTGCTACAACCGCAATTGAGACTTCACAAAACAGGAAAAACCATAAAATGGCTAGGTCTTCACAAGAAAAAGAGAGAAATTGACATACACCCACAAGAATCATAGTCCAGACACCTAAGAGGCTCGACAGGAGTGGCCAACCACAGACAGGAAAGACTTACAGGGCCTCAAAATTCAAATTTTCAAAATTTACTGGGCATACGCGGGTTTGTTGTGTGCAACAAGCGCGTATATGCGAGTGTATCCAAAGAAACACACATATACGTAGGTTATTTTGGAGAAAAAAGTAGGCATACGCGACTGTCTACAGACAAAGTAGCGTATAGAAAATGAAATAAGAAAAAGAAAAGAAATCCCAAGCCTGATCCAGAAGTTTAGGAATTGTGCATGGTTGAGAAAAATACCTACCAGACTGAAAAAAATGATTAAACTGTCAGGGAACCCACAAGACAGATAAAACAACCCAAACTAGGAATTACATGGATGTAATCCCCAACATATTCACCAATTCTATTACGGGAAAATCTACCCTAAGGCCTGGGTTGAGGGACCTAACAAAGTGGATGGCATGTCATCACAAGAAGGACTCTAATTACTAGTTTTCATGCTTTAAACTAGAAAATGAGGATTCTGGACCTTACCTGTTTATCCTTCGTTTGAGGTCGATCTCGTAGGGTGAAAACCCTCTGCTACTCCTCGTGCTCCATAACCTACAAATCAGTCAAGAACAAGCACACAAATTAGTTGTAAAACATATATGTCTTAGATGTCAGCATATTAGCATATATAATCTCATAAAAATAACATGAAATAAACTATTCAAGATTATTAAGCATGTATAAGAGACACATAACACATGAACATCAGGAATAGGATGGTACTTCTTTTATTGATAACATGTAAAGAAAATAGTGGATAAATCACCTGATATTTTCCACGGCCTTGAGCAAAACTGTCCTCCAGATTCGTCCAGCCCTGGCCTCACAAAGCTTCTTCCATAAATGGTGCACAAAGGATGTCACATAGAATGAGGGTGATCATCACAAGGAAACAAGGGTTTCCTGAACTTGGGAAGTGTAGGAGGAACAAGGGAAATATCATACTTGATCAGGGCTATAACAAGCTATAATATCAATAATATTCTCTATCTCCTCCCTAAGGCCATTCCCTTGAGGTGTATTTATACTTCCTCAAATTAGTTTTTTCAGTTGGGGAACAGTTAGGCCATGGGCTGGGGTAGTTAAGTTACGGGAAAAAACCGTAAACCCTGCCTCATTAATAGGGAAATTATATATATTTTTAATAATTTAAATAACATATGCGGGTCAGCTATGGATGGACCCGCGTGTGCACGCGGAAAAAAGTGAGTAGAGTCGCGTATGGATTTTAAAATATTGTTTTTTGAGAAGTGTGACCAAGTATGAATGGAAGGGCTTCCCAAGGCCAATGCATAAGTAATCAAGTATATAGAGGTGATAAATGATGCTATAACAACAATACCCTATATGCAATATTGAAATAATTCTTCCCCTTGTTGCAATATTCCCCTTATTTGCAACTCCCCCCCTTTGACATTAATGATAAGAGGATACTCCTGCTAAACGTGTGCTTCTCCCAATTATTGTCTAAAGAAAATTCCTAGTTGATCAGTCAATGAGATAAGAGAGCATAATTATTTTTCAATCTGACAGTCTCTATTATTCCAATAGTCTCTGTTAATCATAGTAGTAAATAATTAACAACTTCAATAACATTCCTGAAGGAACAATCAAAGAACAATTGACAAACCATCTAGTTCAAACTTAGCTGATTGGTATCTTCAATTGATCCTCAGTTGACCACTATCAATTCATTGGTTGTAAGTAAAAGTAGTGATGTATCACCGTACAACCAAGGAGACACATCTATATGAAGTCTTCAAGTAGTTGTTTAAATAATTACATGGCCATCCGTCAATCCATCCACAATCAATTTGGATAGTAAGCATTGGTCCATGATTCATCCTTTCACAACACTTACGTAAATATTTGAAATCAAAATGTTAAATATTCTAAATATGGTTCACATTCAAATGTCTTTGATTCTTATGATGAGGAGACTTGCAAGGCACATAGATCAGGTTTATTCTAGTAGGGAAATATCTAATTTATGAACAAGAGTCAAATATCCTAACATATTAGAAATGTTGTTGGCAACATTCTCAATTACTAGAACAACCACCTCACCAATCCATTCAACACAATTAGCATAGGGTTTCTCTTAATTCTGAATCTCGCTTGAAACAAATATCACCTTAGTTTTAACAGGCCTAGATGTAGACAACGAGTTAATAATAACTTCATATTCCAATCTTGCTTTCGATGTATGTATATTGTGAAAAATAGGGGAAACACTGCCCTATCCATTATTTCGAAGTCCACCACCATTATATCCCATTCTACTAAGAAGTCAAGATCCAAAATCTATCATGTGTTTTTAAAAACTTGGAGAAACATCATTGGTGACTACTAATTCTTGAGATGAATCAAAAGAAGAGACATTGATTTTCTCATAAATAGTTGTACTACAAATAGGTGAGCTTGACATCTCATCGATAATCTTCTTCTTAGTATGCAATGGCCGATAAAGGGTGTCATCCTTCTTCACGGGTTGTGGTAGTAAGCCATCATGATCTTCCTTCAAACCTTGATCTGCATCAAACATGTAGTTGTTATCTGCTTGAAGTGGAGTAACTTCTTCATGAATCTCATCAGTGGTGGCCTACAAATGGGAAACCTCATTATTAAACTATGAATTGGTCACTTCTAGCTGATGAATGGTAGTCTTCAAGTCATCATTCTTTTCAAACATAAAGCTTTTATTCAACTAAGTAGTTGAATTATTTAATTCCTTTCTTAAGGAAACAATTTTAGGCTCTAGTTCCTCACAATTTTTTCTTCCTCTTCCTTCAAATGGATTCACCATTCCATCTATTCTTTTTGCTTCTTCTAGTTGAATATTTAGGCCGATAATAGTCTTATTTGTTTTTTCAAGGCCTTGTGACATTTTTGCTTTTGCATCATGATCCTCTTCTTCATATTTTTGTGACTACATCTTTTGTTTCAAGTTCTTTTTCTTAAGCTTCTTTATTTAACTTAAGGCACACATGAGTTCTTCCTCAAGATCCACTTCCCTATTTGTTTTGGGAAATTTCTTCTTCTTTTGAATCCATTATTTCTTTCCCTTTGTCTTCATCATTTTTTTATTTTTATTGTGATAAAGAGAGTTTCTTTTTAATCACCGTCGAAATTTATTTCATTGCTTTCTTCAATCACTACCCACTTTTGCGTAGTGGCTCTTCTTCTGCTTATAATAGACATTCTTATTTTTATTCCCTTCTAGTTTGTAGTTATTTTTGTGTTGACGATGTTTGTTTATTTTCTTTATGTTTGGTCTTCTTCGTCATCACTACTTTCACTTTTCACACATGGACACTTAGTAAAAAAATGTCCTCCTTTTCCACAGCTAAATCATCTAAAGTGAAGCTTATATTTGTACTTTTCAGATCCTTTCTTAATTTTCCTTACAAGATGAGGTTCTTGTATATCTGATTCATTTCTATAGTTATCACTTGATTCATACTTTTTGTTCTTTTTCTTATTTGAAGCTTTGAAAGTTTCTTGTCGCTTGATGGCTTCTCTTTCTCATTCCTCATTTCATATGTCATGAAATTCAATGTATTTCTTCAAATTCCAAGTTATAAAGATCCTTTATTTCTTCAATATTGGAAACTTTGGCATCAAAACTTAAGAAGAGTAACCTTAACATTTTTTGTATAATCATCGATTCTTCAACCTTTTCACCAATTCCTCTAACTATGTTGACAATTTTGTATACATGAAGGAGGTGGGCCACAACATTTTATTTGTCTTTCATTTTCGAACTCTCAAACTACCTTCTATGAGTTTGGAGCTTTGCCTTCTTAACCTTGTCATCACCTTCATATATATTTTAAATTTTTTCCCAAATTCATTTTGCAGATTCACAATGCATCACCTTGAATCATTCTAATTTTGATAGACCACACATGATAACATTCATGGATTTCGCATTATGTTCACTAGCCTTATTTCTAGTTTGATCCACTGATGGAGTTGTTGGAGATTTATAACTAGTCACAACAAAGTTCCAAATTCTAAAGCCAAGAGCCATTAGATAAGTTTTCATCCTTATACTCCAGAAAGAATAGTTTGTTTCATTAAATAATGGATCTTTGTTTGTGGAGAAACCTTATTCACTAGACATGTGTGCTTCTAAGATCTACCTTCTAGTGGTTAGACTATTTCTGAAGGGACTTTCTTTGATACCAATTGTTGAGCACACACTTATATTGATAGCGGTATTGAATCATTATAATATAATTTTACTTATTTAAACATTCATGAATCACAAGAAAACAATCACATATGAGTTATATTAGTTGCATAACATGGAGCACAATATTTATGTGGAAACCCTTTTGGGAGAAAACTATAAAAATTATTTCTATAATTCTTTGTAGGCACCAACCTACTATTACAAATATTTGTAGGCATAAACCTATTGGAGACACCAATCCCTACCAGTACAAACCCTAGTAGGCACCAATCTACTCTTATAGATCTTTCTAAACACCAATTAACTTAAGACACCAATCCTCATGACTAAAAATATTTGTAAGCACCCTAATAGAGACACAAATCCCCATTGCTAAGCAACAATGTAGCAAGAGTGATCTGGATTGGATCATAATATTATTTTTCATCCATATTGATATTTTATGTAACAACCATTGAAATTTCTTTCATTAATTTCTTCATTCACTAACCACTTTTGTGTAATGGCTCTTCTTCTGCTTATAATAGTCATTCTTCTTTTTATTCCCTTCCAGTTTGCGGTTATTTTTGTGGTGACGATGTTTTCTTATTTTCTTTATGTTTGGTCCTCTTCATCATCACTACTTTCATTTTTCACATATGGACCCTTAGTAGCAAAATGTCCTACTTTTCCACAAATAAAGAATCTAAAGTGAATCTTACATTTGTATTTTTCAGATCCTTTCTTAATTATCCTTACAAGATGAGGTTCCTTTATATCTGATACACTGCTACAATTATCACTTGATTAATGCTCTTTGTTATTTTTCTTATTTGAAACTTTGAAAGCTACTTCTTGCTTGATGGCTTGTATTTCTCATTACTCATTTCACATGTCATGAAAATCAATGTATTTCATCAATTTCGAATTTATAAAGATCCTTTATTTCTTCAATAGTGGAAACTTTGGCATCAAAACTTAAGAAGATTGACCTTAACACTTTTTGTATAATCATTGATTCTTCAATCTTTTCACCAATTCCTCTAATTGTGTTGACAATTTTGTATACATGAAGGAGGTAGGGTGCAACATTTTCTTTGTCTTTCATTTTCGACTCTCAAAATACCTTCTATGAGTTTGGAGCTTTGCCTTCTTAACCTTGTCATCACCTTCATAGATATTTTAAAGTTTTTCCCAGATTCATTTTGTGGATTCACAATGCATCACCTTGACAAATTCTAATTTTGATAGACCACACACGATATCATTGATGGATTTTGCATTACGTTCACTAGCCTTCTTTCTAGCTTGATCCATTGATGGAGTTATTGGAGATTTATAACTAGTCACAACAAATTTCCAAATGTTAAAGCCAAGAGCCATTAGATAAGTTTGCATTTGTATACTCCAGAAAGAATAGTTTGTTTCATTAAATAATGGAGATTTGTTTGTGGAGAAACCTTCTTCACTAGACATGTGTGCTTCTAATATCGACCTTCTAGTGGTTAGACTATTTTTGAAGGCACTTTCTATGATACCAATTGTTGAGCACACACTTATATTAATAGGGGTATTGAATAATTGTAAGATAATTTTACTCATTTAAACATTCATGAATCACAATAAAACGACCACATATGAGATCTATTAGTTGCGGAACATGGAAAACAAGATTTATGTGGAAACCATTTTGGGAGAAAACTAGAAAACTTCTTTCTATAATTCGTTGTAGGCAATGACCTACTAGTACAAATATTTGTAGGCATCGACCTACTAGAGACACAAATCCCTACCAGTACAAACCCTGGTAGGCAACAACCTACTCTTATAGATATCTTCTAAACATGAATTAACTTAATACACCAATCTAAATCACTATAAATATTTGTAAGCACGCTACTAGAGACATCAATCCCCATTTCTAAGCAACAATGTAGCAAGAGTGATCCAGATTTGATCATAATATCATTTTTCATCCATATATATGTTTTATGTAACAACTCCTCGTTTATTTTCTATGTAAATAAAATAAGACCAAGGTCGTGGGATAAGTATTCCAAGATGAATGTTGGGAAAAACATAGAGATGGGTATAACTTGTAATTAATTAATGGTTATGGAAATTGGCAAAGGAAAAGTGGAATTAATTGGAATTTTATTTATGAAATAAAATAAAATAGGAGAAAAGGGAGATGAAAGGTCACAAATTTTCATGAGAGGAAAATTGAAGGAAATCGAGGAAAATGAAGAAACTAGACGCTTGAATGATAAAAAGGCTTCTAAGGACCAGTTGCTATTTTTTTTACAGCTTTTGGTGGAGTTGTCTTCTATTCTCTCATTCTCTCCTATTCTTGCACACTTAGAGCATTCTTGGAGCACTTTGGCATACTTTGGATTTGGAGAAAGAAGGCAAAGGAAAGAAAGAAAGTGCAAGGGAACAGGTGGATCAACAACTACAACTGGATTTCTTTGTAGGCAACAAGTTGCATGTGTGATTTCCTTTCTGATTTATGGATGCATGGTATATGCATGTGATTTTTGGGTTATGTGTTTTCATTGGCATGGAGGTTTGCCTAGATTGACAATGGTTTTATACTTGCCTTACCATTTCCTGGATAGCCATGGTGTTGTGGGTTTTTTCCACTTGATTGTTTTGTGATTGGTGCTCATAATTCCTTATGGCTTTGAATTGGAACAAACACTCTGGAAGCCTTGGAACAATTGGGTTGAGTTACTAGTCCTAGAGCCTAGGTTGGGACAAATGCTCTGGAGCCCTTGTTGGGTTGATTTACTAATCCTTGTAGCCAAGTTGGACAAACATTTTGGAGACATGGAAGGTTGTGGGTTGAGTTACTAGTTCTTGGAGCCCTAAAAAACTTGGGTAGAGACTAATCTGGTTGGTGTTAGTGATGTATGACCGTGAGGTGGAATCGTCGGTTGAGGGTTGAGGTGGTTTGGCCTTTGGAAGCCCTAGTTTGGTTTTGTTTGTTTTATTCCATTAGATCCAACACTCATGGTTGGAATATGGCGCATGGGTGATTGGATGAAAGAGATATTTTCTTCAACCCAATCCATGGTTGGGTGGTACGTGGAAGTCCCTAACTTGGTTAGTATTCACATATGTTAATAAGAGCTTTTCTTTGATTGCAATTCATGAAAATGGTAGTGATTTTGTTGGTGATGTTATGGTTTGAGTTTCCTTGGTTTATATGATGGTTATTTTCTGATTATATGTTGTTCATATGAGGTGCATCTTCCATGGTTCTTGTCATGAATTCTTAACTATTGATCGGTTGATGAATGTATGGACTAATAATTCAAGTTGTAGCTATGTGGAGAGGGCATAGGGCCTTCTCGGTGATTCTTAGATGAATCTCAAAATTTTATGATTAGATATGCATTCATGGCCTCTAGCTTACATGTTTGCCATGTGTTTGACGAAATTCCTAGTATGTTCTAGTCAGTTTAGGTCAAGTTTTGATTCAAGTTTTAATGTTTAGCTTTTTTCACATGTCAATAATGATTCTAAGAAATCTCAGGAAGTTATGGGTAGTGGTTTTGAGGCTCAACTAGAATTTTGGCTCAGATCTTAGGACCGTACCCTTCGAACTAGAGATTTTGGGTCACAATTGCACTTAGGCAATGGTGTGCATGTGCTTGGAGACCTATAACCACATGGAGGCATTGCCATGCATGCGGTTGAGGGTTAAGTTGTGAGAAAAGGAACCCTAGATCAGGGTTTGGTCACTTGGGGTGTTCTTTGGCCCCTGAGGGTCCTGTAGCCCTGAGGGATGTTGTGAATTGTCAGTTTGTTGTCAATTTTCAGCCCCACTTTCATAATTGAATCTTGGAGGTCGTGTCATGTCATAGTAACTCTTCGTCTCATGAAGGATAACCCTTCTTTCACTCTTTGAGGTTCTTAAATAATATATAAGGATAACCTTATCACTTAGTTAAAGGAAGGTTCGAAAGAATGGACAAACATTGAAGAAAGAGAACTACCATGATTGGTTGTGCAAACAGAAAGAGCCTATCACTGGAACCCTTCACCTTCAACCTTTTGCCTTGAACCTTTTTCCACAAGCCTTTCACCAAGGGAAGGGACTTGAGTTGTCACCTCACTAGAAGCCTTCATCACCAGCCAGGCCAAAATAAGCCTTAAGCCATTAGTCAAAAGGCAAGTCCACTGGGTCCACAAGCCTTGAGGCTTTAGTCAAGTCCACCAATCAACGTAAGCCTATAAACCTTTTTCCTGAAGCCTAAATGAAGGAAGTCCATTGAAATTGGTTAAATGTGGGAGGGGGCATTACAGATTGGTATAAAAGCTCCCAAGTTCAAACACTTGGACTAGATGGGCAGAATGTGTTCGTCATGCATGTATGTCAGTTGTATATGTGTTCGTTATGAATTAATTATGACAGTCATTATTGAAGTTATGTTGTCATTTAGAGGTTGATGTCGTTGAGGCGATCGATATGTCGATTTCATTATATATATATATATATATATATAGTGCTAATCTAGATTTATTTTTGAGATGAGATAAGCTACCTTGAACTTCACTTAGTATACCTGCAGGAAGTAGAATATCAAAGATGACAAGCAAAATGGTGGACTACAGTTCACGTGATTATCCTTACAGATTAAATGAACAACATGGCGATGAGTACTCCCTTGACATAGCAATTACATTGAGAAATTTGAAAGAAGAGATCAGAAGTTGTAAGGTGGATAATGACATAATCATTTAGTCATAGGAAAGACTTTCCAGGGCACAATAAAAACAAGAAAAAGTTGATATAGTAATCCTTCAGATTTTTCCAGATTTATAAAGACATGGACCACTTATGATTATTCATGGACGAGAGGAAAGGATCAATGGGGAATATAGGTTTTCAAGGATGACATGGTCAGAGATGGTAGGTTCTTGGATACACCTAACAGGAGGGGTAATGAATGTGGGTTCTATTCTAGTTCTAGTTCAGAGAAACATCATCGTCATCATTGCCACCATCCATATAGGAGGAGTGAGAAGCAATACTTGCTAAAGGATTTCAAGAAATAAAAGCGTCTTAAATTTTATGGAGAAATGAAGAATTCACGAGATGAAGAAACGGTTGGGATGAATAAGTTTCATATTTCATAATTTTTAATAAAATATGAAGGATGGGACCTTTAATTTCAGTCTTAAAAAGCAAACCTTGTTGGTGAGAAGACATGAATAATGTCGAGCCATTTGAGAGGAGAATGACTTCGAGTGATTTCGAGATACTTTTTAGGAAGAGTATCTATATGAAAGATACTATAACGACGGAACAAAAAGAAGTTCGCAAGTTGAAGATGGGATATATGACCGATGAGAGTATGCTAGAATATATTTGGGTTTTGAAACATGTGCCTTATCTTAAGGAGGAGAAAAAAAAGATTCAGAGATTCATCAGTGGGTTGTCAATATCATTCAAAGACATGATTGAGTTTGATGAGCCTAGAGCGTTGGAGGAAGCCATCAGAAAGTTGAAGAATTGTTATGGGAAATCGAAACGCAATACTAAGTCGAAGTAGGATTGGAAAGGTGATGAGAAAAATAAAGGAAAGTGAGCTGAGAAGAGAGGAAAACCTTAGGATATGAATGACAAGGAGAATGAAATGTTGTATAAGAAATTCAACGCAGTTGACATAGGACATGGATTTCAGTCTGAGAAGCATAGCAAGGGTGATGGCAGGAATCCTTTGTAGTGTTAAGATTTGTGGCAAGGATCATCGCAGAGGGGAATTTTTTCCACATCATCATGGTGAGCGGACGCGGTTACAATTCTTAGGATGGCGGATCACAAATTTACAATGTTCGGAGGCACGGAAACAATTAGAAATGTTGGACAGATAATTCCTCGAATTTATGCAACATTGGATAATAGGCAGGATAATCATCAAACATCTATTATCGAGAAGGAAGGTAATATTTGTGATCAAGCTGTTTATATTTTGATTGACCCTGGATATAAATATAATTATAACAATCATGAGATGGTGGATAAGTGTTGCTTAAATAAAGAAGTGCATGCAGGGTCTTTCCTGGTGCAGTTGGATACATATACCAAGAAAATAGTTCATTAATGGGTAAGATTTTGTGCATTTGAGTTGAATGGTATGTCTACATTAGCACATCTAAATGTGCTTCCATTGGGATCATACAATATGTTGTTGGGTATGGATTGGTTGTACATTCACAGGATGAAGGTAGATTTCTATGATAAGGATATTGAGTGTTTGGGTGATGATGCAGAGAAGAGAATCTTGTAGGGTAAGAAGAATCCTACGTTAGTGAGAATGGTTACAACTATGCAGGAAAATCACAGTAGCAGAAAAGGATGTGTATTGTTTGCAGTTCATATTTCTAGTGACAAAGGGAAGGATGTTAAGGATGTTGAAGTATTGAAGAGGTATTTGGATTTGTTGTAGTTTCAAGATGTATTTCCAGTATATATTTCAGAGTTACTGCCTCATATGGAAGTGGAATTTTATATTGAGTTTATGTCGGGAGTAATAACGACATCGAGGACACCTTACAGGATGAGAAGTCTAGAATAGGTGGGATTGAAGTTACAACTTAAGGAAATGATTCATAAGGGATACATTAAGCCCAGTGTGTCGCCTTGGAGTACACCAATATTTTTTGTGAAGAATAAGGATGGTACTCGCAGGTTCTGTATTGATTACAGGAAATTTAACACGGTGACGCCGTTAATAATAGGTACCCTTTGTCGTGGATTGATGACTTGTTTGATGAGTTAAAGGGAGAAACAATGTTCTCGAATATTGATTTGAGATTAGGGTAGCATCATGTACACATAAAAGAAGATGAAATATACAAGACTTCTTTCCATACTAGGTATGGGCATTATGAGTTTGTTGTGGTTCCTTTTGGTTTGACCAATGCTCCAACTACTTTCATGTGTTTGATGAATAATGTGTTACGTCCTTATTTGGACAAGTTTGTGATAATATTCATTGATGACATATTTATATATTCTGAGAATGAGGAAGAGCATGCAGAACACCTAAAAACAATATTGAGAGTGTTGAAAGAGCATCAAGTGTATGCCAAGCTTAGTATGTGCAGTTTCTTTTAGACAAAAGTTCATTACTCAGGGCATGTTGTTTCCAAGAAGGTATAGCAGTGGACCCAGAAAATATCAAAGCTATCATGGAGTGGTAAAATCATAGGAATGTGAATGAGGTCAGATCATTCACTGGACTAGGATGTTATTACAGGTGGTTCATCAGGAACTTATCACATATTTCCTATCATATTACATCCTTGCATAGAAAATGGAAGAAGTTTGAATGGACTGAGGAGTGTGTAGCTAGTTTTGAGAAATTGAATAATTTGCTTACAAATTCTCCAGTCTTGAATATTGCATATCCAGATAAAGAGTTAGTGGTACATACAAATGCTTGCAAGAGAGTACTTGGTGGAGTTTTGATGAAAGAAGGACAAGTGGTATGCTATGAGTCAAGGAAGTTGACTGAGAACAATAGAATTATGTGATAGACGATCTTGAGTTGGCGGCTATCATTCATGCATTGAAGATGTGGAGACACTATCTTCTTGGCACGAACTCTGTCTTGATGAGTGATCATAGTGGGTTGAGGTAATTATTTGATCAACCTAATCTAAATGTTAGGAAAGCTAGATGGTTGTCTACTCTCAGTGCGTTTGATTGCGAGATTAGGTACATTAAGTTAAAAGAGAACAAGGTTGCATATGCTCTTAGTAGAAGAGTGAAAATAAATAACATTGCAGCTATGAGTTAATATGGGAAAAATTTACAGGAGCAGACCTTGCAGGCATGGCAACAGGATGATAGGTACCAACAACTTAAGCACAGGTTATAACAACAAGGTACAAGTGAAAAGGATGTGGATTATAATCTCATGACAGATGGCTTGCTCAGAATTAGTGACAAGATCTATGTGTCGGACAAAAATGAGCTCAAGAAGATTATCTTGAGGGAATTTCATGTCAAGCCATATTCAGGTCACCCGCGATATCAGAAGACATTGACAACGATCACGAAATTCTAACATTGGAAAAATTTAAAGAAAGAGGTAGCTAACTTTATTGTGAGATGTTTGTATTGTCAATAGGTAAAATCAAAGTGTAAGCATCTACGTATTTTATTGCAGCCAATTATGATTCCATAGTGGAAATGGGAGGTGATTTCCATGGAATTCATTGCAGGTTTTTCGAGGACATCTACACAACATGATTCTATTATGGTTGTGGTTGATAGGTTGACTACAGTAGCTCATTTCATTGCATTTAAGTTTACGAATTAAAATAGTGAGGTAGCCCAGGTCTTCATTGGGGATATAATGAGATTGCATGGTATTCCTAAGAATATTATATCAGATAGAGATGCCAATTTCACTTCCAGGTTTTGGAAGGAGTTGTTTGCAGGTTTAGGTACAAATTTAGCTTTCAATAAAACTTATCACCCGCAGACAGATGGTCAAGTAGAGAGGGTTAACATAATTCTTGAGTACATGTTAAGAATGTATTTCATGCATAAACAAAGAAAGTGGGAAGAGTATCTTCCACTGGTTGTGTTTCTGTATAACAATGGGTATCGTGAATCTTTGAAGATGAATTTATTTGAGGAAATTTATGGGTGGAGTTGTAATACTCCTATCAATTGGAGTGATTCGGTGAATAGGGTATTGATTGGACTGGATATGTTGGCAGAGATGGAACATGAAATGAAGGTTATCAAGAAGAATATAAAGGTAGCACATGACAGGAAAAATATTTATGTAGATCAACACATGGAATTTAAGGATTTTATGATCCAGGTGGATATTGGTGGCCACCCACCTATTCCATTTGGACCGACACCATCAATTCTTGTAGCTTTTCACATTCAGCACAACTTACTATTTTTAGCAAGTTTTCGGGTCCTATACTGCTGGAGTTGTTTCGGGGCCTTAATGATACGGGTGGACATTGGTGGCCACCTACCTATTCCATTTGAACCCCCACCAAAATTTCATTCACAACTTACTATTTTTAGCATTTTTTTGGGTCCTGAACTTTCGGAGTCGTTTTGAGGCCCTAAACGACATTTTTTGGGAAAACCGAGAGCAACATGGGTCCATGGACAAATTTTCCTCACATCAAAATTGTACTCCTCGGATAGATATTTATAACGAGCTATTGATCGCGTCAAACAGAGATCGGATGCCAAAGTTATGTCCCAGGGAAGTTGAAACACCAATTTACCCAAACGAGACCCACAATTTTGGCGCTTCATCTCCTAGGGTTAGGTTTTTGGACGTTTTAGTTTTCTCATTGTTTCTCAATAATAAATAGGCCCTCAAACCTCATTGTAACACAGTTCATATGTCTGTAGTAGCCACATCTCTTCTCAGAGATTCGCTACCAGCACCCTAGCTATTTTATTTCCATTATGTATGTAAGCATATTTCTGTTATTTAATATTAATGAAATGAAGCATTATTTCTGCTGCATCTCTCTGTTTATGGTTATTTTTGTTTTCTGTTGTGTTCCTGCATAAATCTGGATCAATGGTATCAGAGTGGGTCTGCTCTTTCTTTGGTTTTTTTTGCATGTCCCT